>CM077078.1:251004960-251517004 GCA_039513925.1 Platanthera zijinensis | reverse complement strand
TTTGTAGAGCAGTTCGCCAGGTACCATGGCATCCCCAGGACGATCGTCTCGGATCGTGATGGTCTGTTCACTTCAAGGGAGTGGAGGGTTGTGCATGCTTACTTGGGCTCTCATATTACTTTTAGCACCGCCTTCCATCGGTAGACCGACGACCAGACCGAGGGGACCATCCGGACCATGGAGGATCTACTTCGCCTATGCATACTGGATACGGGGAAGCCCTGGGAGAGACTGTTGCCCCTGATTGAGTTCTCTTACAATAATAGTCACCAGGCAAGCATTGGGATGGCGTCTTATGAGGCTTTGTATGTAAGGAAGTGTCGAACACCTCTGTCTTGGGTTCAGGATGTGGACACGAGGATTCTTGGTTCAGAGTATATCGAGGATATTGAAGCTCAGATTCGACTGATCAGGGAACGGATGCTGGAAGCTCAGAGTAGGCAGGCCAAGTACTATGATGCACGACATCGGAAGGTGGAGTTCTAGGTGGGGGACATGGTGTTCTTGAAAATACGTCTGGTGCATGGTGTCTCTCGGGTACGGAGACACAAGAAGCTCAGTCCACGATATATGGGGCCATACTTGATTCTGGAGCGGATCGGTCCTTTGGCTTATAGACTGCAGCTACCACCAGAGTTGGGGACCCTGCACGATGTCTTTCATATCTCTTCATTATGAAGAGCTCTCCGTCGACCGGAACAGCACATCACCACTACAGCATGCCCGATAGCACCCGACAGATCAGTTCGTTTGGAGCCAATCTGGATCGACAATACAACAGTCCGAGTGTTGCGGAAGAAGAAGGTTCCCCTTGTGAAGGTGTTGTGGTCCAACCATGGACGGGAGGAGCACACCTGGGAGCCAAGGGACCTGATGCTAGAGCGGTACCCGGAGCTTTTTTACTTCAGGTAAATATTTAAATTTTATTTTAGTTCCTTAAGTATATGCAAATAGAACCCCGTAGACCCGAACTTAAATTTCGAGGACGAAATTATTTGTTTATTTATAGGGTTTTGTAACATCCCTTTTTCTATTAGGCCCCCCAACTTAGATTAGGCTAGGTCATGTGGTGTGGGTGTGGGGTTTAGACTAGGTTTGGCCCATGGGGATGGGGTATAGCCATATGGGGCCCACTATGGGCCCAAGTCAACTTAAGTCAACCTAGGCTAATTTGCAAACCTAGCCACACCTTTACCTCACCACTATGCCCTAACCCTAGAAACAATCTAAGTACACCTTAGGGCATGTCATGGGGCCACCCATTGACCCAAGTTTGACTCAAGTCAACCCTAACCCAAATTGGGCAAATTCATACTTAAAGGCTCAATTAGCCCAAGCAGAGCACCACCTTGACCCAACCCAAGTTGGGTGGTGCCATTGGGTTCTTTACCCTCAAGTGGGGTCAGTCCACTCACATGTTGACCAAGTCAACCTAAAAGGTCGACTTGGTCAAACATGTGGCCTAAAGAGGAAATAATGGCTAAGCCCACTCCCCTTGGGTTAAGCCCACCAAACTTGGCCCATGACCAGCCCATGTGGTCAAAGACAATCCCTAATCCCCAAAATCAGGAGAGAGGACACATGCAAAGGGACATTTTGGGGAATTCATCCAAAAAGATGAGAGAGAAATGGAAAAGAGATGAGAGGTGGCCATGTGGCCCTCATTTCTTCTGTCCTAAGCTTGCTGGCCGGCCTCCTCAAGTCATTTCAGAGGAATTTGGGGCATGGTGGCCACTTGGCACCATGAGTGAAACATCCAAAGCTCAACCCGAGCTCCCATCGGTCTTATCTCCTTATACAGCCACTTCCAGCTCAAACCGACCACACCATCAGCTTCAGTAAGTGGAAACGTGTGGAGAACGAGTCCTGGAGCAGAGCTTTTGGTGGAGAATAGAGGATTTGAGCAAGAGTCGCCGGAGCACAGTCGGCCATGGCCAACCGCACCCAAACTCGCCGCCCAGCCACCATTCGGGTCCGTTTCGCCTCACCTCTCCCCGTACTAGGATCCTAGATCATTTAGGATAGATATCGGGCTCGATTGAGCCCGATGCCATGTGAGAAGAGGGCCAATTCACCGAGATTTTCTTCTTGCTTGGGATCGCCGGAGGAGCCGCCTCCGGCCGCCTCACCGCCGGGAAACGCTAGCCACCTCCTCAACGGAGGTGGTGACAATAATCCTCGGCGGTGGCGCCGGCCCAAGTGGCCAGATTTGGGCAGCAAACATTGTCCAGGACGGTTCGATATCAACCATCGGCTGATTGGGAACGATGAACGGATGTCGTTCAATTCCCGTATTTAAATAAATTTAAATCTTGATATTAATGTTATGAATAGTGAATTAATTGTCACACATTATCAGTGACTTTCATTGGTAAATTCAGCCCCCTTAGCGACATTTTTAGGGACAGAACCAAAACAAATATTGTAGCCCTAGGTCTCACCTTTCATTTTCTACCCTACACTAATGATTTGGGTCAGTAGAGCTCCCTGTAGGACCAATCTACCAAGACTGGTCCTAGACTAGGGCAGAACTTTGAATGGATGCCCATGCTAAACAAGAAGCCCACATGACCCAAAATTTTGGGTGTGAGCTTGGTTAGGTCAAGCTTAGACACTGTAAAAATATGAGATTTTTTTAGAAATATTTTTCTATAATTTTAAGAAAATACACTTATTTAAATTAATGAAATATTTGGAGTATTATACCCCCAAATGGCCCCAAACTTTGGTGGCATGGCCTTAGGGTCAATATAAGTCCATACCCAAAATATCAGCCTCTTTGGATCCCTGCATGTTGGGGAAACCCACATGCATGAGTGTGTTGATTAAAGGCTTGGTGTGCATTTAGCAATAATCTATATAATGGTAATTTAGCCCATTTGAGTCATTAAAATTCTATCAAATTGTTGTCAGAGGTTTATTAAGGTGAAATACACCTCCAACAGAAATAATGGGATTTTTGGTTTCAAAAATCCCATTATTTGGTTTTTTTTGAGAATTTAGGCCCTTAGCTTTAAAATTTTGAAAATAGAGCTATTGATGCTTTAAAATTCTCAAATTAGGTTTCAAACTCAAAGGAGTAATTTTTAACCTCTTAAAAATTTCATGGGTCTGTTGGACGATTATATTTTGGAATTATGAAGAATTTACATTTTTACCCTTTTTAGAAATTACTTAAAAACAATGGAAATTTCAGTAGAAATATTATGGGAAAATTTCTAGTGACTTATTTTTGTAATTGTGACCTTGGGAAATTTTATCAGAATTTTTGGATACTTACATAAATTTAAAACTCAAATAATGGCATTTTTGTAATATTAGTCATATGAGTATTGGAAACCAAATCACTGACTAAGGGCCTGTTTGGGAGAGCTTTCTAGCTCCTTTTCGTTTTCTAGAAAACGCCACCGCACATAATAAACCGTTTGGAATGTCTACCGGTGTGAAAAGCTATCACCAAAAACTAATTTTTCTCATCTATTTGAAAAGTCACTAGCCTCCTACTTTTCAACTTTTGAAAAATAATTTCTCATCCCGATACAAAGTTGATGATATGAAAACATTTCTCCTCTGGATCAGTTCGACAACACTGCGAAAACACTAGCATTTCTCTAGATGAATATTTCGCTCGGGCGCGATTTTTTCGCACAGGGCGATTTTTTCGCCCTGACGCAAATTTTTCGCACGGGCGCGAAATTTTTCGCCCAGGCGCGAAATTTTTCGTCCGTACGCGAATTTTTCTCCCGGGCGCGAATTTTCTGTCGGGGCGCGAATTTTTGGCCCGGTCACGAATTTTTCGCCCGGACGCGAATATTTCGCACGGGCGACATTCTTTCGCCCTTGCGCGAATTTTCCACCCGGGCGCAAATTTTTTCATCCGGGCGCAAATTTTTTCTCCTAGCGCAAATTTTTCGCCCGGGCGCGAATTTTTTGTCGGGGCACGAATTTTTGGCACGGTCGCGAATTTTTCGCCCGACGCGAATTTTTCGCCCGGGCTCGAATTTTTCGCACGGGCGCGGAATTTTTCGCCCGGGCACGGAATTTTTCGCCCGGGCGACATTCTTTCGCCAGGGCGACATTCTTTCGCCCGGGCGACATTCTTTCGCCCGGGCGACATTCTTTCGCCGGGCGACATTCTTTCGCCCGGGCGTGAATTTTCCACCCGGGAGCAAATTTTTTCACTCGGGCGCAATTTTTTTCCTCGGCGCGAATTTTTCGCCCGGGCGCTAATTTTATGCCGGGCGCAAATTTTTTCGCCCGGGCGCGAAATTTTTCGCCCAGGCGCTGTTTTTTCGCCCGATTGTGCATTTTTCGCCCGGGAGCTGTTTTTTCCCGGACGCGGTTTTTTTCGCCCGGGAGCGGTTTTTTTCCTCCGGATGTAATTTTTTCGCCCGATCGTAATTTTTTCACCCGTGCACGATGTTTTCTCCCCGACGCGAAATATTCGCCGGGCGCGAAATTTTCGCTCGGGCGCTAAATTTTCGCCCGGGCGCGAAATTTTCGCCCGGTCGCTAAATTTTCGCCCGGGCGCGAATATTTCGCCCGGGCGCGAATATTTCGCCCGGCGCGAATATTTCGCCCGGGCGCGATTATTTCGCCGGGCGCGATTATTTCGCCCGGGCGCGATTATGTCGCCCGGGCGCGAATATTTCGCCCGGGCGCGATTATTTCGCCCGGGCGCGAATATTTCTCCCGGGCGCGAATATTCGCCCAGGCGCCAATATTTTGCCCGAGTGCCCAGTTTTTGAGTGATGTTTTCGCCCCGACGCGAAATTTTCGTCCGTCCCTTGATCTTATAAATTTTTGTAATTGGCATTAATTCAGCTATTACACCTGTATTAATTTTCCTGGAATTTTTAGTAGCATATTTAATATACTTCATTTGTAAAGTGGCCAACTAATGGATTTAACTTAAAAGGAAATTAAATAGTTTTATAAATGGAAAAATTACAATTCTTGGTGACTGGCTATGTTAAGCCTAGATAATCATCAGAAAAATTTATTAGATCAAGGGGATCATTTGTAGTAGTACATTATGTGTAAAGTACATAGGCCACTTAATTAATGAATTTAATTTAGGGCACCTACAATTTAGGAACATAGTGAAATTTTACATAGTCATCCTTATACATTATACCATCCCATGATAAATGACTAGTAGGGTCATTGTGGTCAAGAAATTGGAAGTCTTACCTTACGGGTGGTATTAGGTCACGGGTTGCGTTTAGCTCAGATAATAGACACTACTAGAACCCCAGGGGGATACGATAGAGGGCCGCTGTGATAACTATTTTGGAAAGTAACCCTGGTTGGTATCTAGTAAGTCATCTCATAGTATTGAGTAGTGTAGTGCAAAACCCTAAAGACAGTGGCTAAAACGGAGATCGACGGAAGACCGTCGATTTCCCGGTAATACCTTAAGTCATTAGGATTGTTCCAGAGCAACAACGAGAGCTGGGTATGAATCATGGGTAGACATCAATTAAAGTAAATATCCTTGAGAAAGGGAGCTTTGGGTTTCAGCCCATCGTAGTTCCTAGTGCCCCCGAGAGCCCTTCACCGGGTATGCCCTTAGCAGTCTTGGGATTAACCTTAAATCGCTAAGTATAATAACCCTTAGACAAAAGTAATCTAATAGGCTAAGAATCGTGATATCATTCTCACCCATATAGGGTTGGAGGGATTTGTGGTAATATTCTCACTCGTGTAGGGTTGCAGGGATTCAGGGCAGTTTGGCCTTGCAAGCTGTAGGCTCGAGTTGAATTATCTTGCATGTGCATAAGGCAAAATATTGGCGGGTCATGTGGTACTTGGCCAATTGTCACACCGATGACAGTATGGTGACTCAGGCGAGTGTGTGGGTTTGAGGGGCCAGTAGGTTGTTTATGCTGCGGTCTAGTGGACAATCCCAGAAAACGCCCACCCGACCCAACAAGACTGACGGGTAGTCAGCAATTAGTACGCAAAACTCTAGAGTGTACCTAGGACGTGTACAGAGGCGTATGGGAGGTCTAGGTTTGGTAGTGTGCATACCTGCCTAGGAGTGGAGACGTCCGTTCCACTGCTGTCGTAGCCACAACGGTGGTACCAGAGAGTGATGCTAGCTCCGAAAAGCGGGAACTAAAGGTCTGTGATCACAGAGTCGTTGTGTGTGAGTTGCACTTGCATGATTCATAAATAATCTGCATGCATTCATTCATATTAGGTCATACGCTTCATGAATCCGTATCATATAAATTAGTATGGGCTCTCTTATATGATAAGTTAATTTTTAAAAACTCTAACTTATATGTTTGTATGGGCACTCATATAAGTTAAGGTGCTTCTGTGATGGTAGATTAGAAGTAGATTATTGTACTTTATTTACTGTACCGCACTTTATTTATTTCCTGCTTCTACTTACTTTCAGTACTGTACATGCTTACTTCACTTGTGATGTATACATAAAATTGCTAGTGTAGATGTACTGCTTACTTTTCATTCTTGGTAGTATAGCTTCATTATCACCTGCTTCCCTTTTTACACCCCTTGTTGTCCTCTGCTTCGTCCTCCCGCACGGTGCCTAGGAGTTGCTGGGTGAGGTGCGGAGGAAACGACTTAGTCTTTTGACTAACGGTCGGTGACCAAATCATTTTATGAGCTCGAGGAGATGGAGCAGCAGCACGACCGGCAGGACGAGGTGACAGGACATGAGGAACTGATACCACCACCACCATATACTACTACTGCAGAGTTCCCTTAGGTGGGACGAGTTCGAGGATGATAGTTTGTAACATCCCAATGTTACTTCTAGACCCCTTAACTTAGATTGGGTTAGGCATGGGGTGGGTGTTAGGGTAATGAGCTAGGTTTGACCCTAGATAGTGGGTTGTAGCCATGTGGGGCCCACCATGGGGCCAAAGTCAAAGTAGGTCAAACTAGCCTAAACAGGAACCTCAGCCACACCATGACCCCACCATGATGCCCTAACCCTAAGTACAATCTAAGTGGACCCCAAGGTAGGTCAGGGGGTCAACCAGTTGACCATGATGGGTCAAGTCAACACCTTTGACCTAAATAGTGAAAATGGTGCCCTAGCCCAATTCACTGGGTTGGGTCCACCCAAATCAACCCAAATTCATCATGTGGGCCTAAAGTGACCCTATAAACCCTAGGGGAGAGAAAAATAGGGCCTCTCAATAGTAAATTTGGAAAATTACCTAGGAGAGAGAAAAGAGGAAGAATAGGAGAGAGAAAGTGCCTAGGAGTTATTTTGGGCCACTTGGGCTCATCCCACCAACCCATGATGGGTTGGCTGACCATGCATGGGTATTAGGGGGTGTAGGACCCCCACCATGCTGCCTTGGGCCAAGCCCAAACCCAACCCAAGCCCATCATAGCCTAAACAACTTGGTGGAGTCAACCCTCCCTATTCACTCACCCAACCCGGCCCAACACTTGGCAACCCGACCCACTAGGCTCTAATCAGCCTTCATGGCCAGTGGGACCCACTCACCAGCCACCTAGCCGGCCAAATCCACTAACCGACCCCCTCCTTGGTGAATCCGCCCCCCCTACCTAGGTGAAGTCGCCCACTCTCATAACTCAGCCCCAAACCCTTCCCCCTCTCTCATTCCATCCAGCCCTATCCCAGAGACAGAGAGAGAGAGGCCAGAGCTCATACTTCCATGGCAAACCGAGGAGATCGCCGGAAAATCCATGCTATGGAGAGCCGCCGCCACCCTCACCCACAGCCGCCACTAAGGGTCCGTATCCCCTCCCCTCTCACTGTACTAGCTTCCTAGGTCTCCTAGGTTAGTAGTCAAGCTCAAAAGAGCTCGACTGTAGGCCTCTACCAGCTTGGAAAAGCTTCAAAAATGGCGGATTAGGTTTTTTTGGGTCGGTTGCGCCGCCGCCGTCCGCCGCTCTCCGCCGCCCAGTCGCCGGCCAGATCAAGCCCGGCCACCGTGAGGCCGGGGAAGCAATTGGCCGGAGACCTCGCCGCCGGTGATGGCCGGAAACGGCCATGCAAGTTCCACGGGCTCGGCTGCCCTGCATGCATTGCATGGGAAGAAGTACAGCAGCCGTTGGATTAAGCTTTAAGATCTGTGCAACAGATTTTTATTATTTCTATATTTTCTATAGTATGCATAGTGTAATAAATGTCACACTTTAACAGCAAACATGCATGTTAATTTTGAGGCACTTAGAGGCCCCACCATAGGATGAACCCTGAATGAAAAAGTTAGGTAGATGGGTTAACTTTGAAATGCCACAGAAATCATGACTTTTGGACCAGTAGGCTGCCCTGTAGGGCTGTTTTGCTAGGACTGCCCCTAAACTAGGGCAGAAACCAAATTTGATGCCCAAGACAAACCAAACATCACCATGACCTGAAATTTTGGTCATGGGTGTATTTAGGGCATGCCTATGCCCTGCCAAAAATTTGGAATTTTTGGAAGAACTTTTTCTATAGTTTTTATCAAAATATCAAAAATTAAATTAAGGGCATAATTGTAATTTTAGGCACCCAAACGACCCCAAATTTTGGTGGTATGTCCTTGGGGACATTATTGGTGTCTGGTAGAAATTTCAAGGCAATTGGACCCCTGCATGAAAGGTTATTCCATGTGTTTGTGTAGGCTAATTTAGGCCTTGGTGTGCAATTAGCAATAATTTGTATTCTGTGTATTTAACCTAACTGAGGCACCCAAAAACCATGCAATAAATTCCAGTGATACTTTAGGGCATGTTTCACCCTAGAATTATTTTTGGGATTTTTGGAATTAAAAATACCACTTAATGGAATTTTTCAAATTATAGGTCCTTTTGTAAAATAAATGGGAAAAATAGGTTTTGGCTATAGAAAACCTTCAGATTCAGCCAAGTCAAAGTATGGTGTTTTAATTGACTTAAGAAAATTTCATATCTCTGTTTGGCAACTGTTAGAGCAAAATTCATGGAAATGACCATTTTACCCTTTTTGTAAATGTTTATGAATTGGTATAAATACTTGTTGGAAAAATTTTGAAAATAATCCTAGAGTTGCATAATTGTTATATTAGTCTTGTAGATTTATATTAGAATTTTTGGGTACAATGTTAATTATTAATTAGCATAATGGCATTTTGGTAAATAATTAGGAATGGATTTTGATAGACCATTACCCTGTGGAAATTAATAAAACTCTGCCATTAGTCATAAAATAGTAATATAAATGCTCAGTAATTTTCCTGGAGTTTTGGTGTATATATTTCTTGTACTTCATTTGGAAAGTGATAAATAGGTAGAATTTGTATTAATTATGGGAAAAATAGAAATATAAAAAGAGAAATTATGAAATGTTGTAGACAGTAATATTTTATTCATAAGCAACTCAGGAAAATTCCCTTAGGTCAGAAGATTTTAATTGATAATACTTCTTGTGTAAAATGACCTAGGGAATAATTTAAAAGATTTATTTAAAGGCCTTAATGACCTAGGAAAATTACGAAAATCAACACACTCATTTTATTAGTCCATACTACCCTAGGATAAATATTTGGAGTCAGTTGGACCAGGAATTTAGAAGTTCGATCTCAGGGTGGTGTTAGGTCATGGGGTGCGCATAGTAAAAGTAGGCTGGACTATAGGCCGTCAGGGGATGAATCAACAACTGAGTTAGAGTCTAAGTTCGGAAGTACAACCCTGGGTGGCAGGTGCATTATGGAGACGAGAGTAAAAGTGCAACATTTATCATGCCTAGGTAGAGTTGACGGAAAGACCGTCACTCCTTAACCAATCTTAGGTCACTCTTGTAATCACTCTATGAAAAGAGAGAGAAAAAGGGATTCCGGGGTAAGAAACAACTAAAGTAAATATCCTTGAGAAAGGGAGCTTTGGGATTCAGCCCATCGCAGCTCCTAGTGCCCCTGAGAACCCTTCACCGGAATACCTTGGGCAGTCCTGGGATTAACCTCTTAAGTATGATTAATAATAAGTGTGAAACTGTAGAAGTAGTATTAGGTTAGGTAAATTGGACATGTATTCACTCGTGCCGGGTTGGAGGGACTTGGAGTCGTTTGACTACTTGCTCACCCATGCCGAGTTGGAGAAAAGAGATTGACATATATACTCCCCGTGCCGGGTTGGAGGGACTTTGAGTCTTTTGACTTTTTACTCACCCGTGACGGGTTGGAGAGATTTGAGACTGGTTAGACCTTCGAGCTGGAGGCTCAATGTACTATACTTGCATGTGCATATATTAGTGGCGGGCCATGCGGTACTGGCCAGTCGTCACACCGACGGCAGTACGGTGGACCAGGCGGGTGCGAGGGTTAGAGGGACCAGTAGGATGTTTATACTGGAGTCTGGAAGGCTTTTCCTAATAACGCGCACCCAGCCCAACAAGACTGACAGGTAGTCAGCAAAGTTGTACGCAGAGACTCTAGAGTGCACTGACGGTGTACAGAGGCGCACAAGAGAGGTCTAGGCCTGGTAGTGTGTATACCCGCCTAGAAGGCGGAGACGCCCGCTCCGCTGCTGCCGTAGCCACAACGGTGGTACCTGAGAGTGATGCTAGCTCTCGAAAAGTGGGAACTAAAGGTCTGTGATCACGGAGTCGTGTGTGTGTGTTGCACTGCATGTTCATATCATACCCACCATATAGTTGCATAACATTAATCTGCATAACAACCTAAGACACCTAATGTATAAGTGGTATGGGACGCTTATACATTAGGACCTGCTATACGATCCCTTAGCCTATAAGCTTGAGTGGGCATGTTTATAGGTTGAGGTTACTTTCCTTTATATATATATTTGCTTGTGACACCTGACACCCCATTGTATAAAATGGTATGGGACATTATATACAATGGGAGCCCTGCAGAAGACCCCTTGCTTATGCGTACCCGCATAAGTGAAGGTTACATTCCATTACTTACTTGATTACATATTCTGCTTAGTTTCCTGTCACCTGCTCCGCCTTGCCACCCTTGTTGTACTCATTGTGGACTATATTTATGTACTCATCATTTCCTTATATAATATGTACTCTGTGACTGTGGACTTGTGTAGTTTTGTTTACTATATACTTGCTTCTGTTTCTCATATTGGCCGAACAGGTTATGATCGTACTAGCCGGCAGGATCGGCGTCTTGCTGTGTCGACTAACCCGTGAGTTAGTGTCACCGTAAGGCGGCGGTCCTGGGCATAAGATCAGGGCTCCCTTGGTAGGGGGAGGATCTTACAAACTGGTATCACTTGAACAAACGATCATATAAGGAAGAAGTCCACAACACTACAACACCCCGCTCGAGCATTAGTTTGCGGACAAACTATGCAGCGGAAGCAATGGTGTGCCCATGTGTAAAAAAGTCACATAAACAAGTCCATTAAGCAATGAGTTAGGCCTATCCAACTAGGACACCACCCTAGTTTGACTTACCAAGAGGATTTTGCATCATACCTTAGGCCAAAGATCGACTTCAGATGTAGATTAGTTATGGTACGAGGATAACCAAATCGATTAAAGAAAGATATTAATTCCAGAGTCCCTACTTAAGGCTTAACCTCGATATCCCTACTTCGCACATCGAATGATATTACCAATTCTCACTCAACTGATAAGTACCGCCTCGAGAAGAATTGATACATAAGTTTTATAGTGGATGAGTAGGGTACTCGTAAGCTTAATCCTAGTACCGATGACTTGATTACGTCAAGACAACCACGATGATAAATATCAAAGGTCGAATAAGAGTTCAGATGTTAGAAGAGACACTTCCTGGTCTGGTCACATGTTGACCTTGAGCAGATTGTCATACGAAAACCTTGAAGGCCTAAGATAGATAACATATCAATTGAAGTAGAAAACCATGCCAAGAATTGTTAGCTCTAAGGATTATGGCATGTACAGGATGACTGCATTGTGAAAGTCAAAGGAAAAATTAACCAAAATATATGGGGGCTTAACCTTTTGTTTATAGGGCTTATTGATAACAACTCGATTTTTCCTAAGCCTCCTCATTAAGAATGTGTCGCAAACATAGTGATCTAAAAACTTGGATTATTTAAAGATCGCTCAAGTAAAGATGAGAATCGTATGTACATGACCAGTATGATGATCAATCCTTCCCGGAAGGTTAGGACTCTCAAAGATCTTCACCCTAATTATTAATCTTAAGCAGCATAGACTACTAACGACAAGCTGTGAACACAATAAATTCACGAGTGAAAGAGGAAGTAGAATGTTTCGAGAATGACCTTTCACTCTCATAATTACTCCAAGACCATATGAGTAAATTAATAAGGGGAACAGTAAGTTTAAATTTCTTGAAGGACATATAAAGTATGGCTTAGTAACGCGTCTATATGACCTTGAAACTAGGGAAGACCGTTAAGACTTTAAGAAGTTTCCCCAATTTCGATTTTTAAGGAAGTAAGTACCCACTTAGATCGTAGTCTAACAAACACTCGTGATTTCCTTAATACAGACACTGTATACATCATTTACGTATGGTTAAGGGACTCAGATGTACTGCAAGGGAAACCAATGTGAAATGAGAATCCGAAATATCTAAATAATTACGTCTACAACAATGGGTGCACCATAACCCTAGAAAAATTTGAATCAAGAAAGATTCATCTAAATTTGAAAGAAGCATAACATGATGACTGATCACCACCACCCATGCCTACGTGACGTACACTGGTCATCAATTGGAAACATACAGATTGTGACAAAGTAACGACAAGATAAAATCTCAACTGTTATTTGAGATTCCATGAAGTGGAAATGCTGGAATATCTAAACGATTACATCCATAACAAGGAGAGTATAGTGACCCCAACAAGCATAAAATCGGGTGAAGAAACACACTAGATTGGAAGATGTATGCTCTAGGCATAATCTTGTGGAGGTGACTCAGATGATCTCAGGAATCAAAATGAGAATACTTGATGAAATAATAATCGCCCTCAAAGGGTTCGGGATTTCGATATCAACCCATGATTATGGATATATTATTACCTTTAGAACCGATGCTATAACAATTCAGAAGACTTGATCGTGAGAAGACAATACCAGCATATCCTGCGCACAAGGAAAACGAATAAGTTTCATCATTACCTATGTTAGATAATGCGAGGTGTGTACTTTTGGGAATATATGAGTGATGAAAACTCATGAACTTAGAGATATGATAGTCTCTACCTTGGCATAATAATTTTGAGGATTAAATTTACACATGCTTGAGCAAACCTCATTAGTATAATAACTCTAGATGAATATTCACCCATGCTTGTCAATTAAGATGGTCGTATGAACATGTATAAGAGGATTACTAAGAGCGTACCGAGTTGAAACTTCAAGCACGTAATGAGTTAAAAATTGTCAAGGCATGACATTTACAAAGGTAACAACTCAACAAATTGGAATATGGTCGATGATAAGTGTAGTATATGCATAGGAATGATCTCTTGGTTGCGGTTACATCAAGAACCAAGACACGAATGTTGATAACATCATGATCACCATAGGGAAATTCATGACAACAAAGTAATCAATGTTAGATTGTTATCACGGATACGGTGAAAAACTCAAGAACAAAAGGACATTTATTAAGATTCGATCGATGAAGAAATCAAAGTACTTCAATTTTGGAAAATGTGCACTTATAATTTATGGGTTAGACTGAACATTAAAAACGACTGAGGGTCAAAAACTCGTTACCAACGTTCATATTAATAGTAAATGTTTCTGTTAAAGAACGAGTCAAGGTTGTACACGTATATATGACCCTTGAGCATAATAGCATTAAGAACCAGGATACACACGTGGTAACATTATAATCGCCAATAGGAGATTTCGTGACGATGATATATAGACCTTGACTATCAAAGGCATATACAAAGGTAATCGGTGCTCAATAAGATTCCTTTTTGCTAAACGAAGGGTGTATCAGATATCACCATACCTGAAAAGTTACGCTCATAAACTCATGGATTAGACTATATGTGAAAAGTGATCGAGAGTCGCTGGTACGAACATCAATATCCATAATGATCACTTGGTGTATGCTCGAAATGTGAACACATTACGAACCATATATAATTGCTTGGATAGAGATGTGATGAGTCTTGAAGTTGGGAAAAATAAAAAGATGATCTTTTCGTCACATCAGGATCTCGGAAGTTGATTTACTGCTATACAATAATAATGTTGATCTAATATATATGATATCATGGGGTGACTGTAAGTTCACGTTGAATTATAAGTCAAAACCTAGGTGGATCAGAATGGAAAAAGATTCTTACTTATGAAATTGTTAATTTACTTGATGATTATAAGTCGTAAGATTACAATTCAATGAGTGGTTAAAGATTATTTTGATTATAAAATACCGAAGGACTTGGAAAACGTGTCCTCACGATATGAGTAGCCCAAAATATGAGGATGCACAAACTCACGGTTCAGAGTATGTCGAGGACACGGAGGCTCAGATTCATTTGATCAGGGATCGGCTTTTGGAAGCTCAGAGCAGACAGGCAAAATATTATGATGCACGACACCGGAAGGTGGAGTTCCAAGTTGGGGACAGGGTTTTCCTGAAGATCCGACCGATACACGGTATTTCTCGGATTCGAAGACATAAGAAGCTCAGCCCCCGGTACATGGGACCATACCTGATTCTGGAGCGTGTGGGCCCCTTGGCTTATCGGCTGCAGTTACCTCCGGAGCTGAGTAGCCTACACGAGGTGTTCCATGTCTCTTCTTTGCGAAGAGCTCTCCTTCGCCCTGAGCAGCATGTCCCTACTGCAGCTGGACCGGTCGGGCCTGACCGTTCAGTTAGATTGGAGCCGATCCGGATCGACGATTCAGCAGTCCGAACGTTGAGGAAAAAAAAGAAGGTTCCACTCGTAAAGGTGCTGTGGTCCAACCATGGACGGGAGGAGCACACCTGGGAACCTAGGGATCTGATGCTGGAGCGTCATCCAGAACTATTTACATCAGGTACTTTTATGTTATTTTCTACAAAATTTCCTTAACAATTTCTGCAACTGGAACCCGTAGACCCAAACTTAAATTTCGGGGACGAAATTATTTCTTTTGTTTATAGGATTTGTAACATCCCAATGTTACTTCTAGACCCCTTAACTTAGATTGGGTTAGGCATGGGGTGGGTGTTAGGGTAATGAGCTAGGTTTGACCCTAGATAGTGGGTTGTAGCCATGTGGGGCCCACCATGGGGCCAAAGTCAAAGTAGGTCAAACTAGCCTAAACAGGAACCTCAGCCACACCATGACCCCACCATGATGCCCTAACCCTAAGTACAATCTAAGTGGACCCCAAGGTAGGTCAGGGGGTCAACCAGTTGACCATGATGGGTCAAGTCAACACCTTTGACCTAAATAGTGAAAATGGTGCCCTAGCCCAATTCACTGGGTTGGGTCCACCCAAATCAACCCAAATTCATCATGTGGGCCTAAAGTGACCCTATAAACCCTAGGGGAGAGAAAAATAGGGCCTCTCAATAGTAAATTTGGAAAATTACCTAGGAGAGAGAAAAGAGGAAGAATAGGAGAGAGAAAGTGCCTAGGAGTTATTTTGGGCCACTTGGGCTCATCCCACCAACCCATGATGGGTTGGCTGACCATGCATGGGTATTAGGGGGTGTAGGACCCCCACCATGCTGCCTTGGGCCAAGCCCAAACCCAACCCAAGCCCATCATAGCCTAAACAACTTGGTGGAGTCAACCCTCCCTATTCACTCACCCAACCCGGCCCAACACTTGGCAACCCGACCCACTAGGCTCTAATCAGCCTTCATGGCCAGTGGGACCCACTCACCAGCCACCTAGCCGGCCAAATCCACTAACCGACCCCTCCTTGGTGAATCCGCCCCCCCCTACCTAGGTGAAGTCGCCCACTCTCATAACTCAGCCCCAAACCCTTCCCCCTCTCTCATTCCATCCAGCCCTATCCCAGAGACAGAGAGAGAGAGGCCAGAGCTCATACTTCCATGGCAAACCGAGGAGATCGCCGGAAAATCCATGCTATGGAGAGCCGCCGCCACCCTCACCCACAGCCGCCACTAAGGGTCCGTATCCCCTCCCCTCTCACTGTACTAGCTTCCTAGGTCTCCTAGGTTAGTAGTCAAGCTCAAAAGAGCTCGACTGTAGGCCTCTACCAGCTTGGAAAAGCTTCAAAAATGGCGGATTAGGTTTTTTTGGGTCGGTTGCGCCGCCGCCGTCCGCCGCTCTCCGCCGCCCAGTCGCCGGCCAGATCAAGCCCCGGCCACCGTGAGGCCGGGGAAGCAATTGGCTGGAGACCTCGCCGCCGGTGATGGCCGGAAACGGCCATGCAAGTTCCACGGGCTCGGCTGCCCCTGCATGCATTGCATGGGGAAGAAGTACAGCAGCCGTTGGATTAAGCTTTAAGATCTGTGCAACAGATTTTTATTATTTCTATATTTTCTATAGTATGCATAGTGTAATAAATGTCACACTTTAACAGCAAACATGCATGTTAATTTTGAGGCACATAGAGGCCCCACCATAGGATGAACCCTGAATGAAAAAGTTAGGTAGATGGGTTAACTTTGAAATGCCACAGAAATCATGACTTTTGGACCAGTAGGCTGCCCTGTAGGGCTGTTTTGCTAGGACTGCCCCTAAACTAGGGCAGAAACCAAATTTGATGCCCAAGACAAACCAAACATCACCATGACCTGAAATTTTGGTCATGGGTGTATTTAGGGCATGCCTATGCCCTGCCAAAAATTTGGAATTTTTGGAAGAACTTTTTCTATAGTTTTTATCAAAATATCAAAAATTAAATTAAGGGCATAATTGTAATTTTAGGCACCCAAACGACCCCAAATTTTGGTGGTATGTCCTTGGGGACATTATTGGTGTCTGGTAGAAATTTCAAGGCAATTGGACCCCTGCATGAAAGGTTATTCCATGTGTTTGTGTAGGCTAATTTAGGCCTTGGTGTGCAATTAGCAATAATTTGTATTCTGTGTATTTAACCTAACTGAGGCACCCAAAAACCATGCAATAAATTCCAGTGATACTTTAGGGCATGTTTCACCCTAGAATTATTTTTGGGATTTTTGGAATTAAAAATACCACTTAATGGAATTTTTCAAATTATAGGTCCTTTTGTAAAATAAATGGGAAAAATAGGTTTTGGCTATAGAAAACCTTCAGATTCAGCCAAGTCAAAGTATGGTGTTTTAATTGACTTAAGAAAATTTCATATCTCTGTTTGGCAACTGTTAGAGCAAAATTCATGGAAATGACCATTTTACCCTTTTTGTAAATGTTTATGAATTGGTATAAATACTTGTTGGAAAAATTTTGAAAATAATCCTAGAGTTGCATAATTGTTATATTAGTCTTGTAGATTTATATTAGAATTTTTGGGTACAATGTTAATTATTAATTAGCATAATGGCATTTTTGGTAAATAATTAGGAATGGATTTTGATAGACCATTACCCTGTGGAAATTAATAAAACTCTGCCATTAGACATAAAATAGTAATATAAATGCTCAGTAATTTTCCTGGAGTTTTGGTGTATATATTTCTTGTACTTCATTTGGAAAGTGATAAATAGGTAGAATTTGTATTAATTATGGGAAAAATAGAAATATAAAAAGAGAAATTATGAAATGTTGTAGACAGTAATATTTTATTCATAAGCAACTCAGGAAAATTCCCTTAGGTCAGAAGATTTTAATTGATAATACTTCTTGTGTAAAATGACCTAGGGAATAATTTAAAAGATTTATTTAAAGGCCTTAATGACCTAGGAAAATTACGAAAATCAACACACTCATTTTATTAGTCCATACCACCCTAGGATAAATATTTGGAGTCAGTTGGACCAGGAATTTAGAAGTTCGATCTCAGGGTGGTGTTAGGTCATGGAGTGCGCATAGTAAAAGTAGGCTGGACTATAGGCCGCCAGGGGATGAATCAACAACTGAGTTAGAGTCTAAGTTCGGAAGTACAACCCTAGGTGGCAGGTGCATTATGGAGACGAGAGTAAAAGTGCAACATTTATCATGCCTAGGTAGAGTTGACGGAAGACCGTCACTCCTTAACCCATACCTTAAGTCACTAGGTCACTCTATGTAACAGGAGAGAGAAAAAAAAAAGGGATTCCGGGGTAAGAAACAACTAAAGTAAATATCCTTAAGAAAGGGAGCTTTGGGATTCAGCCCATCGCAGCTCCTAGTGCCCCTGAGAACCCTTCACCGGGAATACCTTGGGCAGTCCTGGGATTAACCCTAAGACTCTAAGTATGATAAACTGTAGACAAGAGTAGCCTATTAGGTTAGGTAAATTGGACATGTATTCACTCGTGCCGGGTTGGAGGGACTTGGAGTCGTTTGACTACTTGCTCACCCATGCCGAGTTGGAGAAAAGAGATTGACATATATACTCCCCCGTGCCGGGTTGGAGGGACTTTGAGTCTTTTGACTTTTTACTCACCCGTGACGGGTTGGAGAGATTTGAGACTGGTTAGACCTTCGAGCTGGAGGCTCAATGTACTATACTTGCATGTGCATATATTAGTGGCGGGCCATGCGGTACTGGCCAGTCGTCACACCGACGGCAGTACGGTGGACCAGGCGGGTGCGAGGGTTAGAGGGACCAGTAGGATGTTTATACTAGAGTCTGGAAGGCTTTTCCTAATAACGCGCACCCAGCCCAACAAGACTGACAGGTAGTCAGCAAAGTTGTACGCAGAGACTCTAGAGTGCACTGACGGTGTACAGAGGCGCACAAGAGAGGTCTAGGCCTGGTAGTGTGTATACCCGCCTAGAAGGCGGAGACGCCCGCTCCGCTGCTGCCGTAGCCACAACGGTGGTACCTGAGAGTGATGCTAGCTCTCGAAAAGTGGGAACTAAAGGTCTGTGATCACGGAGTCGTGTGTGTGTGTTGCACTGCATGTTCATATCATACCCACCATATAGTTGCATAACATTAATCTGCATAACAACCTAAGACACCTAATGTATAAGTGGTATGGGACGCTTATACATTAGGACCTGCTATACGATCCCTTAGCCTATAAGCTTGAGTGGGCATGTTTATAGGTTGAGGTTACTTTCCTTTATATATATATTTGCTTGTGACACCTGACACCCCATTGTATAAAATGGTATGGGACATTATATACAATGGGAGCCCTGCAGAAGACCCCTTGCTTATGCGTACCCGCATAAGTGAAGGTTACATTCCATTACTTACTTGATTACATATTCTGCTTAGTTTCCTGTCACCTGCTCCGCCTTGCCACCCCTTGTTGTACTCATTGTGGACTATATTTATGTACTCATCATTTCCTTTATATAATATGTACTCTGTGACTGTGGACTTGTGTAGTTTTGTTTACTATATACTTGCTTCTGTTTCTCATATTGGCCGAACAGGTTATGATCGTACTAGCCGGCAGGATCGGCGTCTTGCTGTGTCGACTAACCCGTGAGTTAGTGTCACCATAAGGCGGCGGTCCTGGGCATAAGATCAGGGCTCCCTTGGTAAGGGGGAGGATCTTACATAGTTAGCGTCCGCTTTTGATTTTTTGAGGAGAGAGTTGATTATCATGTACCGGGCATAAGCCCTTATTACTCTTTATATTATTTGCACTCATTGTGGACTGGATGTACTTTCATTTCATTTATATGATGTGTACTGTGACTGCGGACTAGTTAGTTGTTTATTTCTACACTACTTCTATACTTCTGTTTCTCATATTGGCCAACAGGTTTTATGATCGTGCTAGCCGACAGGATTGACGTCTTGCGGTGTCGACTAACCTGTGAGTTAGTGTCACCGTAAGGCGGCTGTTCTTGGCATAAGACCGGGAGCCTCCTTGGTAATGGGGAGGGGCCTTACACCATATACTACGTGATTTGGGTCTTGAGGAAGGCAGAGCTCCGCTATCCCATCTTGGAGAAGCTGACCTTTGCTCTGATCATCTCGGCTCGGAGTCTCCGACCCTATTTCCAAGCACACTCCATCTGAGTGGTGACTGACCATCCCCCTCGCAACATCTTCGAGGGGGTGGAACATTCATGAAGATTGGCGAAGTGGTCAGTGAAGCTGAGCGAGTTCGGCATCTCCTTCGTCCCACGCCTCTCGATCAAGGCCCAAGTAATGGCCAACTTTTTTGTTGATTATGTGGTTGAGGTGGCAGAGGAAGAACTCACTCGCCCAGTTCCCTGGAAGGTGATGGTGGATGGCGCTTCGGGAAGGCACTCCTTGGGGGTGGGGGTGATCTTGGAGAACCCTCAGGGAACGAGGATCGAGCGGACGGTGGTGGTGCATTTTCCTATCACGAACAATCAGGTCGAGTACGAGGCAGCGATTGCAGGGCTGCTTCTAGCCAGGGAATTAGGAGTGCATGACGTGGAGGTCCTCACTAACTCCATGGTGGTGGCCTCCCAGATCAATGGAGAATTTGAGGTAAGGGAACCAACTCTTCAGCTGTATCTGGCGAAGGTGAAAGGGGTCATCGGTATGTTCCAAAATTTCTCCATCCGACATGTGCCACGGGAGGAGAATGAATAGGTTGATCAGCTGGCAAAGCATGTTCCCCAGGTGGGGGTACCATCACTGACCTATTCCGCCCTTCCATCAAAGAGGGAGAGTTGATGGTGGTGGACCAACACCCATCATGGATGGATCCATTCGCAATATTCCTATCCACAGGGGAGTTCCCGGAAGAGATGGACAAGAAGAAGTGCAAGCACAAGTCGGCATATTATCTTATGCGAGACAAGCAGTTGTATCGGAAGACTCTCTCAGGGATGTTGGCTCGTTGTGCGGCCGAGGAGGTCCAGAGGATCTTGGAAGAAGTCCACTCTGGGCAGTGTTGAAGTCACTCCGGGAGTCGAACTCTAGAAGGAAGGATTGTCAAGCAAGGGTACTTCTGGCCTACCCTGAGCCACGATGCTGCAGAGTTCACGAAGAAGTGCCACAAGTGCCAGTTGTTTGCCCCCTTCCAACTTCAACTAGCACAGCACCTCAGAAGCATCACAGCCCCCCGACCCTTTGCCATCTAGGGAATGGATTTGTTAGGGCCTTTCCCCCAGGCCAGCGGGCAGAGGAGGTTCCTATTAGTAATGATCGACTATTTTTCTAAGTGGTTGGAAGTGAAGGCGCTGGCCAAGGTGACATCCCAGGTAATCAGAAACCTTGTATGGGGAGAGATCATCTATAGGCACGGGTTACCCCAGGCAATGGTCATGGACAATGGGCCTCAGTTTGTCAGCGCCGAGTTCATCAGTTTTTGCGGACAGCTCGGGATTGACCTCAGGTTTGCCTCAGTCCACCACCCCAGGAGCAACGAGCAGGTGGAGGCGGTAAATAAGATCATCGTCAATCTCCTCAAGAATAAATTAGAGAATTTGAAGGGTAGTTGGGTGGAGCAGCTTCCTTCGATTCTTTGGGACCTTAGAACCACTCCCAACATGGCCACAGGGGAGACGCCCTTCAAGCTCTCCCATGGGTGCGAGGCTATGTTCCAATTAGAGTTTGAGGTACAGACGCCTCGGGTGGTCGAGGTAGAGGCAGGTAGGGAAGAATGGCAAGCTGAGAATGAGGAGGAGCTGCGGCTCTCCCTTGACATTGTGAAAGAGTTGTGCAATCTCTCCACCATCTGACATGAAGAGGTAAAGCGAAGAATGGCTAAGTACTTTGACAAGCACGTCAGGGTCAAATAGTTCGCGGAAGGAGACTTGGTCCTAAAGAAGGTGGACGCAGTAGGGAGGTCGGAAATAGTGAGGAAGCTCAACCCCAACTAGGAAGGCCCATATATTGTCTAGGAAGCTCTAAGTTTGGGAGGATACCGTCTCCGGAATGTGGAGGGAGGGACCCTAAGTCACACCTGGAGTGGTGATGAATTGAAGCATTTCTGTTGGAACACCCTAATTTGGATTTGGGTCAGGATCACTATGTCTTTAGGACTATTAGATTGACCCATCAATGTATAGCAAAGGGTCATAGGATGTGCTAAGTCAGAGGCTCTCAGAGATTGAAGAAATCAACCAAGAGAAATCAATCAGAAGAAATCAGAATTCAAACTTGGCATCAAGCTCAGATCGATGTTTTGAAGTTCAGGCGTCGAGCTGAGATCGACGATCTCTGAGCTCAGGTCCACGAGGCGTCGAACTCCGTTCGACGATCTTCGAGCTCAGATCGACGTTTTCTGTTCCAGACCAGCTCCAATATCTCTGAGCTCAGATCGACGATAGTTGAGCTCATATCGACGATCATCTTGTTGAGATCGACGATTTCTACCATCACACTGAACGCAAGTTCCCAGGCAGATTTTCAGGATAATCTTGGTCCAATCAAAGTGAGCTGTTCATATTCCAACACAGCTTTATTACAGGACAGTTACAAGAATGCATTTATGGAAATTATAGCCGTTGGAGTAACTAAGAGGCAGCAGTAATAAATGCAAGAATTCAAATGACCATTGGTCTCCTATCAGAATATATACACAGAGATACAGAGAAGAAAAAAGGGGTAAAAAAAAAGAGAATAACAAGAACATAGAGAATAAGAAGAAGAGAAAGAATAGTGGAGAGAAGAAAGTAGTACAGGAATCAGAGTTCCAGGAAGAACTCAACATCACCTGTACAACCAGTGCTCTTCTCAGATCTACTGTTCCAGGAAGCCTGAAGAGACAACTACTCTACATTAGTCTGAAGGCTTAATGGAAGATCAACATCATCAAGGCTTCATCATTCACACTCCAAGACAACTCACATTTCAGCCTTTGCTGAAATCATCATTTGCTGGAGCAGTCATACATTGAAGACCTATCACCCTATGCAAATCTCTCCTTCCTGAACAATTGCAAATCTCAGAAGGAGCTTTGACAACACCATCAAAATCCACTTGTGGTTCTCTTAGATTGTTGGAAAGAGAAGACAACATCAACTCTGTCTTCCCTCCTGTAAAAGGGTTCTTGAACTCCCTTCAAAAGTTCTGCTTGGTTTCTGAGACCTTATCAAAACTCAGTGGTGGCAAGACACCTGATCAAAAAATCCAGTTTGGTTTTTGAGCACCTTATTAAAAGCTCATTGGTGCCCAGGACACCTGATCAACTCTTCCTGCAGTGGATTCCTACCTAGGGTGGTAGAAGAGTGGACTACCCAAGTTTAGGGGAACCACTATAAATTTCTTGTGTTGTCTGGTTTGTCTTTGTTTCTTTTCTTTATTATTCTTGCTGTGTGTTTACTCTAATCTTTAGGATAGATCTCACTTTCAATTGGTATCAGAGGGAGGTTGGTTATTAACCAACTCGATCTTCACTAGTTTGGTTATTTATACAGGCTAACACCTGAACCAAAAGATCTTTCTTTTGATCCATCCTAGTTAGATTAATTATTCTATTTTTCACATAGCAAGAATATGGGATATTCTTGCACCAGACCTCCTAAGTGCAACATAAACAAATTTGCACTTTGGAAGATAAGAATTAAGTCATTTATGGACAATATTGATGAATAAATATTTTATGCCATTATGATAGGTCTCCCAACCTCAGCAACAACAACTAAAAGGGCCAGACTAGCTGATGTCAGAGCCATTAATATCCTCGCACAGTCATTATCTGATGACTTATTCCAGGAAGTTGTTGAATGTTCAATAACTAAGGAGATATGGGATTCTCTTCATTAAATGGCTTCTGAACCAGTGGATGGAACAACAGAAAGAAGCTACAACATCTTATTTGAAGAAGGAGAATCAGTATCCCTAGATGTCATTTGGGATGTATCAGATGATTAATCATCATTTGAAGATGAAGATGAGGAAGCAAGGGCCAAACAATTCTGCTTAATGGCCATCAATACTTCCTGCAGCAATTTAAAGTCTGAACAAACAGAAGGAAAATCAAAACCTGAAGAGGATCAGGTATTATCTAACTTTGTTTTCAGTTCAGTTAACTTAGAACTTCAATTTTGCTGCCAAGATTCAATAAAACCTGAGGAGGAAACAAAACTTCTTAGAGGAATGTTTTCAGAAATATTTAAAGGAAAAAAGAAACATTTTAATCAACGAAATGAGTTCAAATCGTCGAACTCAGATCGACGATCCTATATAAAATCATCGAACTCAGATCGACGATCCTATATAAAATCGTTGAACTCAGATCGACGATCCTATATAAAATCGTCGAACTCAGTCTGCTTTTTCATAAATTTGATTTATATAAGGATAAACTATTTAAATTATTTTCAAATCCTTTTTCTATTTGGAACAAATTTATTAGGAAACATCTTTTCTTAAAGGCCGCTTCTATCCTTTTGATATCTTGTTCAAAATTATATTAGGATTTCTGTATGAGAATTCTCTGTCAGATAACTTTATATTTCTTATAGATCTTTTTCTAAATTCATCTAGATTGAGTCCTCTACTCTAGTTGCATTGGTCAGCAGTGATCATGACACTTAGTTTGAATCTCTTCTGATGAAAAGAAATTTTATAGGAAGAAAGATATCAGACTTTGTTTTTCAGATTCAGAATCCTAATAAAATTTGCTGGACAAATATCATTTTTTTATGCTAACATATCCTTTTCAAGGAGAGAGCAATCTCTATCATAGCCTTCTGTAGGTACCATCTATAAGAATTAGCTGGATGACTCAATCAAAATCCAATTTTCAAAGTCATCCCAGTCTCCTCCAGTCACAGTTACTGCATCAACATAGGGGGAGTTTTGTAAAGCCAGCAGCAGTCAGTTTTAACAGCAACAGAAGTCAGCTATGCAAAGCTTCTCTTTTTATATCTTATGCTTTGTAATATTAATTGTAATATTTTTATGTAAATACTAATCCTAACCCAAATAGGGGGAGATTGTTGGAACACCCTAATTTGGATTTGGGTCAGGATCACTATGTCTTTAGGACTATTAGATTGACCCATCAATGTATAGCAAAGGGTCATAGGATGTGCTAAGTCAGAGGCTCTCAGAGATTGAAGAAATTAACCAAGAGAAATCAGTCAGAAGAAATCAGAATTCAAACTTGGTGTCGAGCTCAGATCGACGTTTTGAAGTTCAGGCATCGAGCTGAGATCAACGATCTCTGAGCTCAGGTCCACGAGGCGTCGAACTCCGTTCGACGATCTCCGAGCTCATATCGACGTTTTCTGTTCCATACCAGCTCCAATATCTCTGAGCTCAGATTGATGATAGTTGAGCTCAGATCGACGATCATCTTGTTGAGATCGACAATTTCTGCCATCACACTGAATGCAAGTTCCCAGACAGATTTTTAGGATAATCTTGGTCCAATCAAAGTGAGATGTTCATATTCCAACACAGCTTTATTACAGGACAGTTACAAGAATGCATTTATGGAGATTATAGCCGTTGGAGTAACTAAGAGGCAGCAATAATAAATGCAAGAATTCAAATGACCATTGGTCTCCTATCAGAATATATACACAGAGATACAGAGAAGAAAAAAGGGGTGAAAAAGAAGAGAATAACAAGAACATGGAGAATAAGAAGAAGAGAAAGAATAGTGGAGAGAAGAAAGTAGTACATGAATCAGAGTTCCAGAAAGAACTCAACATCACCTGTACAGCCAGTGCTTTTCTCAGATCTACTATTCCAGGAAGCCTGAAGAGACAACTACTCTACATCAGTCTGAAGACTTACTGGAAGATCAATATCATCAAGGCTTCATCATTCACACTCCAAGACAACTCACATTTCAGCCTTTGCTGAAATCATCATTTGCTGGAGCAGTCATACATTGAAGACCTATCACCCTATGCAAAGCTCTCCTTCCTGAACAATTGCAAATCTCAGAGGGAGCTTTGACAACACCATCAAAATCCACTTGTGCTTCTCTTAGATTGTTGAACAGAGAAGACAACATTAACTCTCTCTTCCCTCCTGTAAAAGGGTTCTTGAACTCCCTTCAAAAGTTCTGCTTGGTTTCTGAGACCTTATCAACACTTAGTGGTGGCAAGAAACCTGATCAAAAAATCCAGTTTGGTTTTTGATCACCTTATCAAAAGCTCATTGGTGCCAAGGACACCTGATCAACTCTTCCTGCAGTGGATTCCTACCTAGGGTGGTAGAAGAGTGGACTACCCAAGTTTAGGGGAACCACTATAAATTTCTTGTGTTGTCTGGTTTGCCGGCCTTTCTTTCTTTTCTTTATTATTCTTGTTGTGTGTTTGCTCTAATCTCTAGGATAGATCTCACTTTCAATTTCTATCTATGAAAATATGTATGTCCACCTTTTCAATAAATGCGAAATTTTTTGATGCTCCATCTTTTGTAGATCAAGTTGGTTATTTGTAAAGCTGAGTCCTGAGATGATCCCGCTGTCAGGCTTTCACCTAGCTGGCAGGGCCGGAGAATGATGACAAGTTATCTCGCTCTGGGGTTAGGACCCGGGATGCTCCTGTTATCAGGCTTTCACCTAGCTGGCAAGGCTGGGATCCCCGTTGGATGTCGTTATGACCCTGGGGATGAGTGCGGTTGATGCTCAACACCCGTCGTCAGGCTTCGACCTAGCTGATTGGGCCGATGGTAGCGCCCAGAGGTTGGCCAAAGGAATATCTTCTCGCTCTGGGGTTAGGTCCCGTGATACTCTCGCTGTCAGGCTTCAACCTAGCTTGTAGGGTCGATATCCCCGTTGGACGTTGTTATGACCCTAGGGCTGAGTCCGGTTGATGCTCAACAACCACCGTCAGGCTTCCACCTAGCTGATTGGGCCGGTGATAATGCCCGGAGGTTGGCCAAAGGAATATCTTCTCGCTCTAGGGTTAGGTCCCGGGATGCTCCCGCTGCCAGGCTTCCATCTAGCTGGCAGGGCCGAGATCCCCGTTGGACATCGTTATGACCCTGGGGATGAGTCCGGTTGATGATGAACACCCGCCATCAGGCTTCCACCTAGTTGATTGGACCGGTGGTAGCGCTCGGAGGTTGGCAAAAGGAATATCTTCTTGCTCTTGGGTGAGGTCCCGGGATGCTCCTACTATCAGGCTTCCACCTAGCTGGTAGGGCCGGGATCCCCGTTGGATGTTGTTATGAACCTGGGGCTGAGTCCGGTTGATGCTCAACACCCGCCGCCAGGCTTCCACCTAGCTGATTGGGTCGGTGGTTGATGCGTTGGCAAGTGCACCGGTCGCTGTAAAGTAATAAATTTGGGAATAGCTTCCCCGAATGTCAATCTCTAGGGAAGGCAGGTTGTGTATCGTGATAGCGTCGTAGGAAGATCGTCACTAAGAGTTTAATAAAATCACAAGGTGTTTTGTTTTTTTATTCCTAATGCTATCAAAACAAAAAGAAAACTAATGCGGATCGTAAGTACCGCTTCGCTTGGTGGATGGAATTAGTGCATGCCGCTATGTCGGGCTTCGTTAGGCTGATGGAATGAGCACAAGTGCAGAAAGTGAGGGTCGCAATCACCTCTTCAACTACCAACACTAGCCTTTGCTAGTGTGGTTCTAATGCGCGAGTGGAGTGAATGTGGATGGAGGCGAGTGCAATACAGCTAACAACAAAGAATGCAACTAGCCAAAACAAACTTCATTCATAGACAAATAAAGTAAGTTTAAGTTCATTACAAGCTTAAGAATACACTTCACTATGAGAAGAGGGTAACATAAACCGATAGGAGGAAGCCTAGCCGAGGTTCTTGGCCGGAGCGGTGGGTTGTCAATCCACTTCTCGAATCGGATCGCTGGTTGCTTCCGGAGGTAAATGGGTTGTCAATCCACTTGTCTACCTCCGTCTTCTCTCCTTCCTTCAATCTTTTCTCCCGTTGCCCAAATGAGTTGTACCGAAAGAGTCTTGTTGCAAGCTGCTGCTGGCCAGAAACTCTCCGAAGTGTTGAAGATGGCTTCGGATCGCCGGAGAAAGCTTCTCGGAGGATTAAGGTGAGTGGAGGACCTGTGGGGGTGAAAATTGGCGCTTCGCGCGCAGCAGTCGGGTGAAAAATGGAAGGCATTCACCTAAATCGCGGAGCACGGGCTTAAATACAGCAGTAGAAAATCAAAGCGCACGATCAGTGGCGCACGACCAGTGGTCGTGCGCACTGACGGTTGATGATCGTGCGCTCTACTCCAGAGAAACCTGCAACAGACAAAAAATAATATATATGCGCACAATCAGTGGCGCACGACCGGTGGTTGTGCGCACTTGATCCCATGATCGTGCGATTAGCAAAGACAGAACTCAAGAAAAACTGGGGTAACACGCATGAGCAGTGGTGCACGACTGGTGGTCGTGCGCACTATGTCCAATGGTCATGCGATTGCCCCAGACAGAACTTGGAAAAGTGGAGAATAGTGCGCACGATCAGTGGCTCACGACCAGTGGTCGTGCGTTATCGGTCCAATGATCGTGCGCATTGTTCCTAGACTGTTTGAGAATTCAATGAACAGACCGCGCACGACCAGTGGTCGTGCTCTAAGGAGTCCACTGACCGTGCGCGTGTAAAAACGCACGACCAGTGGCTCTTAGGAGGAAAACTTTCCAAAACAATCCGGAACATGCTCACCTCCTTTGTACCTACAGCAAAAACAGAAGAGCCACTGAAACGGGCATACCACATTCTCCAAACACAGCGAAACACCAAGTAAGGCAACAGAATAATAACTATGAAATCACACTGAAAGCGGGCCAAAAGTGCACTTAACATGGAATGGACATAATAACAAATATGAACAAATATGGCTCTAAAGTGTAGTGCATCATCGAGAAAACTAGCCCAGATGAGTCCAAAAATAAGTATATAACTTGGACTCATCACACCCCCATACTTAGACATTTGCTCGTCTCAAGCAAATCATTACTCCGTGGACTAGAAAATAGTTAGCTGGCTTAGTAATTTTCAAATGAAGTAATGGGAGAAATCAAATATAATATGAGCATAGAAAATATAATAGATAAAGTTTTTAATTATACTATAGAATTTATATTTTCGATAGGTGTAAATAAAAATTGTATCAACTCAAAATTGGAATTCTGGAGAATCGTTCGGTCATATGTATGAAGAAAGTAGGTAGACCACTAAGGTGAGTTTTGCCAAAGACCGGGGCTCAGGATCACCTCCAAAGGAATCCACCAATATCGGTGACAATACGCTTGCCTGTTCACACTCTCTCCACGGTACTAGCTCGTCTCAAGCATGAATCTGTAGGGCTTTAGGATAATCATGCGGCTTAGGCTAAGGTTTGGTGATCAAAAATAAAGATGGAGGCTACACGCAACTCAAGCAAGCAAACAACAAGCTAGACCAATGCAACCCCTCACAATTGCACGTGTGACACACCCCCAGACTTAGCTTGAAAACTGGGTGTGTACACGGCCTAACCCGACCAATATCAAGATAAACATGATGGAGATTCCATTTCTCATTGTAATTTTTAAAAAAATAATTCTTTTTCAATTCTCTCCTTTTTCTTTTTTTCTTTATTTTTTTTTTTTTTGCAATCCCCAACTTTAGCACGTGGAAATTCTTGAATTCATCCACCACATCACTTGAATTCCACACATCACACCTCATCAAAATATTAAATTCACTGGAGCTCATGGATTTGGTTGTTGTAGTATAGTGGTAAGTATTCCCGTCTGCCACGCGGGTGACCTGGGTTCGATCCCTGGCAACGGCGCTAAAAACTTGATGCGTTGGCAAGTGCACCGGTCGCTGTCAAGTAATAAATTTGGGAATAGCTTCCCTGAATGTCGATCTCTAGAGAATGCAGGTTGGGTATCGTGATAGCATCGTAGGAAGATCGTCACTAGAAGTTTAACAAAATCACAAGCTATTAAAACAAAAAGAAAACTAATGTGGGTCGTAAGCACCACTTCGCTTGGTGGATGGAATTAGTACAGGCCGCTATGCCGTGCTTCGTTGGGTGGATGGAATGAGCACAAGTGCAGAAAGTGAGGGTCGCAATCACGGCCTCTTCAACTACCAACACTAGCCTTTGCTAGTGTGGTTCTAGTGCGCGAGTGGAGTGGATGTGGATGGAGGCGAGTGCAACACAGCTAATAATAAAGAATGCAACTAGCCAAAACAAACTTCATTCATAGACAAATAAAGTAAGCTCTGTTTGGTTTGGGCTGTTGCTGATGGAAAGCTGCTGATGAATTGTTGTTGATTGAAAAAGTGCAAATTCTAGAAAACACAGTTTTGTTAAAAAACTGTTTGGGTGAAGCAAAGTTTACAAAATGGAGTTTTTGAAAAATTGTTTGGATACAAAACGGAGTTTTTAGTAAAAAAAAATTTTCAAAATTTTAAGTACAAATCATTTAAGTTATGAAATAAATAAATTTTTTCATTGAAATAATACTACACCAAATAAAGGTTCATTCATAACACCAATAAAGATTCATTCATACATTTTTTATGTTCTACGCTCTAGCTTCATACAGTTGATCCGCAATAATATTACGTAGCGCGATCATCTCCTCTACACCACCTGTTATGTCAGTGCATGTTTCTTGGCACCCTTATGAGGTCATCCCATGGTCTCGATCTCTTTGCTCGGATTCATTAAAATCAATGTTCTACGCTCTAGCTTCATACAGTTGATCTCATTTGTTTTTAAGTTGGACTTTATCATATTATTTTTTAGTCAGCTTTTCAAATTTCTTCATAATATTTGTCCAACCATCTTTATTGAAATGTGTGGTCGGTCGATTCTCAAGCTCTATCTCCTTGATGCATATGTCACAGAAATGCATTATATCGTTGTTGTCCCAAAAAGCGGCCACTCCACTATCTTTGGACTTGACCATCTTTAGAAAAGTAAACAAACACATCCAAATTGATGTACAATAATACATTATAACAACCACATAAACACACACGTACCAACATACAACACAACATACAACAACATAGCACACGCACACGCACAAAACACACACATACAAACACAACACAAAAACAACACACACACAAACACAACATACACATACACACAACGCACAACACAACACATACACAACACAAACACACAACACACACATACAAACATAAAACAAACACAACACAACACACACACAAACACACACACAAACACAAAACACACATACACACAACACAACACATACACAACACAACACACACATACAAACACAACACAAACACAACTCACTCACACACAAACACAACACACACATACACACATACACACAACACACACACACACCAACATACAACACACACATAGACCAACATAACACACACACACACACAAACACAACACACACATACACACAAAACCCAACACACACGGCACACACACTCAACACAACCCACCAACACAGCACACACACACAAACAAAACCCACCAATACAACACACACATACACCAACACAACACACACATTAAACACAACCCACCAACACAACACACACATACACCAACATAACAAACACACACAAACACAACCCACCAACACCGCACAGACATACATACAACAAAAATATCAGAATAGCGAAAACACACACACAAACAATTTTGACAATTATAAATCAACAATAGGGTACCTGAAAAATGAAGAAGAAGATTCGGTGTGCCCGCAGTTTGCAATTAGGTACATGAAACAAATCAGCAAAGTGAGGGAGGAAGAAGAAAAAGCTTTGGGAGATGGATTCCAACCGGGGTTGCAAAAATAGAAATTTATCTATCCTGGAAGAACATCGGGAGGTGTAAGGAGATGGGTAGATCGAAGAAGGATGGGGAGATGGGTAAATCGTAGATCTAAGAAGATCGGGAAGACGGGGACGGATGTCGGCGACGGGGAAGATGGAGACATCGATTTTATCGCTGCTTGCGAAGACGGGGACGATGGCTTCCGATTTGGTCGCTGCTTGCGAAGACGGCAACGGGGAAGATGGATGTCGATTTATTCACTGTCGATTTGTTGGTCGCTGCTTGCGAAGACGGTGACGGGGAAGATGGATGGCGATCGGGAGGGATATCGGGCCTAAGTTGCGGATGGACGCAAAATAAAATCGCGGTTGGAGGGTTACGTATATTAACGAAAATTTAAAAATGTCGGATGCGAAAACAGCCCCGCCAAACGATGCTTATGCTCATAATTGCGGTGCGTTTCAACCGCACCTTAGACAAAAAGTCCAACCAAACACTACCTAAGTTTAAGTTCATTACAAGCTTAAGAATACACTTCATTATGAGAAGAGGGTAGAATAAACCGATAGGAGGAAAGACTAGCCGAGGTTCTTGGCCGAAGCGGTGGGTTGTCAATCCACTTCTCGACTCTGACCGTTGGTTGCTTCTGGAGGTAAATGGGTTGTCAATCCACTTGTATCCCTCCGTCTTCTCTCCTTCCTTCAATCTTTTCTCCCGTTGCCCAAATGAGTTATACCGAAAGAGTCATGTTACAAGCTGCTGGTGGCCGAAAACTCTCCTAAGTGTTGAAGATGGCTTCGGATCGCTGGAAAAAGCTTCCCGGAGGATGGAGATGAGTGCAGGACCTGTGGGGGTGAAAATCGGTGCTTAGCACGCAGCAGCCGGGTGAAAAATGGAAGGCGTTCACCTAAATCGCGGAGCACGGGCTTAAATACAGCAGCAGAAAATCAGAGCACACGATCAGTGGCGTACGACCAGTGGTCGTGCGCACTAATGGTTGATGATCATGCGCTCTGCTCCAGAGAAACCTGCAGCAGATAGAAAAAATAATATATATGCGCACGATCAGTGGCGCACGACTGATGGTCGTGCGCACTGGATCCCATGATCGTGCGATTAGCAAAGACAAAACTCAAGAAAAACCGGGGTAACACGCAAGAGCAGTGGCGCACGACCGGTGGTCGTACACACCATGTCCAATGGTCGTGCAATTGCACCAGACAGAACTTGGAAAAGTGGAGAATAGTGCGCACGATCAGTGGCTCACGACCAGTGGTCGTACGCTATAGGTCCAATGATCGTGCGCAGTGTTCCTGGACTGTTTGGGAATTCGATGAACAGACCGCGCGCGACCAGTGGTCATGCGCTAAGGAGTCCACTGACCGTGCATGTGTAAAAACGCACGACCAGTAGCCCTTAGGCGGAAAACTTTCCAAAACAATCCGGAACACTCTCACCACCTTTGTACCTACAGCGAAAACAGAAGAGCCACTGAAACGAGCATACAACATTCTCCAAACACAGCAAAACACCAAGTAAGGCAAAAGAATAATAACTATGAAATCACACTGAAAGCGGGCCAAAAGTGCACTTAATATGGAACGACCATAATAGAAAATATGAATAAATATGGCTCTAAAGTGTAGTGCATCAACGAGAAAAGTAGCTCAGATGAGTCCAAAAATAAGTATATAACTTGGACTCATCAGTGGTAGTGCCCGGAGGTTGGCCAATGGAACATCTTCTTGCTCTGGGGTTAGGTCCCGGGATGCTCCCGCTGTCAAGCTTCCACCTAGCTGGCAGGGTCGGGATCCCCGTTGGACGTCATTATGACCCTGAGGCAGAGTTCGGTTGATGCTCAACACCCGTCGTCAGGATTCCACCTAGCTAATTGGGCCGGTGGTAGCGCCCGGTGGTTGGCCAAAGGAACATCTTCTCGCTCTGGGGTTTGGTCCCGGGATGCTCCCGCTGTCAGGCTTCCACCTAGCTGGCAGGGATAGGATCACCGTTGGACGTCGTTATGACCCTGGGACTGAGTCTGGTTGATGCTCAAAACCCACCGTCAGGCTTCCACCTAGCTGATTGGGCTGGTGGTAGTGCCCGGAGGTTGGCCAAAGGAACATCTTCTTGCCCTGGGGTTAGGTCACGGGATGCTCCCGCTGTCAGGCTTCCACCTAGCTAGCAGGGTCGGGATCCCATTGGACGTCGTTATGACCTTGGGGATTATTCTGGTTGATGTTCAACACCCGCCGTCAGGCTTCCACCTAATTAATTGGGCCGGCGGTAGCGCCCGGTGGTTAATCAAAGGAAAGTAGGACTCCCGTTCCAAGGCTGTCCAGAGTTGCTTCTGCTGTCAGACTTTCACCTAGCTGACAGGGCAGAGGTTCTTGGTGGACAGAGTTTTCAAAACAAGTCCTCAACTAATCTCAGCAATGAAACAGATCTGAAGGCAAAGGTTTTCTTTAAAGGATAAGGTCTCGGGAAGATCTTGCCAAGTAAGGGGATCTCGTCAGTTTAAAGAGGGTAAGTCAATGCAAGTGCCAAGAACTCGCTCTCGTAGGCCTAAGAACTTGCACGCGCATGGGCTAAAAGGGCGAGAATGATGCGAAATCTAATCCTAAACAAAAGGTCGGCCTAAGGGGTCGCGATACGTTCCGGCCCTGGGTTGAGAAGAAGCGCGGGTCGAATGCCTTTCTAAGTATTGTGTCACTCGACATCAGGAATATTAAGGGAAAGAAATGAGAATTTTTACAAAAATGTATTCAATGTACTCCATCTATCGAAATCATTACATTGACAAAAATGGGGCAAGGCCCAAAAGGAAAAATACAAGCAAAAGCAAAAAAGGGGAGGGGCGGGAGCCTCAGGGAGACAAGGCTGAGTGCTCACTCTCGTCAGAATCCTCATTCGCGCTCTCCATGGGCTCAGGAATAGGATGGAAGAGCTCTGACATCAAGATCTCGGCTGTCACCTTCTCGCCGTCGCTGTTTTGGAAACCGGCCTGCTGCATCATATGGAGCGCGTGCCTGGCTACCATGACGGCATGCTCCTGCATCATCAAGTCAACCTCATGTTGATAATACAGCAGGGCCTCCTTCTTCTCGCTCGCGGGGGGGGGGGGGGGGAGGGATCAACGAGTCGATACACTGCTGATTTTGAGCCCTTATCCGCCGGTTCTCGTCCTCAAGGCGGGTGATGCGCGCGTCCTTCTTGGCGACAGTCGCGACATCCTACAAGATAATAAGGGGTCAGGGCGAGAGAAAGGCGCAGCAAGTGTGCAACACGTGAGAAGATACTTACCACTCCAGCTTCCCGCAGGGCGAGATCCATCTTAGAGATCGCGAGCTCCTCCTTCAGTGTTTTCACTTCCGTGCAGAGAGCTGATCGAACTGCGCTAACATCCGCCACTTGTCGTGCAAGGCGGATGCTACGGCGCGCTAACATATGCGAGATCTCGAGGGCGCGGAATTGGGCCCGCGAGCTCTCGCAGGCGAGTGATTTGGTCATCTCCCTGTCATAGTAGGCAACGTTGTCCCGCCCGTACATGCCAAAGGGCAATGCATAAGCCTGGCCCGAGACCGTATCACCTTCCTGCCAGGAAGGGAGTACGGCAGAGATGGAGGACCAATTGGCCTTTCGATCCCACACCAGCAGGGGCTCTTTGCTTTCATTCAGGACATCCTCACCAAGACCGAAGTTCCTGTGGCCCCTAGGTTTCGGCTTCCCCTGTGTCGAGCTCCTGCCGGTCTCTCCTGCCCTCTTCCTCACTACACCGTCAGCGTTATTTTAGGAGAATCAATTATAATCTCCTTGCCCTTGTCGAGACCAGTAGTTGTTGGCTTCTCTGCAGTTATGAGCTTCTCGACAGCTTTTGGCTTCTCGGCAGCTTTCGGCTTCTCGACAGCTTTTGGCTTCTCGGTGGCTGTTGGTTTCTCGGATGTTGATGGTTTCTTAGAAGGAGGCAGAGATGGCGATGCGTCAGGCCTCCGCTTTTGGCTTCTTGATTTCGGCAGTGGCTTGAGCGAGCTTCTATAAGCCGAGGCGGCGGCCTTGGGGCGGGCCATCTCAGCAGAAGATGTCGTGCTACCGGAAGATGGGAGGTTAAGAGGGAGATCTCACACCCCTGCACAAATATCGTAAATTAGAGAATTTTCCAAACCTTATAATCTTTAGAGTAATGAATGCGAGACCTACCCTCCCCGGCGAGAACTGGCAGGAGCGTGTCAACATTCCTCCTCAGAAAGATGACGTCGAAATCCTTCCCAAGGAGGAATTGATGGAGATTGGATTCATGGCCGCCGAGACTGGGAGGGCGGTATGTAGACTCCTTTTACTGGATCAACGAAAGCGGGAGGTTGCCAAAGTCACCAGAGACAAAGATGAACTTCTTGACCCAGTTATGGTTCTTGTTGGCGAGATCTTTCGCCTTCAGGTTGTTGCTAGAAAAAAGCGTGATCCCGTCCCTCTTGGCTCGAAAATTGAATAGTTTGCGGAAGACTAGGAGGCTGAACTTAATTCGCTCTGACTGCATATAGCAGGCGAATGCGACTAGAAGGGCTATGGAATTTGGGTTGATCTGCGCGGGAACTATGACGACGTAGCGCAGAGCTTGGCGTACCTTGGGCCATATAGGGAGGCAGAGTCTAACTTCGAAATGCTCAGCGGTGATGGCGAGTTCGATAGGCGAGAAATGGTTGATGGCTTCATTGTCCGACGGATGTCGCGCGGTGAAACCGGGCGTGATGTAAAGGTTGACTAGGGAGTGGTATTCTTCCTCGGTCATGTTGCAGTTGACAAAAGGGTAGTCGGCGAATGCGGCAACACACTTGTTCCGGCCATCACCCTCTCCTGACATCTCGCTTGGAAGGAAAGTAGAGGCAAAGGTGCGAGTGCAAGAATGAGAAGAATGACAAGGAAAGCGAAATCTGTTAAAGGCAATGATTAATACGATAGGTGGGCAGCCTATTTATAGGAAATTCCTGACGAGAAAAGATCAAGGCATAAAAGAGGTGCAGATAGCACATGTTTAAATCTCGCCCCAGGTTCCGCCTTGGCCCCTAGAGAGATCTCACACCGTCTCACTCACATCGCGGTTCCAAGCAGGGGAATCGACTTAAGTAAAAGCATCTGCAAGAGCAAAAACATATGCACGAATAAAAGAAAGAAAAAAAAAACGAGATTAAACAATATATAACCATCACACATTATCAGCATTCAGCACAAAGGTCGACAGTTAATATTGCAGAACTTATAAAATAGATCTAGAGCGGGAGGCGAGTGTCTGTAGGCCCATTAGGGGGTCATTATCGCCATTCTCGACCTCCCCTTCTCGCTCTCGGCATGACACGTGCGCAGTGGATGGAGCGAATGGTTTGGAGTCCTCGCTGCGCGAGATGGAGTTGGTCTTCAACCTGCGCGATGTAAAGGCCAGGGTACTCTGTCCCGCCACCGACTTCTCTCGACAAATTGGCAACCAATTGGGCATAGCTGTTTTCAAGGCTGAGAAGCCGCTCCTTGACAGATTCCTAATTCTCCCGCACCTGGGCTGTGATCCCGCATAGCAACAACGATTGCTTCCATAGTATCTTGGCCACCTGCGGCTTCATCCCAACAACGTCCTCTGGATTGCCTAGGTAATCAGCAATTGAATCCGGGGAAGGAAGGGGTGAGACCTCCTCCTCATCGATATCGACATCAGTGGAGATCTCGCGAAAACCTGCGTTAAGTGGTGTTACATATGCTTGGTTCTCACATCTTCTGCAAAAGCTAGTAAAAGTCATCACCTGATCCGGTACCCGCGTCCTTATCAGAAAAATGGCGAGAAGTGTCGGGCCGCCCCACAAAAGGGGTGTCGAAGGTTATGTTTCTCTTTTAGGCTCGGAGGGAAGATCGTTGGTTCAGAAGGAAGGTTTGGGATGGAATCCGCTGAGGGTAGAGTCGTGGCGAGATCTATGGGTGTCTCGCGAGCAGAGGATATCGGCGTTGTAACTCTTAACCCCGAAGTCCCAAAAGCAGGAGCTGCAACGAAAATGGGGGTAAGCCAGAGGAGGAAAGGCTAGAATTTAGAAGAAAGTTTACTTTTCTCCTGCTCAGGAACATCGAGCCGGAGGGGGGAGGTGATCTCGTGGACCACCTGGCTGCATCCGTCCTCCAGCGAGTCTGGTTCAACACTCGTTTTCTTTACTTTCTTCTCCACCGGCGGGATCTGCAAATAGATACACCGAATCAACATTTTATCTTGGCAACGAAAGGGGATGAGCAGTACAAAGCAAGTACAAATACCAAGGATGTCTCGGTTTAGGGAAGGATTTTGCGAGGACGACTCATCCTTGATCGGGTTGCGTTGGACCATTTTAGCTTTTTTCATCTTCGGGGATGACCCGGGACTTTTTCGAGAGAGCTAGGGGGCGAGTGAGCCCATCAAGGTCTTGTTCTTATCTTGAACAGTGCGGAGGCGGTCTAGAGCTTCCTTGGAAAGCGACATCGTGATTGTAGGAGAGAGCGACAACAAAGGATTGAGGCAAGGATCATTTGCCACTACCGGGATATTTATACGACCGTGGAGGGGCCCACGAAAGATTCTCTTCCACGTCAGTATCCACTCATCCAATATGTAGGGTTGGATGGTTCTTTCCGAGCTTTGTTAAAGCTCACAAAGAGCGGGGATTGTGTACAATCCCATATTCGATGAGTGGACCCCATCAGACATGCGAATGGGGGCGGTCTGACCAGCACTCGCCCAAGGTCTAGAGAGGGGCATTCGCGCAGCCCGAGGAGGAGTGGTTTGACCCTTCGGCGAGTGCAATCTTCATCCAGCACCCGCCTAAGGATCTCGCGCCTCAGCGTGTAGGCGAGGTCAATTCTCGCCAAGCTAAGCGAGTGGCCGCCCAGCCAGACACTCACCCTTGAGAGATCTTCAAGGCAGCGAATGCGTTGCGCTCCCAGCATCCGTCCCCCCAGGCGAGTGGTGTCCTCATGGACCACTCGCCCAGGTAGGGCCCAGGGGTGAAATTACCTAGATGCCCTTGCGGGCTTGCATATAGCCATTTGAAACAACAGAGTTTGGCTATTGGCAGGCCAATCCCGGGGTATTTTAGAAATTTTAGGACAGCGGAGGTTGGCTATTTGCAGACCGTTTTCAGAAATCTATAAATAGACCCAAGGTGTACCTCAGAATGCATGCTTACTAGTGCCCAAGTCTTCTTGCGTTTTCTGAGATACCCTTAGCTCGGCATTTGACTAGGGAGGAAAAATGCTCTAAGATATTTCGGGTATGTGGTGGGATCTCCACGTCGAGCCCTTGGGTCTGTCCCCTATTCTTTTTCCTTAGTCTTTTGGCTCGCGAGAGAGAAGTGTGCGATCGCCCATTCCCTAAGGGTGAACTCCACAGAGGCAGAGTTTTCGGTTTCAACAAAGGGCATCCAGACAACTTTATCTATGGGCCCCACTGGGCGAGTGGTCCATGGAGAGACCACTCGCTAGAAGAAGTGAATGCGGGGGTGAGCCAAACATTCGCCTCCACAGCTCCTCAAAGGTCGAGTGTGAGATTCACATGCCATTCGCTTGATTTGGCGAGAGCCTTTCCCCCATTGGCGAAAGCCCTTCCGTCTGTTTTGGCGAAACCCTTTACTATCACTGGGCAAGTGCGGGTTTGCCTGCACCACTCGCCTACCTTGACTACCTTGAACCTGAGGGTCCTTGGCTTCGTCGGGAATCCCACTCAGCGAATACGGGGTTGTACAAGTCGGATCTTGAATATTTGAACTCATCGGTTTGATCTCCGATTCGATTCTTAAAATCTTCAAAAATACATGTTTTTAATTTGAGATTTGATGAGTAGCAAAATATACATATTTTTACTTTATATTTTTGTTTTGATTTAATAAAAATGTAATTATATAGTGTACATATCTAAATAAATCGTTTCTTTTTTATTTTCAGTTCTAACTTAACCTGTTTTTGCACCCTATTTGTATTTCTGCAACTTTAAGCAATTTCGACAAAAAATCCTGAGTCACACTCCTAGGTCATGCCCGTAACCTTATTAAGAATGCATTTGATATTTTAGAGAATGAAATATGTAAAAGATTTAAAATTAGATTGCAAAGTGCCAAACCTCATAATTGAGGATGTAAATTGTCAAAAATTCCTATATATTTCCCAGCAGAGCCCCTACGTCTCCTTGTAAGGGTTTTTTTTTCTCTGGCCGCCGTCTCGAGGATAGTCGATCCAGAGAGCTCTGCTAAAGATCAACAAATGGAGCAAACCTTCATCATGATCAAGCCCGACGGCGTCCAACGCGGCCTGGTAATGCATCAAACTTACTTTTTTTTTTTTTGCATTTGTTTCCTCTCAATCTATTCTGTTTAGAGGTTTTGTCTGTCTTTCCTTCTGATCTACAATATACGCATGCCGCATATCAGGTCGGCGATCTCATCTCCCGATTCGAGAAGAGGGGTTTCTTCTTGAGAGGTAATTGTGTATATAGATTCTTACAGCATCAATTTGTATGCAAGCTCTGATCGTCTTTCTTTGTTAGGGTTGAAGCTTATAACCGTGGAACGTTCCTTCGCTGAGAAGCATTATGAGGATCTGTCGGCGAAGCCCTTTTTTGCTGGGTTGGTGGAGTACATCATCTCTGGCCCGGTGGTGGCCATGGTTTGGGAGGGTAAGAACATAGTTTCGACTGGTCGGAAGATGATCGGAGCCACAAACCCTTCGAACGCGGAGCCTGGGACCATTCGTGCAGATTTTGCGATCGAAGTTGGAAGGTAATTTTTGCGCACTATCGTGTTGTGTGTTTATGTTCCGATTGAGTTTTTTTGGGGGTCAGATTTTACTATTGCTGAAAGTAATTTTGGTAGGTTGAATATGAGGATTGTTGTTGATTTCTCATCTCAAAATATTAGTTTTATCAGTAGTGATTCAAGTATGGTTTGTATATCACATGTTTTTGTTTGCAAGAAATTTGTGTTCTTACAAAGGCTCCGTTTGGGGGGACTTATTTTCACCGGTCAAGCGGTTACGACCGCATGAACCGAACCGTTTGAACTGTGGAAGTATTGTAAATGAGGACATTTAGCATTTCTTCTATTGAGATTTTTTGGACTAGGATCCTCTCCATTTGAGACCTCAAATGGAGGTCCTTTTCGTGGTCTCGATACATTCTCACTTGATCTAATGATGCATAATTTTTTGAATGAACAAAAATATAAAAGGATAGGATTAATGAATCCGTCGGATCAATCTCCAAAAGATCTGAACCCATTTCATTTGAAATGGAGAGGATCTTGGTACATTTTAGGGCGTCTTGTTGTCTGACACGAACTCTTTCTAGACAAGTTAATCACTTCAAACCTTGAGCATTTGAACCAATGCATAAAACTCCATGTCATATGTCAAAAATTGATGCGGCATATAGACTTGGATCCTTCTCAAATTTGGGCACCACCAATAGCTTAATGCCCATCACAGAAATAATAATTCCTTTTCTTTTCTTCACAATTGTTGCTCGGATCCAAGTTACTTTCTCCTTATAATCATGTTTTCAATTTAATATTTTATAAAAAAAATCATACTGATCAAGGCACCGGCAGATCTATGTAGAGACATGCCCGGGCACGTGCCCGGGAGTGATTTTAGGAAAATTTCCCTTGGGTTGTCCCTTCCTCTACAGTCTGCTCCGGTGACCTAGCGTTTCTCCTGGAACCTAAAAGCACGGAAAGGCACGATCTCTCCCCCTCTCTAGCTCTTGCTTTCCCCCTCTCTCGCTCTTCTTCTTTTTTTTAGCAAGCATTCCATTGGGCAGGAAGTCGTGGAAGAAAAACCTTGTTCTCCGATTTGCAGCGCATCATCAAGGAAGTGCTAAAACAATAAAGTTCAAACATAAAAAATTCAAAAAAGTTCAAACATAAAAAATACCTTCTCCAAAATAACAATTAAATCAATAATCATGTCTTTTTCATGAAGCCTACATTATATATGATCATTGCTTTATTTGATGATTTTTCTTCCAGGATCTGTTCTTCTTCCTCAAGATTTTGGCTGCTTCCCTTCCTCTCACCTTGTTCTTCTTTCTCACTTCTCACTGGTAGGGAAATGAAGAGTTTGGATGAAGAAATGAAAAGATCTTTCATATTACCTCCCTTCACCAGTCCTCTTAATTTTCTTCCTAAATTATTTTCTCCCAAAATGAAATTAACTTGAAATCATGAGTCACCCATGATCAGTTGAATCATGGTTCAAAATAAGGATTTCAAATCTAGAGCTCAAGATTCACTATATCCATCATCTTTACATTATTTGAGAATTAAAAAGAATTATTTACTTTTTTTTATTATATTTTCCATTATGTCTTAATTATTTGGGATTACATGATACAAAACATGTGATTAATCCATCATAATTTATAATTTATTAATTTACATTAATTCTACTTTATTTCCTATGAATTCATTCCTACACAATAAATAAACATGGAAAGTTCCCAATTTTGCACAATATTATAATTTATCTAATCATTAGTATTGAGTATTGACTGAATAGTCCTCTTTATTTTAATATTAGCTATTTATTAATTCTAAAAATGATTGAATATTAAAAATCTTTTCTACTTACTAGAATTTTCATCCTCAAATATTAATTTAGACATGAAAGTCAAATCTGCATATTGTTGAGTGAGAAACAAAATGAGCTCCTCTTCAAATCCTCTTTGTTCAAGGTGCGACATTTTGTTTGTACCGCAGGGCCAAATCTTCATACTCCATGTCTGGCATTTGTTTATTGTCTATCAATAATCTTATAGGGTTCCAACATACTGGACAAGTCTGGATTTCTGATTTTATACATGCTCCCTTAATATAATGAAACATGGGATACATTGGATGCTTCACTTTTTAAATTCTCTATAATTCTCAATTAATGCCAAGGATGTTGGGTAGAATGAATGATGACCTTTGGATTCAAAATTTTTATGTTTATTTAATCTTGATTAGGCTGACCATGGGTTACTCATGAATTGAGAATTGTTTGAAAGGAGAGCAAGGTGGTTGAAAATTGGCCAAAATCTTGAGGAATGAGAAAGAGATCTTGGCCACCCTTGATTCAAGATTAGGAAGAACGAAGCTAAACCCAGTCATAAATAATATCTAACAATAGAGTGTAATCAACAGCTGAACAGAGATGAAATAAAAAGGATTGGCTTCGATTTAGTTTTAGTTCTTACCGAAACAAACACAGCTTCTGATCGGTGTTGATATTGGGTCCAAACTGACCAAAACCGAACCATCGACATCCCGTTGGAGTGACAATTATTTAAGATCAAAATAGACTTGATTTAAGCAAGGATAACAAAGACAAATAATGCTTGACTAAAAATTGCAATCAAACTATTAGGAATGAAAATTGAGAACTTATAAAACCAAACTCGAATGTTGTGCATAAATGCTACCGATGATGATCTTTAATATTTATTTTGAAATGCATTCAATCAATCGGCTATTTTTATTTTGTTTTGCAGGAATGTGATCCATGGAAGTGATGCAGTTGAAAGTGCGAGGAAGGAGATAGCTTTGTGGTTTCCCGAAGGTCTGTCCAACTGGCGCAGCAACCTTCACTCTTGGATCTATGAGTAAGGCTCTATGGATGCTTATGCTGATGCATCTGCCATTTGGTGTTTTGTTCCTTTGAGATAGCTCCAATTATTATTACAATTATTATTATCCATAAAACTGGTATTTTGTTTTTAATTTGTGCTTCAGAGCTTTTGTTCCCGCAGTCTGTGTTTGAAAACTGTTTGCTGGTCTGTTGGCTTCCTACTTTTTCTTAATAATGTAATGGCCTGTTGGCTTCCTACTTTTTCTTAATAATAATGTCCCGTTGGCTTCCTACTTTTCCTTAATATCTAATGCTTTTACATTTATGCCATTTTCTTTAAGCTGTTTACGTTTGATTTGATATTATGACTTAAATTTTGTTAATTGTTTTATGAATAAATTGTTGATAATCCCTTAAGGGTCTGTCCGTTGGATGGAATATCTGTTCATATGAACGAAATTGAGCTCCTGGAATTGGAAGTCTAATTTCAATTGTCTTTCCTTTCCATGCTTAAATGTTGGAAATGGAATTTTAATGAATTCCATGGAACTCATTTTGAACTAAAATCAATTCTTTCCAATCTATAGAAGTATTAGATAATTCTGACTGAGACGTGATTACCGCATCGACGAGTTTTTTTTCCATCCGAGTGTGCATTATTTCGCCCAAACTAGTATATTTTGCACAGATGAGCATTTTTCATTCGGTCGCACGTTTTCGCCCGTGCTTGCATTTTTTTGCCTGGGCGTATTTTTTTTGCTGGGCCGTGTTTTTTTCACCCCGACGCACATTTTTTGTCAGAGCGCGTATTTTTTTTCTTCGGGGCGCGTATTTTTTTCCCCGCGTGTGCTTTTTGCCTTAACTTATTTTTTTTGCATTGGTATGCAGTTTTTGCTCAGGTCGGGTATTTTTGATTGGTCGAGCATATTTCTCGCGAGCGAGCATATTTCGCACAAGTGAGCGTTTTTTGTATGGGCGCTAGTTTTTCACTTGGTCGCGCTTTTTCGCCACGACACTCCTTTTTTGCCCGAGCGTGTTTTTTTTTTCCGAGACGTGCATATTCCGTTCAGGCCCGTGTAATTCGTTCAGACACGCGTATTTTTCTTTGGTACGAGTATTTCATCAGTGTGTGCATCTTTCGCTTAGGTGTGCCTGGGATTCCGTAAGGGCGTTCTGCTACACTATATACCAGTCTTGGCTAGGGCTGATATCGAGTCGAGTAAGAGTGATTTTGGCTCGGTTTGAAATCAAAATTTTCGGCTCGAACTTGGCTCAAAATCAACTCAATCAATTTTGAGTCGAGTCGTCTCGACTCGAAATGGCTTGATTCCGAGTCTGCTCGAAATCGAATCGAGACAACTCGAAATTGAGTAATTTTTCTCTTTATTCTTAGTTGACTCAAAATTAAATGAACAACCTATAAGTTTAGCAAATGAAATAATTAAAGCCTTTATTTTTTATTTAGCTTTGAATTTTATTGTTCATTTTACAACAAGAATATATTAATAAATACATAATATTTTTTATTAATTTGAGCTGACTCAAATCATATTTTGGGCGATTCAGGGTTGACTCGAAATCGCCTCAAAGTCAGATTCGAGTCAAATTGAATTGACTCAAATTGAGTCGAATTAATTTTAACCTATTCCGAATCGACTCAATATTCGAGCGATTTTTTAGTTTCAAATATTATGCTCAGTCATAATGTTGGCGGGCATATAATGCCAAGTGTTAAAACCGGAAATCAGTCTCAAGAAGAGTTCCGACCAAGGGGTATAGCTCACACCTACTTCTCCCGAGCCAGGACACTTGACTGGTGGCTAAGAACTAAGGAACAAACCCAGAGCTGCAGCGAGGAGGTCCCGCCACACATCTGGAAGATCGAAGAGAATTTTCCCTCTTAAATCAATTCTAGAGTTGGGCACCTTGGAGGGCACTGAAAGCTAACCAAAGCTGACCACAGGAGGAAGAAGGCAAAGAGAAACAGATCCTCTCCAAAGGTGCCCTTAAGGGTTTATTTATATTTTTCCAAGTCTGGTCTGCACATGAAGGAATCCCACCTTTTAGTTCTTCTATACGCATTCCAAAGTGATCTGCCAATAGCGTAACTCCGTTGTTTGGAGGGGCTATTAGCAGACCCAAGATGGATTTTCTTGGGAATACTTTTTGGGGGAGTCGACCTCTCGCCGGGGAAGGTGAGTGCTTGATGATGCCAGCACTCGCCACCTTCCCTTGCCCGACGGCGAGTGCGTGCCATGCCACCTCACTCGCCTATCGTCTACCATGGCTTGCACGAACCAGAATGGCTTGCACGAACCAGAATGGCTTGCACGAACCAGAATGGCTCCGCCTGCTCCTGATCTCACGCGCGGGCCCCACTCGCCGAATACGGGGTTGTACACCAAGGTCCACGACCAAGAGCATGCTACGCCTCAGGTGATTGCATCCAATGTGTTAACTTCCTTATCTTGTGGTCGCTTTCACTCCTCATAGGGGAACTGGGGCACTTTCCAGCTCGAGCGGTTGTTTATGTCTGTTGTACCTCTCCTGGTTGGGTAAAATTCAACATTGATGGGGCGGTTTTTCCAGATCGCGTCGTGGGGTTGGGACTAGTTGTTCGCGATGATGTGGGCAAGGTTCTTCTCGCGTTGGGACAACAGTCGCTGCATTGTGACCTGGGTGGTACCGAAATGGCGGCGCAGAAAGTTGTAATCCCGCCTGATTTGTTTGTTATCAAGGGGGCCATCTTTGAAGGCGACAATAACAACATGATCAAGTGTTGTCGGAGAAGCGTTGCTGGCGGTCGTTAGTCGTGGGAGCCACAGGATGAAGAGGATCTTGAATTCCTACGGGAGTTCTCACACGTGACATTTCAGCATGTTAGGCTGGCGGCCAATAGGTCTGCGGACTTTTATTCTAAATATGCACTGTATTGCTCCTTTATTTGGATTGATCCTATGAGCTACCACCCAAAATTCCTTGAGATTATTAAGGAAGATCTGGATGGTATCCTCCCGAATGTGTAATTTTGACTCTTTTTTTGCTTTAATGCGAATGCACCATTTCACAGGTGCACCTTTTTTTGTCAGAGCGCATATTTTTCCTTGTGCGTGATTCTCGCCTTAACTTGTGGTTTTTTCCTATACACACTTTTTTGCCCGGGGAGCATTTTTCGCACGGGAGCGTGTTTTCACCCTGGTACGTGTTTTTTTGCCCGAGTGTGTATTTTTCGCCACATCACATATTTTTGTCTCGGACACGTATTTAACCCGGGTGCTCGTTTTTCCTCCAGGCACCCATTTTTCCCCATGGCGGCCGTTTTTCCCTTGACCGCCCATTTTTCGCTCGGTTACATGTTTTTCTCCCAGGCACATGTTTTTCGATCGAGCACACACTGTTTCGCCTAGGCACGCGGATTTTTGACCGGGTGGGTTTTTTTGCCCGGCCTCACGCGTTTACGCCCGCGGGCCTGGGCACACATTTTTCCCCGTGTGTGCGTTACTCACTATGGCATGCATAATTCTAAGATTGTATTTTATCTATCAAATGCACAACAAAATCGATCAAATCCACAATATTCTCTAATTCGGTTTATTAGGCGGGCACTATAATTGGAATTTGACCGATCCCAATTCTTCGAAGAATTCCTAGAAGAATTAGAATTGATCTCGATTCCAATATACAATTTCAATTTCATCCAAATGAATAGAACCTTATGGAATTGGAGGTTTGAAATTGGAATTCAATTGCAAATTCAAATTTTGTCGTTCGACATCCCAGAAATTTCGTGGGAATCGGAATTGTATTGAGAACCCATAGGAATTCCGTATAGTGCAAATCGGTGACCTCCATTTCCGATCTCATGACCTCTAATTTTGTGATTCCAGCACAACGCTTCTCCTCTTCGGCTGCGCTCCACCCCCCCTCCCGTGAATCTTCTCTCGCCGGCGACTCCTCTCGCCACCTCTTCTCCAGCGAGCCCTCCATACACAGCACGTGACTCCTCCGTCTTCGACGTTGATCGTATCTGTCCAGTAGCAGGCATCTTTCATTTTTTTCTTTGGTTTTGCCCTAGAACTTGCTGTAGGTTTTTCTTCTTCCATTTTAATGTTTGTTCATGTTTTTATGACTTGTGAGGGTATTCAGATTTTTTTATTATTATCTTCTTTGTAGTTGTTTTTACTACTGCTTATACTGGGATTTCCACATGTGTCGCAGCATTAATAACAGTAACGTTTCTTCAAAAGTCCGTGTTTCCTTAAGCAAACCTTTCATTAATTCTACTGTTTTTTTAGAGCAATGTTATAAGCACACCAATATAGGCTATTAGCACGCCAAAATTCACTCAAAAAACACAAAAATCCTAGCTCCACCTGCTTTAAGTGCACACCATCTTAATTCCTTCCGCAGAACCCCTTCCGCCTTTTCGCGAATTCGAGCCGCACACCCCTCTTCCTCCGACTTCACACCAGGCCCCTCGTTGCCGCCCTTGGAGGAGATCGCCGGCAAGTTTCGCCGGAAGAACACCGCACCCGTTGGCTACCATCTTGTGTGTGTTGGGGATGAGCCCCGACGCTCCAGTACAAACGGAGAGCACCGGCCTGACAACACTGAAGCATGTGGCGGCGAAGTGGCAGGAGGGTTGGTGGGAGTTTCTGCTCATCAAGAGGCAAAAGATGATGCTAGATAAGTAGAGGTAGACCGGCATGCGGGAGATGACCAGTTGTTCCAGTGGAGAGGGCGTGAGGGTATTGTTCTGGTTTGTAGGGGATGACAGCGGTATCAATGCGTTTGATGAATTGCCTAAATGGGGTGGTGAGGACGAGGATGATGAAGTAGCTGATTGATCAAGTGCCTCTATAGAATTCAACTCTTCTTAAAATCCATTCCTTCATCTCCCTCCACCATTATGGAGCATAAATGGTTATCTCGAGTAAGACTGAAAGAGATGAGCTTCACAACATTAAAAAAAAAGTAACTCTGCATTATCCTCTGAGTAGGAGAGCAGTGGCTACAACTATGCATCCTCTTTCTATTTTTCAGTGAACTGCTTGTATAGGTGCTTCATGCATGTCAAGGGGAAGGGATGATTGCATTATTTAGGTCTCTGTCCAGTTGTCATGACTTATTATCTGTTTGAAATTGTAGTATGCTTAGGAAATTATTGTAATGAATTATAGGAAATAATGATTCCTCTCTTGCCAATTGCAATATTGGTGTGCAATAATGATTTTAATCATAGTCATTTTGGTGTGTCAATAACGATTTTAAAATCTGATGTGACAATAACGCGTTGGTGTGTAAATAAAATAATTTGGTGTGTTAATATAGTTTGGTTGTCAATAGCGAAAATTGATGTGATTTTAACATTGCTCTTTTTTTAAAGCAAAATGTTTTATAGACTCTGGATCTTCAAAATGTGCTAGTCAAGTAATAGAAGCTGTAGTATTCGGTCATTATTGGCTTCTTCTGTAATTAATGGGATCATCCTCCTGTCTTAAGCTAAATCCTAAAAGATAAATTATTGGGATCATCCTCATGTTTGGATCTTCAGTATGTGTGCTTGTTTACGTATGTGTATGTGTGCTTGTTTGTGTGTGGTTGTGTGCTTGTGTTTGTGTATGTGTGCTTTTGCACGTGTGTGTGCACACGCGTGCGCGATGTGTTTGTGTGGATGTATGTGGGTGTTTGTGTATGTGTTTGCGTGAGTTGTTGTATGCGTATGTGTGTTTGTGTTTGATTATGTTTGTGGTTCTATATGCATAATTATTATTGCATCTTTGTTTATATATGTTGATGAATGAAATAAAATGTGCCGTAGACATAGGAGAGCAGCAGTGGCAGTGGTTCTTGTTGCGGCCATGTTCGTTTTGATGAAACTCAAGATTGCAAGAGATCTTGTAGAGGTTGATGCTAAAGCTATTTTAAGGAGGATGTTGTTTGCTCGATTATATAGTGTGACATATGTCAACTATTTTAATCAACTTCGTATGAATGAAAACTTCTTTGAAACTCTGTAACATTTTAATTAGGCAAGGATTATTAAGAGACAAAATGTTTCAGTTAGAGAGTCGGTTAGTACCTTTTTATATGTTTTAGCTCACAATAAAAAATGTCGGGATGTCGGTGGAACACATTTATGTTCAATTGATACAATCAACAAACATTTTATTAGGGGCAATTCTGAAGTTATCTCCTGACTTTATCAAGCTTCCTGATGCATCAACAACACAAAGATAATGTAATTTTTCTGCAAGAAATTTAATTATTTCATACTTATATATATACATATATAGTATGCTTAGAAAATATTAATATATAATGTATTATCGTATATGACTGCATTAATGACATAAATGACACTCATATTGAAATTATAGTTTTAATTAAAGATCTAGGTAGATATTAGAATGAGAAACTAGCAATTACAACAATCGTCATGGGCATGTGTGATTCAAATATGAAGTTTGTGTGTGTATTACCTAGATGAGAGGGTTCATCGTCGGACTCCAAAGTGCCACATAATGCACTCGAAGGAACGAATCGTTTTGATGTGTCGGTAGGAAAACACTATCTTATGGATGCGGGATACACTAACGGTCTAGAATATCTTGCTTCATATAGGTCAACAGAATATCACCTATACGAGTAAGCCAGGGCAACAATCCCAACAACTACAAATAGTTGTTTAATATTCGACACTCAAAGGAGTGAAATGTTTTTGAGAGGCTATTTGGTCTCATTAAAATAAGGTGGGCAATTTTAAGAGGACCGTCCTTCTATGATATCAAAGTGCATGTAAATAATTATTATTTTGTCTGCTATATTATAATTTATTTTGTTTCCAATTATAAATTTTTTTTTAAACTTAAAACATGTTCATATTATAAATGCATGTTGCATATTCCATAATTTTCTCATAGTGTGGAGATTAGAGAATCATGCAAGATTACTTGCTGAAGTTGATGCAGAGATATTAGTGCAAGATGCAAGTTTTGATAGTTTTGAGTATGCAGATGTAGTGGGTGTTGTTAACCCAAATCTTGCGACAGTGGAGGCGAGCATCAGACAAGCGGGGACAACTTGCCAGACGTCTATTCCTGGTGTTCGCGGGCTCTTCAGGCGGTCACTCCGGGTGTCCGAGGTCATTCCCCGAACCATGGCTCGAGCATTACAGTATTCGGTACAGACACTCTTCAAGCAACCCAGACGCGGGCATTTGGCAGGTGGTCTCTTGATGGACAGCTCGAAAGATCTATCCCAGAGGTTGTGGCAGGCGCTTCTCCCTAAGCCTGCGCAAACTCATCTCTTTGGCGTCAACCTCGGAGATGTTGCGCGGTTACGTGCACTCTCTTCTCTCAAATCCCGCCGCCCGATTCTTCCTGTACCTCGGGCGGCTGCGCCTTTAATGCCATAATTAATGAGGTGTTAAAAGCCCATCAGTTCGTGAATCGTCCGAGCAGCCCACCCTCACGTATAAACAGGGACCAGGGTGCTTGGATGGGACACAAAGACTTAGCCCAGAACCTGCCTAGTTGCTATTGCATCATTCATTTGCATTTTACTTGCCTGTTTGCATGCATCGACGTAGTGATAGAATGCGCCGAGTTGAACGTGGTCAATCGAGTCAGAGGAACTAAGGGGAAGAACCACCCCAGTGATTTTTTACCTTTCGTCCACAAAATGACAGTATTAACTGAGAGTACCTGACAAATGCGTGAAATGTTAGAAAACCTTAGAAGTAGGGTGAATAGTTTAGAAATACTCTCTCGAGCGTCAATGTCACCTCAAATTCGAGATGAGCATTCTGTCCGTGCACGTTACGATGTTTCTCATCACTATGTGGAATGGTCTATACTTAGGAGGAATCCTTTATTTGAGGATCACGACTCCACTTACACCCACTCATATAGTATCCCACCACGGAGATCTTTACGATATTTCGATGATTATACTCGATCACCGTATACCACATCCAGAAATCGCGTTGAACCACCAATACGATCTCATTATGCTGGAGATGATCAATACGATGACTATCATCATTTTTATCCTCGTACTCGAGTGGATCCTATTGGTCCTTCGACACCATATTATGAGGATAGAGCTAAGTATCCCTCTAGTTATCGATACTACACGCCTCCTTTATATGAGGAATCTGTGACTGCATATATGCGACCACCACCACACATTCGTAGGACTCATGATCATCCACGAGCACGACATGATTATGTTATGAACGATCATCATGATTACCCTCGAAATACGTATAGAGGTCACTATCGTCAATAGTAAATCACACATAATGATCCTCCTAGTGTTCCGAAGGTGAATATGACGATAGCTATTAAGGGTCAGCAAGGGCATCTCATTGCCCAAAGCAAGGAGACATCACCCACTATGTCTGATATTCTAATACAGGATGTGTGGAGTCAACCCCCATGTGAGTCTGCTCCACTTAGTGAACCCGTCCTTGATTATATATCTACTATCTCTCTTTTGAGTGTAGATTCCTTGCACACTTTACCTGGTGGTGCACCAAGTCACATCACCACACCTGATGGCACACTGAGTGATATTACGATCGGGAGCAGAGAGCTTAGTAGTGATCTTGAGGTATTGACCCCTACATCTGGGAATACGACCCCTTCTGATGGTTTGCTACTAAGGGACCATCACTCTACTGATGGGTCATTTGACGACCCTCCTATTGATCCTCCAGATGAGCCACCTCGTCCTTGTGTGGATTAGCTTTATCTGAGTAGCACACTTGTGAATTTTAAGACATGGATACCTGCTCCATATTCGCCCTTGATGTCAATAGTGCTTCAGAGAGATGATTTTGAGCGTGACATATATATATATTAGGGCTTGATCATAGCCAGCTGGTGACTCGCACTCTAGATGAGTTATGGGATGTACCACCTGTTGACCATCATATTCACGATGAGTTTTCAGATGCCCCACCTTGTGAGCCTCCTGATGCCTCATTTTCTCTTAGTAAGTTTATCACGATTGACACACTTCACGTGCATTGTCGTTTATATGAGAGCACTTCATATGTCTTTGGTGCCTACGTCTGTACGCGTCACATTTGCGACAAATTTTGTTAAACCCCTCCTGGTGAACCCTCAGATGAATCACATATGGGTTCACCACACATTTGTGATGTATCTATTTTTAGTATCACCATCGAGTTTGAGGGTGCACTCGTTAATTCGTTGATACTTATCACTCACACTTGCAGAGACAGTTCGCACACCATGTTGACATATCTGGTCATTGATGTCTCTGATCTGCACTTGAGTGTTCATCGCTCTTGCGATGAATTCTTTTATGATTCACCCTCTGAACCTCCTGATTATGTGCCTATCTCAGGAATTGCTTTTAGTATCTGAAACCATTGGTTTGTGACCTTACTCGTGTTAGTAGTCATCTTTTACATTTGCATGATTTGCATATAAAATTATTGAGCGGAAAAAATTGCATAGCACAATTGATTTTTCTGCAACTCAAGTTAACAAACATAAAAGAGCTACTAGTTTTAAAATGGATGACTTGATTATGGTTCGGCTAAATCCGGAATGGCTATCTTCTGGTACCGTAAAGAAGCTAGCTGACCGTATGACTGAAATCTTTCAAGTAGTAAATCGGATTGGACAAAATGCGTATGAACTTGAGATGCCTTCCGTTTGGGGAGCAAATCCTGTTTTTAACGTAGCCGATCTGACTTTATTTCACGATTGTCCGCATGAGTCTTTAGATTTTCCATTGTCTTCTCCTCCATTTGATTATTCTGGGTTGATGAGTGAGAGTGAGGAGACACATTCAGGACAAACCGACATTCATTCTGCTACTGACACTTCCATCGTAGTTCCTTCTATTTTCACTGCCAGTTTCAGGTTGAGCATGGACACCATGAGATTAGTCTATTCCAGTTCCCGAGCATATATTGGACAGTGACCACTACTGATGGTGGCTTTCAGAGATTTTTGGTTCGTTGGCATTAATGTTGATCTTCTCTCATACTACCGCTCGGAGCACTCATCGGAGATGAGTGATTTCAAGAGGGGGAGTTGGTGGAGATCAGCCCTGACCAGGTCGACGCAAACGTGCCCGACGCCGCACCCGACCAGACCCCTATCGACCTTTAATGTACATGTTTTATTTGTGTTATATGTTGTAATTTGTGTAAAAAAAAAACAAATATATATATCTTATACTAATATATAAGGAAACGCTCGAGTTCTACAGTGTCAAAAGCGTCCGTTACATTGCCTTTTTCGGTTTTACCCCTGCAGCTCCGCCAGCTCCGTCAGCTCCGCCAGCTCCGTCAGCTCCGTCAGCTCCGTCAGCTCCGCCAGCTCTGCCATGTTATTTTAAAAAAAAATTCGATCTCAGCCGGCCGCCGCCGGCGGAGGCGGCAGCTACCTCATCGGACCCCACTGTCGGAGTCGCCGGACGCCGACGACATCGACGGGAGTAGGCCAGAGGCGAACCGGCAGGGCCACCGCCGGCGGTGGCCCTGCCCGTGAGCTTCACCATTTTTTTTATTTTCTCCGGCTGCCTCACCAGACCCCGCCGCCGGACGCCGGCGATACCGACGGGGGTAGGCCGCAGGCTCACGGGCAGGGCCATTGCCGGCGGTGACCCTGCCCATGAGCCCCAGGTTTGGGGCTCACGGGCAGGGCCACCGTTGGCCCTACCGGTTCGCCTTCGGCCTACCCCCGTCGCCCGCCTTCGGCGGTTGGCCGCCCCCCTCCTCCTCTTCCCGTGCACCCCTCCTACTCCTCCTACTCCTCTTCCGGTGCACCCCTCCTCCCCCTCCTCCTCCTGCTCATCCTCCTTCCCCCGCTTTAATTATACTATTCCTAAGTCTAAGTTATTATTTATATTATATTATATTTATTTATTTATATTATAATATATATTTATATCATTATTTATATTTATATTTATTTATTTATATTAGATTATTTATCTTATATATTATTTATATTTATATTATTATATAAATACGAGCGGCATCCTCGCGCTTCGCTTGTGCTTGAAATTTCGGGCGGCCTTCAGCCGCATAGAAGCGGGCCCCGCTTCCACGCAGTTAACCGGCTCGACGCCGCAATCGCCACTCGCGGCCCTTGGATCCCTATGATTGTTTGCTCCAGGGGGCCGCGAGTGGCGGTTGCGGCGTCGAGCCGGTGAACTGCGTGGAAGCAGGGTGCGCTTCTATGCGGTCGAAGGCCGCCCAGACATCAAAAATGCATTATTTAATACGAGCATCTTCGCACGGGCTACGCCCGTGCTTGATGCTCTCGGGCGGCCTTTGGCCGCATCAGGCGCGCTTCGCCAGCCTGCGCACGGGCTTCGCCCGTGCTTGATTCTTCGGGTGGTCTTCCGACGCAATTCACCATCTCGGCGCCGCACCCGCCACTCGCGGCCCCAGGAGCCCTATGGTTATTTGATTTTGCTCCGGTGGGCCGCGAGTGGCAGGTGCGGTGCCGAGATGGTGAATTGCGGTCGAAGACCACCCGAAGCATCAAACACGGGTGAAGCCCATGCGCAGGCAGGCGAAGCCCGCCTGATGCGGCCGAAGGCCGCCCGAGAGCATCGAGCACGGGCTACGCCCGTACGAAGATGCTCGTGTGTATATATATATATATATATGTGTGTGTGTGTGTGTGTGTGTGTGTGCGCGCGCTGTTGAGAGAATGTTAGCTTTTATATATACGAGCATCTTCGCACGGGCTACGCCCGTGCTCGATGCTCTCGGGAGGGCTTCGCCCGCATCAGGTGAGCTTCGCCTGACTGTGCATGGGCTTCGCCCGTACTTGATGCTTTGTGTGGTCTTCGGCCGCATAGAAGCGGGCTTTGCCCGCTTCCACGCAATCCACCATCTCGGCGCCGCACCCGCCACTCGCGGCCCCTAGAGCCCTATGGTTATTTGATTTTGCTCCGGGGGGCCGCGAGTGACGGGTGCGGCACCGAGATGGTGGATTGCGTGGAAGCGGGCGAAGCCCGTTTCTATGCGGCCGAAGACCACACAAAGAATCAAGCACGGGTGAAGCCCGTGCGCAGGCGGGCCCGCCTGATGCGGCCGAAGGCCGCTCAAGAGCATCGAGCACGGGCGTAGCCCATGCGAAGATGCTCGTATTATTAATATATAATATAAATATAAATTAAAAATAATATTATTTATTATAAATAATAATTATATATATATATATAGGGTGATATACTGTGCGGGCGTACGAGCAAGGGGCAAGGAGGCTTCAAATCGAAAAATGATCAACATGAAAGTTGTAGATCTCGGCGTTCCGAACAACTTTCATGTTGATCACTTTTTGATTTGGAGTCTCCTTGACCTTCGATTTGGGACCCGAAAATCGGGGCGGCGAGACTCTACAGTAAGCCTCCGAATTTCCGATTTTCGGGTCCAAAATCGAATGTTAAGGAGGCTCCAAATCAAAAAAGTGATCAACATGAAAGTTGTTTGGGTCACCAAGATCTACAACTTTCATGTTGATCACTTTTCGATTTGGAGCAATCTTGACCCCTCAAAACACGATTCCGTACGCCCGCATATAAGAGATTCCACATATTATATATATATATATATATAGAAATAATTACCCAAACCTCCCCTGTAAACTAGCATAATTAGTGAGAGCACCCCTCTTATTTTCGAAATTACAAAAAACTCCCCTTAAGTTTTTATTTCATTACCAAAACCTCCCCTGGTCTTTTCATTTCATTGCATTCATGAAGAAAAATACCCCCCTGGACACTGTTCATCGAGGGGGGTGTTTTTGTGCATGGATGTTATGAAATTAAAACTTCAGGGGAGGTTTTTGTAATGAAATGAAAACTTTAGGGGAAGTTTTTGTAATTTCGAAAATAAGAGGGGTGCTGTCAGTAATTTAACAAAGTTAGAGGGGAGGTCCCGGTAAATGGCCCTATATATATATATATATATATATATGGGGAGATATCAAATGCGGGCAGGCTTAAATGCGGGCGTACGGACAAGGAGTTTTGGGGGTCAAGGAGGCTCTAAATTGAAAAGTGATCAACATGAAAGTTGTAGATCTCGGTGATCCGAACAACTTTCATGTTGATCACTTTTTGATTTGGAGCCATCTTGGACCCCGATTTGGGCCCCGAAATCTGGGGCGGCGGGCGGTTTACTGTAGCAGTTCCGCCGCCCCAGGTTTCGGGGCCCAAATCGATGTCCAAGGCGGCTCCAAATCAAAAAGTGATCAACATGAAAGTTGTTCGTCTCGCCGAGATCTACAACTTTCATGTTGATCACTTTTCGATTTGAAGCCTCCTTGACTCTTGCCCGTACGCCCGCACTAGAGTAACTCCCTATATATATATATATATATATATATATATATATATATATATATATATATATATATATATATATATATATATATATATATATATATATATATATATATATATATATATGGGGGTTACTCTAGTGCGGGCGTACGGGCGTACGGGCAAGGGTCAAGGAGGCTTCAAATCGAAAAGTGATCAACATGAAAGTTGTAGATCTCGGCGATCCGAACAACTTTCATGTTGATCACTTTTTGATTTGGAGCCATCGTGGACCTCGATTTGGGCCCCGAAATCTGGGGCGGCGGAACTGCTACAGTAAAGCGTCCGCCGCCCCAGATTTCGGGGCTCAAATCGAGGTCCAAGATGGCTCCAAATCAAAAAGTGATCAACATGAAAGGTGTTCGGATCATCGAGATCTACAACTTTCATGTTGATCACTTTTCAATTTGGAGCCTCCTTGACCCCCAAAACGCCTTGCCCGTACGCCCGCATATAAGCCTGCCCGCATTTGAGATCTCCCCATATATATATATATATATATATATATATGGGGAGATCTCAAATGCGGGCAGGCTTATATGCGGGCGTACGGGCAAGGCGTTTTGGGGGTCAAGGAGGCTCCAAATTGAAAAGTGATCAACATGAAAGTTGTAGATCTCGATGATCCGAACACCTTTCATGTTGATCACTTTTTGATTTGGAGCCATCTTGGACCTCGATTTGAGCCCCGAAATCTGGGGCGGCGGACGCTTTACTGTAGCAGTTCCGCCGCCCCAGATTTCGGGGCCCAAATCGAGGTCCACGATGGCTCCAAATCAAAAGGTGATCAACATGAAAGTTGTTCGGATCGCCGAGATCTACAACTTTCATGTTGATCACTTTTCGATTTGAAGCCTCCTTGACCCTTGCCCGTACGCTCGTACGCCCGCACTAGAGTAACCCCCATATATATATATATATATATATATATATATATAAGCAAACGTTGGAGTTGAACAGTAAACTTCTGTCAGTTACGCTTTATATATATATATATATATATATATATATATATATATATATATATATATATATATATATACGAGCATCTGCGCACGGGCTACGCCCGTGCTTGATGCTCTCGGGCGGCCTTCGGCCGCATCAGGCGGGCTTCGCCCGCCTGCAAACGGGCATCACCCTCGGGCGGGCTTATGACGCATCAGTCGGGCTGCAAATGTAGATGGTCATCCGGGCGCTGTGCAGAGGCAAAGAGTCGGCGGACGGTTCCACGCAAGTCGTCAGGTTCATGTCGCAAGCGGCAGTTGGTACAACGTGACGCGGGAACACATGATATTATGAAGCAAATGCACGTGGAAGCGTGACGAAGATGTGTGTGCGCACGTGCGCATTCGGCGTCACGTGCCGTGCGAAGGCCGACATTGGCGGGGTCCGTCTGCACACGTCGGAGTGGAATTGTGTTGTTTGTGTATGTTCTTATATCGAAAGATATTTGTAGCGACTCTTACAGAGATTATAATAACTGTCGAATCTGTAAACGGGTAGTCGCAACATGTACGTAAAGTCCTTGCTGCGTAAGTCAAGCAGCACAACCATTGATGAGAGTACAAATGATAATGCATGTCGTAATTAACGAAGTTGCGACGGGAAGAGATACGTAAGTTGACATGTTAGTATAGTGTTTATTTTGTTGTCCTTTCATTTATTTTATGAAGTAGTGGTATTATCATGTTTGAGGAACATACGAAACGTTAATAGTCAGCAAAAAAATAAAGAAAGTAGCGAAAGATTTCACGGTATGTAGAAGAGCAGAAAGAAGTTAAAAAGTTTCGAAGAGAAGGGCACACATATAAAGTGATCACAATCAGTTATTATCAATGTACATAATAACTTAAAATGCAAAGGCTGCACAGCTGGTTGCGTCAGCTGGGAGATGGTCCACAGTTGACTATTGTGGAAGCAGAGTAACTCGCACGTGAAAGTGTAGGTGGAAGATCGCAGTAGTAGTAGAAGTTTTGGATGGCGTCGCTTATTCAGTGGCCTCGAGAGACCCTGCATTTGGGGAAAATGTGAAGTGATATCGGTTATTAATAAACAATGATAAGAGTTATGATAGTAATGCTCGTTATGCACTGCATAGTATTTTATATGTGGTACCTTGTAATCATTCTGAATACATAATTCCACTCTTGTTCTGGTGGTAGACCTGCTGGCACAGGTGGTATACGTAGTCTAAAACCAGGAATATCAATCCGTTGATGATCTGACCATTGGGTTGTGTCTGGTGGGTAAAGTTCATCGTAGTAGTTGGAATCTGAATCAGATACGATGTTGTTGTTGGCAGGAGTAGCTGCAAAAGAGATTGTATAGTGTCAGCATAAATATGTTATGGTAGTACAAAAAGTAGATCGTAGAAATACCGATGACTTACAGAGCTGTGGAGAAGGGTGATTCTGTAAATGTATTATCTGCTGTGAAGAGTTGTTGTTTTCCATCTGCACGCATTTGACGTTCAGAAGTAAGTAACGAAGTAGTGCGAGATGAAGCATATTTTATAACGTATATGAAAGACTCATTGTGTACAGTAATGAGTAAATAGAAAGTATGTATTACAGCAAATGAGGACATATTTTCTGATCGAAGTATTCAGTTCCGAAGGCGTGTTGCCAAGATGAATGGTGTTGGTAATAAAAATAGATGTACTTTCAGTTGTTACGCTGAGTGACTGTGCCCATCAATGCATATTTACTGTTCGTAAAATCACAATAAAACGGAATTGAAATTATATACATTAAGTTATCTCTCTTTAACCATCAATTTTGTGGTGTGCAAGACTCTGTTAGGGTTCATACATTTGGATGCAATTGAGGAGTTCTACCAGTACGGGCAAATGTCATTTCATTGGAGTTTGAGCTGGAATTCCAATTTCAAAAGCTATTTTCACAGGCAGTTGGGCAGGAGTAAATTAAGAAATGAAAGCAAATCAAAAACAGGTTTCAAGTTGACAGCTATCCTCATAGCCGTAATCCATACAAACAGTTTCATATGTCAAATAAAAGTCACTGCTTAAGTTCAGACAAATACATATAAGAAATGAAGAATGAAATTATCTAAAACTGTATGACGTCACTAACCGGAGGAACATATTTGTGCTAACATTCATAAAATGTAATATATATAAATGTTGACTGCATTTATGAAGGAATAGCATGACTGCAGTTAATGGAGAAGTTTGAGTTTCCCCTCGTACGGTACGATATCTCGTTTGATTTTCATTTGGAGGAAACAATAATTTACCTATCTTTATGCTGGAGGTATATATGAAGGCTTGAGATGATTCAAATATAAATTTGGAAGCACAGTAGGGCAATTAAGATTAGGTTTGTGATGAGAGAACAAAATGGAAGCAAGAAGAAGCACAAAATGAAAGCATAGTCATGTAAAGGTGAATGAGAAGATGTTGTGGGTCAGCAGAAGTTAATCAAATCAATATTGATAATCATCTTACATCTCATTGGAAGAGCTGGGTAACCGGAAACAAAAGTAATATGCTTGTATTTTCACCTTTTTTTGATTTCTTTTGTTATTGGTGGCTTTGATGGTGGCTGAAAGAGTCTACTATTATTGAACTGCTTAAATATCTTGGTTTCTCAGAAATCTGTCCACCTATATGAAGATAAAAGGTTATTCTGGGGAAATAGAAAACAGAAACTTAAACAATGGGGGAAAAAATGCACTGAAAACCAAAAGTGAATTCTAAACTGAAATTAGGAGCTTAAATCAGAGATCAAAACTGAAACTGTAAAACAAAATTAAAAACTGATATCGAAAATCGAAACGAAATCCTATATTGAAATCAAAAACTAAAACTAAAACCTGTACTAAAAACAGGAGATCAAACAGGAATTATGTGCAAACCCAGCGGTGGCAGAGGCGAGGCAAACCCAGAGCTGGCAGAGGCGAGGCAGCGATTTAAAGAAAAGATAGGAGCTGTTGCCGTGAAGAAATTTTTCAGATCTAAAAAAATATTTGGGGAATTAAGCCAACCCAAATGTGAAAATTTTCTTGAGATCTAAAAAAATTCTTCACCCCCTCAATTAATTAAGCCAACACAGAAATGATTTTTAATGCCAGATCTGAAAATATGGTCGGAGGAATTGAGGCGGTGAAGACATGTTTTTAGTTCTAAAAATAGATTTGAGGATTTGAGCGAAGTCAAATCTGTAAAATTTCTGCAGATATGGAAAATTTCCTCACCGCTTAAACTAAGCAAACCCAGCGGTGGCAGAGGCGAGGCAAACCCAGAGGTGGCAGAGGCGAGGCAGCGGTGGAAATTATTTAAGCCAAATGTGGAAAGTTTACCTCGGTGGAGGGCGCTGTTCGGGAACGCCGGAAGCCGGCGCGGAGGTTGTAGGAGGCGTGCCACAGAGGTTGCTTCGAGGTGGGTTCGAGTTGCGGGAACACCGGCGGGTGGAAGTCGAATCGAGCAGCGAAGAAGCGGCGCGAGGAAGTAGAAGCGAGCAGCGGAGAAGCGGTGCGAGGTGATGAGTACATATGGCGAGCGGGAGCGGCGCATGATCGGTGGCGGTGCAGGAGCGATCGCGGCGCAGGAGCGGGGGCGGCGCGTGTCTGCTGCAGAGACGCGTGAGGACAGGCGTTGGGGCGGGGAAGTGACTGTGCAGATCAGCTCCGTTGCAGACACGCATACGGGCAGCCGTCGGGCATGGCAGCGGAATAGGCGCAGTAGCGGCGGTGGCTCTTCTCCGTTGCAGACACGCGTGAGGGCAGGCGTCGGAGCGGGGAATGCAGCGTGCAGAGATAAAATATTGAACGATCGGACGGCTTGTAACCTGTTCGCAGATCAGACGGTGTGTGGAAGTTTGATGGTAAGAGCAAGAATGATGTATTCCTTTATATATAATATATATATATATATATATATATATATATATATATATATATATATATATATATATATATATATATATATATATATATATATATATATATATATATATATGGGGGTTACTCTAGTGCGTGCGTACGGGCAAGGGTCAAGGAGGCTTCAAATCGAAAAGTGATCAACATGAAAGATGTAGATCTCGGCGAGACGAACAACTTTCATGTTGATCACTTTTTGATTTGGAGCCATATTGAACCTCGATTTGGGCTCCGAAATCTGGGGCGGCGGACGCTTTACTGTAGCAGTTCCGCCGCCCCAGATTTCGGGGCCCAAATCGAGGTCCAAGACGGCTCCAAATCAAAAAGTGATCAACATGAAAGTTGTTCGTCTCGCCGAGATCTACAACTTTCATGTTGATCAATTTTCGATTTAAAGCCTCCTTGACCCTTGCCCGTACGCCCGTACGCCCGCACTAGAGTAACCCCCATATATATATATATATATATATATATATATATATATATATATATATATATATATATATATATATATATATATATAGAAATAATTACCCAAACCTCCCCTGTAAACTAGCATAATTAGTGAGAGCACCCCTCTTATTTTCGAAATTACAAAAAACTCCCCTTAAGTTTTCATTTCATTACCAAAACCTCCCCTGGTCTTTTCATTTCATTGCATCCATGAAGAAAAATACCCCCTGGACACTGTTCACCCAGGGGGGTGTTTTTGTGCATGGATGTTATGAAATTCAAACTTCAAGGGAGGTTTTTGTAATGAAATGAAAACTTTAGGGGAAGTTTTTGTAATTTCGAAAATAAGAGGGGTGCTGTCAGTAATTTAACAAAGTTAGAGGGAAGGTCCCGGTAAATGGCCCTATATATATATATATATAAAAGCGTAACTGACAGAAGTTTACTGTTCAACTCCAACGTTTGCTTATATATATATATACACACACACACCCACACACCCACACATATACGAGTGACAGGCACGGGCCTCTGGCCCGATGGCCACACGCCACAGTACCCGGCCGACGACGGCCGCCCGCCGGGCAACGCGCCACAGTACCCGACCGACAAAGGCGGGCTTCGCTCGCCCCTAGCGGGCTTCGCCCGCCCCTTGACGATAGTACTTCCGGCGTCGCCGCCCTTGATTACAGTACCCCTAAACCTTTTTTTAATAAAAAAATTCTTTTTAAATTATTTTAAATGTTTTATTTATTAAAAGTATGAAAAAAATTAATTAAAAAACACGAAATCCGCGGCCAGCTTCGCCGCCGCCGCCGGCCTGACCGGAGACCCCCGACCCGGTTCGACGGTGGCCCCGCCGGAGCGCCACCGGAATACCCCCGGAAGGTTCGCCTGCTCCCGGCGAACCCGCCGGGGGTCTCCGGTCAGGCCGCTGCCAGCGCCGGCAAAGCTTGCCGTGGCTTTCACGATTTCGTTTCCTGTATCGGGATTTCAGGATCGGGAAACAGGAGAGAGAGTGCTGCCATGTTTTTGTGTTTTTTGTTATTGACAAACCATACCCGCTATTTGCAGCCAAAAATACAACGGTTCAGGATCAAAGCACTCAAATCCGACGGTCATCTATTTTTCTCCTATTTTCGAACTCACGCTATTGACAGACAACCATATATCTTTTTAATATAGTATATGTAACACCCCAAAAAGGCCCCAAAAAGACTCAACATGAAGTTTGAGTAGCAGGCTGTTTGACACGGCCTGGGACACGGGCGTGTCCCAGGGCGTGTCGGGTGTACACGGCCTGGGACACGGGCGTGTCCCAGGGCGTGTTCAGGCTAAGTCGACGATTGATAGTCGACGAGCGTCGAGCCTGGGACACGGCCTTTGACACGGGCGTGTCCCAGGGCGTGTTCGAATTATTTTTCAAAATTAGCCTATTCGAGTCCGAGCCGCACACGGCCTTGAACACGGCCGGGAACACGGGCGTGTCAGGCTGGACACGGGCGTGTTAGTTGCCGTGTTCCGACCCGTGTACTGGTTTTGGAAATCGGTGAGAGTACCGTGTAACAGGAGACACGGGCGTGTCTCAAGAATGACACGGGCGTGTCAGGTTCGACACGGGCGTGTCGATGCCCGTGTTGTTCAGTCGGTTCAAACTGTGTGTGCCGCTTAAGGGTACACGGCCTGTGACACGGGCGTGTCACAGGCCGTGTCGGCCAAAAATTGGTTTTTTTGGGAAAATCTTGGCCGTTCAGTTTTCTCTCTTTTGATCCAAGGGCCCAGGTGATTTCCTGGCTGGATTAAGTCGTGATGGAAGAATGAAGAAGTCATTCTTCATTTGTGCTTAAGGAAGAGAGAAAGAGAGAGGAAGAGAGAAAGAAGGAGGAGGAGAGCAAGCCACCGGCGGAGTTCCCGTGGTCCGATTCGTGATCCGAAGCCGGCGTTGTGAAGGCAAGGCTGCTGCGGTTCTTTCTAACCGGCTCATTTTCGATGGCTCCGAAGAGATCGACAATGGTAACGATCTCCCTTCTTGGACATGTGAAGTCCTTCTTTTCTGCATTGCATAGGGAAAACCCTTCCCCGCGAGTGTGCGGTGGGTTGTGGTGTCCCTTGGGGTAGATATGTGAAGTCCCCCTTGTTAGAGGCCGGAATTGGAGTACGGATCTAGGCATGCTGTGTGAAGCCCATCTGGACGTGGTCTGGATTGGTGATGCTTGTTTGCATATCGGAGAAGGCTCCGTGATTATGGCTTGTGATGCCTATGGCTTGTGATGCCTTGTTCCTACCTGTTGCTTGGTGTGGCAGGAAGTACTGGACGATGTCCAGGAAATGAAGAGGGTTGGAGGCAACTCTTGTGGCCGTGTGTTGCCACTTTGTGAGTAGTTGAGCCGTTGGGCTGCAACTCGATGAAAAGGCAGATTGCCGAACAGGAAAGGTGAAACCGACCCGCGCCTATAAAAAGCCATGGATACTTCCGTATTCGAGGTGGCTCGGCGACTTGAGCAACGGGGGGTGGCTGATCCGTACCTGCGTTAGGTCCGTCCGACTTGGAAGCCTGGTATAGGTTTTGTTGGAGCGCCTAATGAGAGTCTTAGGCCCGCGCGCCGGAAAAACTAGAATGCTCAAATACCGTGTAGACGGTGGTGTTGACCCTGGTATTCCGGTACACCGAAAATGTGCCCTGAGTGCACGGACTGTCGGGCCGTGTGGCCGATAGTTGTGATGGCTTGAATGTGCCTGCGCGCACATAGTTGCTATTTGATGATGCCATGCTTGCAGGGAAAGAATGCTCATGCCCCGAGAAAGGGGTAGGATTGTTATAATTGGGTCAGCTGAAAGCTGACCGTTGCATTGTTTGCCACCGGTTGGGTGGATTGTTCCCGTGCAGGTGCTGGAGAGCCAAGTGGTAAATGATGGGCTGAAGCCCTACTGCTGTTGCTGCTGCTGCTGCTGCTGCTAGCCCTTGAAGGCTAAGCGAATGGCTTTGTTTTGTTTTCTCTTGTACTCATGTATGGCCGGCCTGCGCGCCGAGGTTTGTAAATCATGTTGTATGTAAAGAGGAACTGTAAGGCCTTAAGGCCAAACTCTTGGATTTATGTACATTCCGTGGTTTGATATATAAAGGTGGTTTTATATATTTGGACATTCCGGATTAGAGTTCAAAGTTGTAACTTAAAGCTTCCGCTAGAATGCTCTGAGTTAGGATTCGTTTAGTTTGGTATTATCCTGTGACCTCACCGTCTGTTTGTGGCATATAGTGTGGGGCCCCGGCCGGACCTTCTACTATACGTCATTTAACGGATGGGGTCGTTACATTTTGGTATCAGCTTTTGTCGGTCTTCCTCTTTCGAATTTGTGGTCGAATTCTTTTGTGGGGTGGCGAGCACGTGTTTGTGCGACCTGCTATAACGCTAATGAACTCTGGAATGTCCATGAAGGAATGTACAAACTCTTGTTTGAGGAATCTGCGCGTTCCTTTTTGTGTTGTTTTGCTTGCATATGTTCGCTAATGTGTGTCTTGTCCACCTATATGTGACACGTAGTGGTGCTGGGCAGTCTGAGCCCCAGCGTTCTGATGAGAGTGCGGCACCAACTGAGGTGCCAACACCTCCTCCATCTGCAGAAACGGTTCGCTTAGTTGCTGAGGCGCTATTTGCCATGATTCAGCCGACCGGGCAAGCGCAGCCCGCAGTGGTGCCAGTTCGTGTTGATGTAAGACCCGAGCCGGTTGAGGCTGTAGATCCACGAGCAGCTGACCGACAGTTGAAGCAATTCATGAGCTTCAGTCCTCCTACGTTTGCGGGAATGAGATCCCCAACGCAGGCGGAAGATTGGTTATCGCGTGTCAAGAGGATAATGACAGCGATCAGGGCGGAGGAAACTCTCAAGGTCACCTTAGCCACCTTCATGCTTGAAGGGGAGGCGCGGTTGTGGTGGGACGAGGTTGAGCTACACCAGTTGGCGGGCAGGCAATTAACACAAGTGTCGATTGAGGAGTTCTCGCGACTATTTCTGGCGAAACATGTCCCAGCGGCGCAACGCATCGCTATGGAAAATGAGTTCCAACGGTTAAAGCAAGGAGAAGATAGTGTGGATATCTACTTGCATGAGTTTACCAGGTTGGGACGGTATGCGGGAACAATCTTCGCGGATGACCAAAGGAAAACGAATCGGTTCTATGAAGGATTGCGGGATGAGTTGAGATTCCTGCTTTCGAGTTCTGTGAGCCAAGGGTTTCAGGCGTTGGTTGATACTGCGTGCGCGTTGGAAAAGGACATGAGGCGAGTGCAAGGGAATAAGGGCTTGGTTGTGTCGAAGCCAGAGGTTCAAGCACCTCGCCCGAGCAAATCGTTTTACCAGAAGAAAGGGGGCTAGAGGTCCAAGCCATCTGGGCAAGTGACTACGACCGTGGTGTCGGGAGCGACATCAAGGCCGGATTCTCGTACATGCTATAACTGTGGCCGGGTGGGGCATATTGCCCGTGACTGTCGGATGGTTCAGCCCAAAGGGGAAAAGAAGACGGGTGCGTCTTATGCTGAGAAGGGCAAAGCGGTGGTGGATTCCTCTGCTTCCCAGGCGCAGCCCCGAATCTATCAACTTGGCCAACAGGAAGCGATTAAGCAAAGTGACGTCGTCACAGGTACGAGTTGATTTAGTTTACTTGCTGGTGCTTTTGGTTTTGGTTATATATAGCTTGTGCATGTTGTGTGTGCTGCAGGCTTTGTCCTGATTCGGAATTACTTGGCGAGAGCCCTGTTTGATACGGGTGCTTCGCATTCTTTTCTGTCTGAGGATTTTGTATCTCGCATTGGGGTACCAAGTCATGTGACGGTGGATAGTACAAGGGTGCTATTGCCGAATGGCTGTGTGTTGCTTGCGGATAGGGCTTGCGATGTGGATGTGCAAATAGGAAGTCGGGATTTCGGTTTGAGTGCAGCTGTGCTACCGTTGTCGGAGTTTGATGTGATCTTTGGTATGGACTGGCTCTCGGAGCAGCGTGCCTTTATTGATTGCAACTCCAAAGAGATTACACTGGGCCAGAATACCGGGCTTGTGACGAAGTTCGCTGGTATGCGAGGAGTTGGCGGAACGTTGTTGTCTGCACTCCAAGTCGTCAATGCTGTTCGGAAGGGCGCGGAGTTATTCTTCACGCTAATTCAGGCTGTTGAGCCTAAGGCCAGTGTCGGTGAAGTGCCAGTTGTGTCAGAGTTTGCCGATGTGTTTCCGAAAGATCTTCCTGGGTTACCACCCCAGCGGGAGATTGACTTCTCTATTGAGTTGGTGCCAGGTGCGAAACCTGTGGCCCGCTCTCCATATCGCGTCGCGCCAAAGGAGATGGCTGAGTTGAAAGTTCAATTGCAAGAGTTGTTGGAGCAGGGTTATATACGCCCAAGTATGTCACCTTGGAGCGCGTCTGTTCTCTTTGTGAAGAAGAAAGACGGTAGCTTACGGTTGTGTATTGACTACCGCGAGTTGAATAAGCTGACGGAGAAAAACAAATATCCGATTCCGCGGATTGATGACCTCTTTAATCAGCTGGCGGGATCAACGGTCTATTCCAAGTTGGATTTGAAATCGGGATATTATCAGCTAAGGATTCGGGAAGGTGACATTCCCAAGACGGCGTTTGGAACACGCTACGGGCATTATGAGTTCACGGTAATGCCGTTTGGCCTATGTAATGCGCCTTCGGTATTTATGGACCTAATGCATCGAACGTTCCGAGAGTATTTGGATTTGTTTGTTATTGTGTTTATCGATGACATCTTGGTATACTCTCAGTCGGAAGAGGATCACGCAAACCATTTGCGATTGGTCTTGCATACCCTGCGGAGGAATAAGCTGTTTGCCAAGTTCTCAAAGTGTGAGTTCTGGCTCTCTTCAGTAGCCTTTTTAGGCCATGTGGTAAGCGGAGAGGGTATCGCGGTGGATCCGTTGAAGATAAGTGCCATCCGAGATTGGCCAGTGATGTCTTCAGTGGCCGAGGTCAGGAGCTTCCTTGGACTTGCGGGCTACTATAGACGGTTTGTGGAAAACTTCTCACGGATTGCTTTACCTCTGACCACGCTGACGAGAAAAGATCAAAAGTTCATTTGGACGCCGGAGTGCGCGCGAGCTTTTGAAGACTTGAAGAGTCGTTTGACCACGGCGCCTGTGTTTACATCGCCATGTGGTACCGATGGGTATGAGATCTATAGTGATGCATCAGGGAGCGGCTTAGGCTGCGTCCTTCTGCAGTTTGGTAAAGTGATTGCTTATGGCTCGCGTCAGTTGAAAGTGCATGAGCGGAATTACCCCGTCCATGATTTGGAGTTGGCGGCGGTAATCTTTGCGCTCAAGTTGTGGCGGCACTATCTATATGGCGTGAAAGTGGATATCTATACGGATCACAAGAGCCTAAAGTATTTGTTGGATCAGAAGGATCTTAACATGCGACAACGAAGATGGATGGAGTTCCTTGGGGACTACACCTTCGAGATTCACTATACCCCCGGGAAGGGAAATGTGGTCGCTGATGCTTTGAGTCGAAAGACTCCGGTACGGGCAAGCTGGTTGCAGAGGCATGATCAGCGTTTGATCCAGGAATTGGAAGCAATGGAGATATCGTGTGTTGACAAGGGTGCGTCAACCGATGCATGTTTGAACTGGACGGAGGTGCAATATGACCTTGCAGACAGAGTTCGGCGAGCAACGGAGCTTGATGAAAGTCTCCAGCGCTATGCAAAGGATGGGCCGGATGACCAATTCTCTTGGGACAACGGTTTGTTAAGAAGAAATGGTCGAGTGTGCGTCCCGAGTGGGGGTAAATTGAGGGAAGAGTTGATGTACGAAGCTCACTTTGCAAAGTACTCAGTTCACCCAGGGAGCACAAAGATGTACAGAGATATGAAAAAGCTGTTCTGGTGGCCCGGACTAAAGAAAGATGTCGCACGTTATGTGGCTGCATGCAACACCTGTGCATTGGTGAAAGCAGAATGCCAGAAGCCTGGCGGTTTCCTGAAGTCGTTACCTATTCCGGAGTGGAAGTTCGATGATATTTCGATGGATTTCGTGCATGGCTTGCCGAGATCTCAACGCGGTCATGATTCAATCTGGGTGATTGTGGACCGGTTGACAAAAGTGGCGCACTTCCTTCCAAACAGAAGAGACGATTCAGTGGAAACATTGGCCAAGCTTTATGTGGAGCAGGTTGTTCGACTGCACGGTGTTCCTCGGAGCATCGTTAGTGACCGTGATGGGCGGTTCACATCGAATGATTGGCGGCTCGTTCATCAAATGTTGGGTACAAAATTGGCGTTTAGTACGGCCTTTCATCCCCAAACGGATGGCCAGACTGAACGAACCAACAGGACGATGGAGGATATGCTCCGCATGTGCGCCCTAGACTTTGGTAAGAGATGGGAAGATTATATATTCCTTGTCGAATTTGCCTATAATAATAGCTACCAAGCGAGTATTGGTATGGCACCATTTGAAGCTTTATATGGTCGGAAATGCCGTACACCGTTAGCTTGGGCAGAAGCAGGCGAATCGAAGCTGAGTGGAAAACAGGAAGTCGAAGAAGCTACTTCGCTCATACGCTCTATTCGGGAGAGGCTATTGATAGCCCAAGATCGTCAAGCAAAGTACTACAATGCCAAGCACCGGAACGTGGAGTTCGCGGTGGGTGATTGGGTATATTTGAAGATCAAACCCTTCAAAGGCGTGTCCAGGATTCGGCGTTTGAAAAAGCTAAGTCCGAGGTATCTTGGTCCATTTGAGGTGGTGGAGCGAGTTGGGGAAGCTGCTTATCGACTAGCACTTTCAGCGGACTTGGGTGGATTACATGATGTGTTTCACATCTCAGTCCTTCGTAAGGCGGTAAAGGATCCAGCTCAAGTCGTGGAGAATGATCGAGTACCGGTCGAGTATGGGCTAACGACGACGGTTAGACCCATTCGGATCGAGGATCGAGCCGAGAAACAGTTGCGGAACAAAGTGATCGGGATGGTCAAGGTCCGATGGGACAATTGTGGCCGTGAAGAGCTAACATGGGAGCAAGAGCAGACCATGCGAGCTGAGTTTCCCGAGTTATTTGTATAAACTGTTGACCGTGTACTTTTTGTTATAACATAGTTATAGCTTTACTGGTTCTTGTTTCCTTACCGTGCAAATTTCGGGACGAAATTTTGTTAAGGGGGGGAGGGTTGTAACACCCCAAAAAGGCCCCAAAAAGACTCAACATGAAGTTTGAGTAGCAGGCTGTTTGACACGGCCTGGGACACGGGCGTGTCCCAGGGCGTGTCGGGTGTACACAGCCTGGGACACGGGCGTGTCCCAGGGCGTGTTCAGGCTAAGTCGACGATTGATAGTCGACGAGCATCGAGCCTGGGACACGGCCTTCGACACGGGCGTGTCCCAGGGCGTGTTCGAATTATTTTTCAAAATTGGCCTATTCGAGTCCGAGCCGCACACGGCCTTGAACACGGCCGGGAACACGGGCGTGTCAGGCTGGACACGGGCGTGTTAGTTGCCGTGTTCCGACCCGTGTACTGGTTTTGGAAATCGGTGAGTACCGTGTAACAGGAGACACGGGCGTGTCTCAAGAATGACACGGGCGTGTCAGGTTCGACACGGGCGTGTCGATGCCCGTGTTGTTCAGTCGGTTCAAACTGTGTGTGCCGCTTAAGGGTACACGGCCTGTGACACGGGCGTGTCACAGGCCGTGTCGGCCAAAAATTGGTTTTTTTGGGAAAATCTTGGCCGTTCAGTTTTCTCTCTTTTGATCCAAGGGCCCAGGTGATTTCCTGGCTGGATTAAGTCGTGATGGAAGAATGAAGAAGTCATTCTTCATTTGTGCTTAAGGAAGAGAGAAAGAGAGAGGAAGAGAGAAAGAAGGAGGAGGAGAGCAAGCCACCGGCGGAGTTCCCGTGGTCCGATTCGTGATCCGAAGCCGGCGTTGTGAAGGCAAGGCTGCTGCGGTTCTTTCTAACCGGCTCGTTTTCGATGGCTCCGAAGAGATCGACAAGGGTAACGATCTCCCTTCTTGGACATGTGAAGTCCTTCTTTTCTGCATTGTATAGGGAAAACCCTTCCCCGCGAGTGTGCGGTGGGTTGTGGTGTCCCTTGGGGTAGATATGTGAAGTCCCCCTTGTTAGAGGCCGGAATTGGAGTACGGCTCTAGGCATGCTGTGTGAAGCCCATCTGGACGTGGTCTGGATTGGTGATGCTTGTTTGCATATCGGAGAAGGCTCCGTGATTATGGCTTGTGATGCCTATGGCTTGTGATGCCTTGTTCCTACCTGTTGCTTGGTGTGGCAGGAAGTACTGGACGATGTCCAGGAAATGAAGAGGGTTGGAGGCAACTCTTGTGGCCGTGTGTTGCCACTTTGTGAGTAGTTGAGCCGTTGGGCTGCAACTCGATGAAAAGGCAGATTGCCGAACAGGAAAGGTGAAACCGACCCGCGCCTATAAAAAGCCATGGATACTTCCGTATTCGAGGTGGCTCGGCGACTTGAGCAACGGGGGGTGGCTGATCCGTACCTGCGTTAGGTCCGTCCGACTTGGAAGCCTGGTATAGGTTTTGTTGGAGCGCCTAATGAGAGTCTTAGGCCCGCGCGCCGGAAAGACTAGAATGCTCAAATACCGTGTAGACGGTGGTGTTGACCCTGGTATTCCGGTACACCGAAAATGTGCCCTGAGTGCACGGACTGTCGGGCCGTGTGGCCGATAGTTGTGATGGCTTGAATGTGCCTGCGCGCACATAGTTGCTATTTGATGATGCCATGCTTGCAGGGAAAGAATGCTCATGCCCCGAGAAAGGGGTAGGATTGTTATAATTGGGTCAGCTGAAAGTTGACCGTTGCATTGTTTGCCACCGGTTGGGTGGATTGTTCCCGTGCAGGTGCTGGAGAGCCAAGTGGTAAATGATGGGCTGAAGCCCTACTGCTGTTGCTGCTGCTGCTGCTGCTAGCCCTTGAAGGCTAAGCGAATGTCTTTGTTTTGTTTTCTCTTGTACTCATGTATGGCCGGCCTGCGCGCCGAGGTTTGTAAATCATGTTGTATGTAAAGAGGAACTGTAAGGCCTTAAGGCCAAACTCTTGGATTTATGTACATTCCGTGGTTTGATATATAAAGGTGGTTTTATATATTTGGACATTCCGGATTAGAGTTCAAAGTTGTAACTTAAAGCTTCCGCTAGAATGCTCTGAGTTAGGATTCGTTTAGTTTGGTATTATCCTGTGACCTCACCGTCTGTTTGTGGCATATAGTGTGGGGCCCCGGCCGGACCTTCTACTATACGTCATTTAACGGATGGGGTCGTTACAGTATAGATTCATATATCTAAAGTTATATATATTAGGATATATATAATTAGGTTAAAATGAAGCCGGTTCACATATCCCGGGCCCGGCCCTGTTCCTCTTCCCCGCAGCAGAGGAGCTCTCCTGATTCAGAGCTACAGGAAAGGCGGAACTCACTGCGCTCCATTTTCAACCCCACGACTCCTCCCGATCCAGGCCGCAGGAAGCCAAAAATGGCGGAAGCCCGCACGCCATCACCCGCCAGCCACGTCTGCTTCTCCTACGCCAATAGCTTCTATCACTCGGTCCTGCTTCGACTGCTAGCCACGTTTCCTCCGTGAAAAGCACAGGCGGTTTCAGCTCTACGTTCGGTTTACCATGGCCGCACCTTTACATTGCCGCCAGATTCCAGACTGCATGGAAGTTAAACTTTGTTTTCTTTTTTGTTTCCTGTTCAAAACCCTATAAATATGGATCCCTGTAATCGTTATTTTTGGTGACGGATGAAAATTGAAGATTGGTGAATATTAAAGAAAACTGCTACTTGTGTTCATTTCCCTTGTGAGGGATGATGAATAGTAAACATTAGGTTTGTGTTTGCTGTGAGAGGAGTAGATGGTTTTGTAGGATTGATTATTGAGAAATTTTCCTTGCTGTAGGAGTTAGATGAGGGTAGGTGATTTTATTTTACTGTTGTATGTTTCTGCGAATGTAGTATTAGTGAAGAAAAGGAACAGTAAAAGTGTTGTTGCTGTTTGGGAGGATGACGTGCAGTGACCCGAATAATGTGTGTAAAGTCTAAGTTAGGAACAATGTTATCTAATGTTGGAGAGTAACATTGCTGCTGCTTGAACCGTGAAGTGGAGAACATTTAATTTAGATGATGAATTGTTGAGTGAACTTAGTGTGTTTGTTAGAGATTTCGTGGACCTACTTTGAGTGTGGAGAGCGAGCGAATCTTAGGTTGTTAGTTTGTGACTTCTTACATTGTTGAGTGATTCTGTGGAACCACTTCGTGTGAGAGAGCGACTTAACTTCGTGGTGCTCGTGTGCGATACCGGCCGACCTCAGAGTGGGAAATCGAAGGTGACGAAAAGCTCCTCGCGTGATCGCCATCGATTTCGAATACGGAAAGACGCATCTTTCCATGGGTAATTGTTTCTATCTCTTCCTTTGTGTGTGTCTCTATATTTTCTCGTAGATAATAGACTCATTGCTGGGTTTTCGCTCGAGTTTTATCAGCAAACGCTACGTCGAAAACTCCAAACGGAAGCGTATTTGAAGTTCACGATTTTCTTTTTGCTACGACAAGGGGAACAGAACGAAAGTTGTGAATTTCCTTCCCCGGATTTAAAGTTGAATCATTTTATTAAGAAAATCATTTTAAAACAAAATATCGAATTTGTGCTTTACAAAGAATTTAGTTGCTTCATTTTTTTTAAGTTCGTGCAAATTTCGCTCAATTTTCATTGCACACATTTCATCGAAAATTACATGCATTAGAGTTTTCTAGAAAAAACTGACAGACGCGCAAACCCTACACGCCGGCTTGCATCATCTTCTCTCTTTTCTCCCCATTTGTACTCGCTCGTGTTTGCTTGTAACCTCTTTACAGTTAATCAAGAAGCCCGTCACAAGGAAGGAATTTGTCGTGGCGGGTCAAATCTGTTGTTCGCCGCTTTCAGCGGTACCTCCTTTTCACGCTCCTTTTTGTTTACTTGAACCATCCGCAGGGTTAGTAATGATCACTTGTGAACCTCTTTTTTCTCCACCGACCACCTGATAGCGCACGAAGAGTTGGTGATATTTTTGGCTCAATAGAATTTGGTGCGGTGAGCGTGGAAGAGTAGTTTGTTTAATCACCCCCCAGATTCAATTGGTTTGTGAAGTCGTCCAACGTGCGGGCAGTGCAAGTAGAGACCGCCAAAAGCCTTTGCAAGAAATGATGTTGAATGCCCATCTAGGAGACCGGGCACTCGTCGTCGGCCGTGAGATGGGGGAAGTCGCGTAAAATCGGTTCGCGACTCGGGCAAGCGGGCTGCACCCCGAGCTAGCGTAGGAAGTCCAAGAAATACTCGTTCTAGTGGGGATGGAGATATGTCCGCCTCCATCAATGCTGAATTGGAAGGAGAGAGCAAGGCGCTGCTCATCCAGTGTCTGCTCGATAACCTCGACATCTTCACATGGTCGGCCTCTGACATGCCTGATGTACAACCCATATTTGTCGAGGGTGGACCCCTCTAGAGCCAGGCCAGCAAAAGTCAAAGTCAGCAAGTCAAGAAAGAAGTCATAGTCAACGCGCAAGTAGGCAGAAGGCTCGGGCGAGTATGAAGACTAGGTCGGTTACTCGCCAGGTAGGCGACTAGGCCGGTTACTCGCCCAGCCAGACGAGCTCCCCCCCCAAGAAGTCGCCTGGTCGCCGAGGGTAGGGATATAAATAAGACCCCTCCTCTCTTTAGATTTGATTATAAATATGACCTCAGGGGTACGAGGAGACGGACTTCGAAATCTCGTAAAAGATCTTGGCCATATTTTTCCTAGACAACAAGCTCAGCCTTTTGATCATTTGTTTAGAGAGATAGACCACGAGTTTGCGGCTATCTTAGTCGCCGCGACTTTGTTATAAGCTAGTCTACATCGTACCCTGCTCGACCACTTTTGGTTGTGGAGGGGTTTCTTCTTATAAGCTTCTGGATACGTGGTGGGACCTCCCTGCCGCAACGTCTGGGGTCCTTTTAGTTGTCTTGACAGTTTCCGTGTCTTAGCCCGTTAGCCGTCGAGCCTGATTGCTTAACCAGTAACCTTAGGCTGACTTGATCCGAATTTTGGAGTATGGATTTTCCCGGTTTCAACACCCGGGATCAGCCCAGAGGTCGCCTGTCATCATCTCAACATTGACCATAACTTCAGACCGATAAGGAAAAAGAAGCGAGTGGTAGCAACTACTCTTGCTGAACCCATCTGTGAGGAAGTGGCTAAGTTGTTGGAAGCAGGGTTTCTTCGGGAAGTGTAGTATCCATATTGGATTTCTAACATGGTTATGGGGTAAAAGCCCAATGGGAAGTGGAGAATGTGTGTCGACTTCACGCACCTCAAAAAAACATGCCCTAAGGGCTGCTATCCACTTCCATAGATAGATTTCCTTGTCGACTCTGCAGTAGGATTTTCAGTTATGAGCTTTTTGCATGCTTTCTCTGGATATCGTAAAATAAGGATGCACGAGCCCGGTGTGTCTCACATCTTGTTCATCACAAACGAGGGTTGTTATTGATATCTAGTCAAGTTATTTAGATTGAAGAACGCTGGTGCTACCTACCAAAGAATGATGGATCATATTTTTAAGCATCAAAAGTGTTGTAACTTGGAGGTCTATGTTGATGATTTCTTCGTCAAGAACCACAGTATTGAGGACCATCTTAAGGATCTGGTAGAAACGTTTAGCACTCTTCACAACTTTAACCTGCGGCTCGACCCAACCAAGTGAATTTTCAGATCTAGCAAAGGAAAATTCTTTGGGCGCCTGCTCACCCCTCAAGGTATGGTGCCCAATCCTGACAAGGTAAGAGCCATCTTGGAGATGAAGTCCCAGAAGAGTCCGAAGGAGGTTCAGTAGTTGGCATGAAGGGTTACAGGGCTCAACCATTTTATCTCACGCTCTGGAGACAAGTGTGTCCTTTTCTTCAAAACCCTATGAGGAAAGAAGGCGTTCGAGTGGACGGAAGAGTGCGATCAGACATTCGAGGTGTTAAAACTCCAGTTGACCTCGACCACACTCCTCTAGATACCCCGCCAGTCAGAAGATCTTTTCCTATACTTATGAGTTGGAAAGGATACTACCAACTCGGTCCTGGTTCGCAAAGAAGGAAAGAAGCAGTTTCCAGTTCATTATATTATCCATGTGTTGAGGGGTGTCGAGGCTTTCTATTCTATTCTGGAAAGGCTGGCTCTAACCCTGATTATTTCAACGTGAAAGCTCTGACCCTATTTACAGGCCCATTCCATCAAAGTTGTGATCAATCATCCCTTGAGAGCGGTTTTGGAGAAGCCAGATTATTCAGGGTGGCTTGCAAAGTGGGCCATAAAACTCAAGTGAGTTTGACATAACATACGTTCCAAGAGTCGTCATCGATGCACAAGTCCTTGACGTTTTCCTCATCGACTTTGCGAATGATAACGTCCTCAGGGATGGGGTTTCAGCTCCGTTGTGTTGGAAAATGTTTGTGGGCTGGGGCTCCAGTTTGAATTTGGATGGAACATGGATCGTCTTAGTCAGCCCCTGCGAAATCAGGATCGAGCAAGTTGTAAAGTTCTATTTTCCTGTGATGAATAACCAGGCTGAGCATAAAGCCTTGAAAGCAGGGTTGAGCTTGTCCTGAGAGATAGGCGTCAAGGACATAGATGTAAAGACAGATTCACTAGTCATAACATCACAGTCAACGATGTTTTTGAAATAAGGGAGTCGTTCCTGTAGAAGTATCTGGTCCTGGTCAAGCAGTACGTGGGACTTTTTTGCACTTTCAGTATTCACCATATCTTGAGAGAGGAAAATGTGGAAGCCGATGAGTTAGCTAAGTACAGACATCCCGCTAGAGGAACTCTCACAGATTTATTCCGTACTGCGATTGAAGAGGAGTACGTCATGGAGGTTGATCGGCATCCGTCTTGGGTAGACCCTTTTGTTGACTACTTTGCGACTGGGGAATGTCATCCTTCGGTAAGTGATAAAGATGGTTCAAGATAAATGTGACCCATTATTCTCTAATCTCAGGGATTCTCTATTGTAAGACTCTTCTCTCGCCTTTAGCAAGATGTGTGGTGGATGAGATCCCTCGAATCCTGCAAGAAGTGCATTTAGGAGAGTGTGACAGTCACTCAGAAGCCAGAACCCTCGAGAAGAGAATTCTTCATCAAGGTTATTTTTGGCCAACGATCAGGAGGGATTACGCGGATTTTGCTAGGAAAAGCATAAGGTGTCAATGTTTGCTCCCCTTCCAGTCCAGCCGGCTCGACAACTTAAGTCCATCTTTGTCCCCTAGCCTTTTGCCGTCTGGGGGATGGATCTGATAAGCTTGTTCACAAAGGTAAGCGGGCTGCGCCGCTTCATCCTGGTTATGATCGATTACTTCAGCAAATGGATAGAAACCAAAACACACGCCAGAATGACAACTCGGGTAGTGAAAAACTTTATCTGGGGAGAGATTATCTATTGACATGGGGTCCCAACATCTAGCATCACCGAAAATGACCCTCAGTTTGCAAGTGAGGAGCTGACCAGTTTATGTGATCGGGTAGGGATAGATCTTCGATTCTCTTCAGTTCATCACCCGCATAGCAATCGACAGGTAGAAGCAGCCAATAAGCAGATCCTGAGTTTGCTCAAGAAGGTGGTAAATGCTTGTGGTAATTGGGCAGAGCAGTTACTGATAGTTTTGCTGACCCTATGGACAACTCCTTCAGCGACCGATGAAATCCCATTCAAATTATCGCATGTGTATGAGGCTCTCATTCCGGTAGAGTTTGATGTAGAAAGCCCCTACATGTTACTGGTCTTAATTCTGAGGACAAGCTCCGAGCAATAAGTGTTTATGCCCCTCCAACGTTCTATAATGTTGTTCGCGGACGAGAGCCCTGTGGAAGCCCTAGGCCCGATTGGTGACCTTAACTATTGACAACGGACCCAACTACTGCGGTGAGACCATCGATTTTTCCTAAATATCGATCCGGTCGAACACTCTGAATACTCTTAGTCTGAGCGCACACCCATTATCACTAGACGCGCGGATGCTTCGTTTGCACGGTGCGAGCTCTTGGTGGATAGTGTGGTGCGAACACAGAAGACTGTTAAAAGAATAATACAAGAAGCATAGTTTATAAAAAAAATTATAATCGCAAATAGTCGCACACAAAATAATAATGTTTTACAGGCTTGTGCAAAAAAAAAAAATGCGCCCAAAAAAAAGAAAAAAAGAGAAGCACCCTAGTGCTCACCGCTCGAGGCCAAGGTTCCTGGGGTTTCTGTTGATGTAGACTGTTGGGATGATGAGGCAGACTCAGGGAAAAACAATGCATCCTCTATGAAGAGCTCGTTGTACTTAATGCGCGCGAACTTGTGTTTGAAGGCGCCCCGCTTCCACAGGTGCGCCAAGAAAATCTTTTCGGATTTGTTCCCATTCTTCAGGATCTCACTCACGAACTTTGGGTTGCCTGCGGTCAGGCTGACCTGGTGGGAACAAAGAAGACCGTTAGAATGTTGCTTTAAAGGCAAGTGAAGCAATAGTTGAAGTTCTTTTAGGATTACCCTTAATTCGTATTACAAGCGGGCGACCTCCTCCTGGGAATGCTTCAAGGCGAGCCGCATCTGGTCCAGGAACAGCCAAACAACGTTGTTGTACGCTAGCGACCTCAGGGAGATCGTGGATGTCCTCTGATCCAGTTGATCTTTGGGCACACCCCACATCTCCTCAAGCCCGCCCTCGTCGATGATCGCGAAGGAGACCACCTGCGCGTACAGAGTCGTCTCTCGTCTTTCTCTCCAAGATGTTAGTCTTGTGCTGAGCGTGTCTGCTCTCGTTTCCCAAAGCAGCAGCGGGCCACCAAGCTTGTCTGCCAAGGACCCAGATTCATGTGGTAGATCTCGCACGACAGCCTCGAGAGTCCGTGTCGGCCTTTGGTTTCGATAAGCGGGAGAGTTCGCTTGACACCGTCGAGTGACCGGTGGTTCCTGCGGAGGTGCCGGACCCCTCGTGCCAGCGGCTTTCCCTTTCTCCATCGCGATTAAGACCTCGTCGGGGGGGGGGGGGGGGGGTCATAGGGTCTATCGGATGGAACTTGCAGGACAACTGTAAGTCTGGACGTTAGAACCCGCATGTATGATAATTCTTTGTAAATAGGCACTTACATTCCATGACATCCATGCCCTCCACCTCTTCCAGGCGGGGAACATAATGTTTGATATCCTGGGGCGTCTTATCGAAGAAATCCATGATGTCCTTCTCCACCCCTTTGATCGGCGACTTCAGGAAGTCCGCCTCTTCCCGTGGGTGAGGGCAAGTGCTCAGCTCCCCGAAGTCCGACTTGAACACGACAAACCGGAACTTCCACTCGTGAAACTTGTTTGGAAGGTTCAGTACAGGTAGTATGTTCGACCCAATGTATAATTGTCCCTTCACGATCATGCAAATGAAGAATAGTCGACGGAACACTGTCAGATTGGATATGACCCTCTGAAGCCATAAGAAAACAAAAAAATGTTGTCGCCACCGCGAAAGAGTTTGGGGTAATTTGCGCGGGAATTAGCCTGTAGTGACTGAGCACTTCCACCATATTTGGTAGGATGGGGAAGGTCCATCCTACATTAAAGTGTTCAAAGGGTAAGACTAGCTCATCGACAGACACTGAGTGGAGGTGCTTGCCAAGGTTAGGGAGCCGTGCGGTAAACCTATCGGTGGGCGTGTAGATTCTAGCAATGCGATTCGCGAACTCCTCGTTTGATAATCTAATCGTGGGCGGGGCATGTAGTAGGAATGCAACAGTGTCGTCTGCTCATGTAGTGCCCACCTGTGGAGCTTCCTCATTCTCCATGAGGCTCAAGATTGTATGCCGGAAGGGAGAGGCTCCACAGACCTATTTATAGGGGTTGATAATCTTTTTCTCGAAATGTGAAACACCGCGGACGGGTCATCGACCAAAGAGTGTTCGCGCTTCCCGCCGCTCTCTCTCTTCCCTGTCCTGCAAAAGAAAAGCATTGTGTGTATGTCCACTGACAAGTAAGATATGCGTTGCCAGCCAACATGATGAACATCGGTTAATTTTTTTTGAAAGTCATTCCACACAAATAAAAGTCTGGCGAACACATAGGGTGTCCTCCTATCGGTGTCCACACAAGCATTATACGCACTTAAATAATTATTACAGAACCATAAAATAAATATTTCTTAATCTTTGAAGATGTCTTCACCGGACATCCACTCCATACCCACAAACGCCAAGTTATATGTTATATCTGCGAGCACACTTGACGCACTCACATGATGTTTATTTAACTTGGCGATCAGCGTGTGTATGACGCAGATGCCCTCTCTGACTTTCTGTGCGTATTTCTAGACGGTGTCCTCTGGTGGGGCAGAACCCTGCGTCGTCGGGAGAGCTTGTAACATCCCATTTCCGGCTAGACCCCTAGGAGTCGGTTGGTCGTCACAGAACCCGAGGAAGCCCAAAAATTAAAATAAATCGACCGAGACTTCGGGTCACGGGTTGGTCACGCCCGTGATCAACCCGTCACGCCCGTGACCTTGGGCGTGACTCCTTCGACGATCGTCGATCTCCGTGAGGCGATCGTCGAACGTGCAGCCTGGGCATGTCACGCCCGTGACCAAGGTGTCACGCCCGTGACCAAGGGCGTGACTCCTTCGACGATCGTCGATCTCCGTGAGACGGTCATCGACCTTGCAGCCCGGACATGTCACGCCCGTGACCAAAGTGTCACGCCCGTGACCAGGGGCGTGACTCCTTCGACGATCGTCGATCTTCGTAAAACGATCGTCGAAGTTGAACTCGGGCCTGTCACGCCCGTGACCTAAGTGTCACGCCCATGACCTAAGTGTCACGCCCGTGACCTAGGGCGTGACCAGCCTTCGACGACCGTCGATCTCAGTTCGACGCTCGTCGACCTCAGAATTTGCCGTTCGGGCCTGTCACGCCCGTGACCTAGGTGTCACGCCCGTGACCTAGGGCGTGACCACCCTTCGACGACCGTCGATCTCAATTCGACGATCGTCGACCCCAAAATTGTCACCCGGGCCTGTCACGCCCGTGACCTATGTGTCACGCCCGTGACATTGGCCGGAACGACGGTTCAAGGCCGAAATTATTCTAACACGCGTGAAAATAAATGCTGGTGTGGGAAGTTACACCAGGAGTAATTACAGGCCGTTTTTTCTTCTGTAATTATATAATAAAGGAGGAAGATGTGGTCCAATAGGAAACCGCCAACTGGACACACCTGTTCATCTTCCACCGTTTCTTATCCCTTCACTGTAACCGAAATGTTATTAGGAGGAGCCTTCAGGACCATTAAGGCTTTACCCTTTCACCTCCCCACATGCTGACTTATAAAAGCCCACTTGGAGCAAGAGGAGAAGTTTACACGCTCAAGTAAACGGATCAGATCTTTGTTCTTGTTGTAGGAGAAGTTCGGCTACGCCACCACTGCGCCATGGCACCCCGTCGTTCTTCTCGCCTCCAAACCGCGAACAAGGTCCTCCTCTGCTCCTTCTCTTTCATGGGTAGATCTTAGGATTCTTAGAAAGGTAGTTCGCGCTCAACGGAGCCGGACTCATCTCTCGTTTTCATGGGAAAACTACGAAAAAGGTATTTTTGAGTTCGCCGGAAACCGCCACCTCCGGCGGCCAAACCACCGCCGACCGCTAGCCATCGCCTCAACGGAGGTGGTGGTGGTGGTGGCTGGCCAGGGAAGTGACCGGACGACCGGTGACGGAGCGCGAAAGAGCTACAGGAAATATGAGTTTCTGTGTCTGGTTTTCGGGTTTTGTAGAAGATGAACAGTAAAAACTGTTTTTAATATATAAATTATGTAAATAATTTTGTATGGAAATTATACTTGGATGGGCATATTTTAATGCTGCAAAACGAGGCTCTTAGAGGCCATTTTAGGAAAAGTGACCAGACACGAAAGTCGTAGCCCTTCGAGTCTAGATTAATCTAAAATTGTTTTCAACTCGTTTGGGTAAGCGGTTCGGCCGCAGCACCCGTTTTAGTGGGGGCTGTACCGAGAGTTGGGCAGAAATTAAAACGGATGCCCACTCTTCGTCCCTTGTCCAAACGACCTGAAATTTGGACAGGGGATTAGCCTTAACAATACCTAAAGGAAGACCAAAAATGAGAATTTTTGGGGATACTTTGCCTAAAGTTTTTGTTTCAATTTAATAAACTTAGAGGAATTTATTTAAGTGGTCAAATGACCTCCAAACCCTCCCAAATTTTGGTGAGTGGTCCCTGGCTATAAAACCTAGGTCTGTACAAAATTCCAACTAATTTGGAGGAGTTTTGGGTAGGAAATCTTCTACCCTTAACTAGGCATTAGAGAGACACCTTTTAGTAAAAAGTGCACTAAGAGTTTGGAAAGGTCAAATCACCTCAACAGAGGCTGATTTTCTGATCTCTGACTTAGAAGGGTGTTATAACCTGCTTGGAGAAAAATGGTGAGGTTTAGGGTTGGTTTACCCTAGGATCCAAGCTCAAACCCTAAATGAAGGGTTTTGAGGGTTGTGAAGGACATGGGGGCAATTGCTCTTATATTGCCTTGAAACTCTGTAGAGTTGACAAAAGCTTGATAAGAATCGTCTGGATGTAATCTCGGAGAATTTGGAGACAAGAAGATACCTTAAAACCCTAACCTTAGTTTTAGGGTACAATATCAAATAGGTAAAATCAGTCACTGAACCTTACTTAAAAACTGTGAAATTCGGGTAGAGTGAGTTTTGGATCAGGTAGAACTTATAGCAATTTTTCTGGAATTTTATGTTGAATATTGCTAGTGTTGAAACCGGAAAACCGGTCTATTGTGGAGTTCGACCCTTGGGGAAGGGGTGGCCGCGCACCTACTTCACTCCTGCAAGAAAATGACAAAGAAAAGAGAAGAAACAAGGACTAGACCAAGGGCCCGGCGGGGAGGTCCCACCACACACCCGGAAGATCTTAGAGCGCTTCCCCTCCTTAGCCAAATGCCGGGCTAAGGTACCTCAGAAAGCGCTAGTAGGCCAGAGAATTAGTCAGCGTGCCTTCTGAGGTACCCCTTGGGTCCTATTTATAGGAAAAGATGGCCTGCCAATATACAACCTTCACTGTTTTCGAGGACTACAGGCAAACCAAAAGGGGCCACATAGTAAAAGTATGCCATGGCCAAGATGCGAGCTGGACCTGAGGGGGCACTCGCTCGGCAGGAGGCCTGACTCGCCTCGCCTTGGGCCTAGGCGGGCAGGTACTCGGCAGACTCGTGCTCGACTACCGCTGAGCTCGGCTTGACTATTGCCGAGCTCGGGCTCGGCACGACGATCGCCGAGCTCCAACAGAAACCAAACTCGGCACGGGCATCGTCGAGCTTGGCTCGACTATCGTCGAGCCCTGTTCCTGCACCCGAGCTCGGTCTCGGCATGCCGGGCTTCGTTCGGCCATCGCCGAGCTCAGCTCGACTATTGCCGAGCTCGGACTCGGCATGCTGGGTCCAAGTTGGTCTGAGCCGTCCGGTTCAACCCCTGTCGACCACTCGCGGGATACGGGGTTGTACAGCTAGCACTTCATTTGTAAAGCTTGCTATGACCTTATATGATGATTTAATTATTTAGGAATTTCTGTTCATTGAAATCTCATGAAATTTTGGAAATATAGATTTTAGAACAGAATGATTACCCATGAATTTTTATATAATTTTTAGTTGAGTACATCCAGTACTTCCTTCATAAAAGTTAAAAAGGGGTTCTATGCTTGAAAAATTATTTAGGGATGATTTTATTCCTGAAAAATTATGAAACTTGGCCAGTGCTAATTTTAGGCCTTTAGCTGCATGGCATAAATTATTTATAATTTTTGGAAGAATATTTTCTGTACTTGATTCATAAACAACAGAAGTTAGAGATTATTTCTAAAATAGTTTTCATGCCCTTTTGATGATAGAAAAATTATGATACTTAGGATTTAACCTATTGAGATAACCTACTATTTATCATAAATTTGCTGGACATCTTGCATGATTACTTAGGGTAGTTCATGTTCAAACCGGTAGCCCTTGGGACTCTCGGGGAATTTAATTAAACATCAGATAAATTGGGAAAATTACCATTTTCTGGATTTAGGCTAATTATATTATGATAAGTCCCCAATAAATAATTTAGGGCATTTGGATGAGTATTAGATCATAGCATAACCGGTTCGACATATAGTCTAGATCGGTCAGCATATAACAAATTTGTGAATTGCAATAGGACATGATCTGAGGAAGACATTGGAGTTAATCATTTTGTCTGGGTGGGCAATAGTGGAGGAAATCGCAATAGGAAGATATAAAGAGTAGCGAGAAGTGGTGATAGCTAGAGTTAAGAGGTGCTCGGGTTCGGCGAAAGATCGTTTTTCCCGAAGAGAGGAAGGTTAAAAATCACCCTAGGATAGTCTAACGTAATATGAGAAGGGAATCGGGTTAAGGGAGATCAACCAATAACAATAAGTGCCTTGCGAAAGGGAACTTCGGGTCGTAATGCCGCCGTCTTGGTTCCTAGTGCCCCTTGAGAGCCCTTCACGGGGAATACCGGGGGCAGTCCTGGGCTAACGTAAACTGTAATAACAAACCGACAAGAGTAACTTAGTAACTAGGGCTGCACTTTTCACAAACACTGTTGGCACAGGAAGATTGATGAGAGCTTCGGCTCGGTTAATTAAGAGACGGACGGGATGGTCCGGGGAGCTTCAGCTCGGTTGGTTAAGAGACGGACGGGATGGTCCGGGGAGCTTCGGCTCGGTTGGTTAAGAGACGGACGGGATGGTCCGGGGAGCTTCGGCTCGGTTGGTTTGGAGACGGACGTTTTGGTCCGGGGAGCTTCGGCTCGGTTTTGTGTGTTTACGAATAAACTTGCATGTGCATAAGATAGGAAAAGTTAAGGTGGTGGGTTTTTCGATATCGGGGAGTTCGATTGCACCGACACCGATATCGTTGACTCGACGGGGTGATTAGCACTTCGCCAACAGAAGTCCGGTGCGCCAGCCGGCAAGAGTACGCAGGCGTCCGCTTAGTGCACCAAGCGTTGAGGCGTACGATAGGTCAGACCAGTGGTGCTTTTACTGGTTTTGAGGTGGGCGAGGCCCAACCCACCGCTTCCGTCCGCCACTACGGAGGTATCCTGGGAGGTAACGGCTCCGAAAGGGGGAACTAAAGGTCTGTGTGCACAGAGTCGGATGTGTGAGTTGCACTTGCATGTTTCATCATACCCACACGCATGTCATAGCATAATCGATTCATTAAACCCTGACACCTAAAGTATAAGTGGTATGAGACGCTTATACATTAAGACCTGCAAAACGACCCCTTGGTCTATAAGCTTGTGTGGGCAAGTTTATAAATCAATGGTTAATTTTGATATATATAATAACAACCATTGCTGTTTGATAACCGACACCCCAACGTATAAGTGGTATGGGACACTCTATACGATGGGAGCCTTGCAAAAGACCCCTTTTGCTTATGTGTTCTCGCATAAGTGAAGGTTTAAATTCATATATTTGCTTTTCTTATTGCTAGACCTATTATAACATTCATATTAACTGCTCACCGAATACAACTTGCTAGATTAAGTCCACTGTCACCTGTTTACTTTTATTCTCCACAAATATGTCCTCCCCTTTCTTCCTCTCCGCTCGGTACCTAGGAGCCATGGGGGAAGGGGTAGGGGATGATAGGGCTTAGTCTTTATGACTAACGGTTTTCGAACCGCATCATTTAGGGGATCGTGGAGCCCAGCATGGAGGAGCAGCCCCAGAGATCGGTGCGCCTGGAGATGGGGCAGTTTAGCTCCGGAGTTCATACAGCCGGGACCGTGAGTCTCGACCTTGAGTAGTTTCTGTTTTCGCTTCCGCATGAGTGATATTGTAGTGAGGACATGATGTATCGGGCATAAGCCCGCATTTATAGTACTCTGATGTTTTCTGTGGACACTCCCTTCGTGGAGATTTTATTCTATATATGTGATTTATTATGGTGGACTGCATTGCTCTTACTTCAATTATTGTGCTACCTTTCTGTGATCGAATTGGCCGGCAGAATCGGCGCCTTGTGGTGATGACCCTTCAGGACGTGAAGGTGTCACCGCAAAGCGGCGATTCTGGGCCTAAGACCCTGGTGGTTGAAAAAGAAAAAAAAGGGGGGGGGGGTCTTACAAGTGGTATCAGAGCAAACATCGATCAGAAGGAAGTAGCAGTCCACAAACCCTGGGTCACCCCCGCTCGAGTTTAGTTTGGGGACAAACTAAGCAGCGGAAGCAGTGGTGTGCCCATATGGGGATCACATATAAATTGTCCACCTTTATGTAATATTTGAACGTTTTCTCAGCGTGTGTTTTTGTTACGCAGCCTCCAGCACGGACTACGCCACAAGGTGGAGTTCAACAGGCTCAGGATGTTGCACCACCCCCACCGGCCCCCACTCCTTTCCTTCAGTCAGACATGGGACAGACCCTGACTGCCATCCTGGAGGCCTTCAGGGCCCAGCAAGTTCCGGCCCCGCAGCCAAATCCGGGGGCCAACTGGCTAAGCATCTTCCGAGGACTGTCTCCCCCTTCCTACTTGGGGACAGAGTCGGCAGTTCGGACAGAAGAGTGGTTGGATATCATGTACGAGATGCTGACCGGGATACGGTGTCCCTGGGAGGAGAGGGTGGCTCTGGTTGTCTCCTGCCTGGAGTCCCATGCAAAGAGGTGGTGGAAGACGCTGTTGGACACGACATTTGCCGATAGGGAGGTTGCGGAGGTTACCTGGGAGGAGTTCAGGGCCGCACTGCTGGAGCATTTCGTTCCGCAGTCGGCTAGGGATGATTTGGAGGAGCGGTTTTTACAGCTGAAGCAGGGCACCCGGACCGTGGTGGAGTACCATCGAGAGTTCGACCATCTGGCTCGATACGCAGATTCCTACCAGCTGGACGAGGCAGGGTATATCAGGAGGTTCTATAAGGGCCTGCGGGAGGACGTGAGGGAGGCTCTGTTGTTTGTATCTGACGGGCCCATCTCCCGGATTTTGGAGATGGCAAAAAGGATTGAGGCAGATTGGCGCGCCACCCGGGGCCGGAAACGGCCGGCAGAGGATCAGGGACGGAGAGGTAGAAATGACCAGCGGCGAGGTGCTGTACTAGAGGGGAGGAGGACAGAGGACCAGCCTCGTCAGGATGTGAGGCAGGAGCTGAGGGAACAGGTGATATTGGCCCCTCCACCTCTTCGGATGCAGGAGATGCCGAGACCCAGGGGAATGGCGTATCCCCCACCAGAGTGTTTTCTTTGTCATCAGATTGGGCACATTCGGAGGAACTGCCCCATGAGGGGGGCACCACCTCCAGCACCACAGGGCGGCCCACCAGCTCAGCATTACGGAGGTCGAGGACGCGGCCGCGGTCGTGGATACCAGGGGGGAGATCGTAGACAGGAAAGGGAGCAGGTATATGCTTTGGACCTTGCGCAGCCTCGGAATCCGGAGCAGGTCATAGCAGGTACGCTGCAATGCCCCTTTATTTTCATAGAATTTCCCTTTCAATGGTTAAAACTTTGAATCACACTAGATAGATTAGCAAGGAAAGTTAAACTCACTATAGAACCCTAAGATATCTAATCACCCCAGGTATAGTCTTCATCAGCGGCAAACCGGCCCGCACGCTGTTCGATACTGGAGCTACTCACTCCTTTGTGTCAGAGACGTTCGTAGAAGGACTGGAAGGTGTGGAGCGGTTCACAGGCTCGAGGATGAGGGTGCGACTACCAGATGGATCCGAGCTCCTTACCACGGATCACTGTAATATGGAGGCGGAAATTGGTGGAAAGGCATTCGAGGCTCCAGCGACGATTTTGAAGCTGACGGACTACGACCTGATCCTGGGCATGGTATGGCTGCACTGGAACCATGCCCAGATTGACTGCCAGGCGAAGAGGATCACCGTGAGACACGGGGACTCTTTCATTACCATCGAAGGTATAAGTCCTGTCTCGCGTATACTCTTATCTTCGGTACAGGCCGTTAAGGCCCATCTGCAGGGAGAGGAGGTCTATCAGATTCTATTTGAGATGGTGGAAGTTAAGGAGTCGGTGACAGACATCCCGGTGGTGCGAGATTTCGCTGACATCTTTCCAGAGAAACTACCAGGATTACCTCCACACCGAGAGCAGGATTTTCAGATACAGCTTGTGCCGGGGGCCAAGCCAGCATCTAGGGCCCCTTATCGAATGGCCCCAAAGGAGTTGGCAGAGTTTCGTACTCAGTTGCAGGAATTGGTTGAGGCAGGCTTTGTTAGACCGAGTTCCTCGCCATGGGAAGCACCGGTCCTATTCGTGAAGAAGAAGGATGGGACACTCCGCCTGTGCATCGATTATCGAGCACTAAACAGGCTGACCGTCCGGAATACCTATCCGCTCCCACGGATAGACGAATTGTTTGACCAGCTGGAGGGAGCCCATTATTTCTCGAAGCTGGACTTGAGGTCAGGATACTACCAGCTACGGATCCAGGAGGAGGATATCCCGAAGACGGCCTTCAGTAGCAGATATGGCCTGTATGAGTTTACCGTGATGCCCTTCGGGCTCATGAATGCTGCGTCGGCGTTCATGAGTCTCATGAACCGGGTTTTCGAGGCCTACTTGGATGTGTTCGTCATAGTATTCATAGACGACATCCTGATCTACTCTAGGACGGAGGAGGAGCACACTCGGCATCTGGCACTCACTCTGGAGAGGTTGCTGGAGCATCGTCTTTATGCAAAATTCAGCAAGTGTCAGTTTTGGTTGAAGGAGGTGGCCTTCCTAGGCCACATTATCAGCGGAGCCGGGTTGACAGTGGATCCGGCAAAGATTCGGGCAGTTCGAGATTGGCCGCAGTTGAAGACAGCCACCGATGTACGAAGTTTCTTGGGACTTGCCGGTTACTACCGGAAGTTCGTGGAGGGGTTCTCTCAGATTGCCCTCCCCCTCACATCTTTGACGAAGAAGGAGGCACCTTTCGTTTGGACCCCGCAGTGCCAGGCAGCTTTCCAGGAGCTGAAGGACCGACTCATCTCAGCCCCTATTCTGGCCCTTCCATCGGGAAAGGAAGGATTCCAGGTGTATACCGACGCATCATACCAAGGGATGGGAGCGGTGCTGATGCAGAACGGACACGTCATAGCATATGCCTCCCGCCAGCTGAAGACCCATGAGAAGAACTACCCAGTGCACGACCTTGAGATGGGGGCGGTCGTTTTTGCTCTGAAGGTCTGGCGCCATTATCTTTATGGAGTCCACTGCGACATCTACTCCGACCACAAGAACCTGAAATACGTGGACACTCAGAAGGAGCTGAATATCAGGCAGAGGCGCTGGGTGGAGTTCTTAGCTGACTATCAGTATGAGATGCACTACCACCCAGGGAAGGCAAACGTGGTGGCCGACACATTGAGTCAGAGAGCGGCCACTTTCGAAGCTGGGCCCTAAGTTATGTCCATGGAGCTAGTCCGGTCATTCAGAGATATGCAGATATCCCTAGTGTCCGAGGATGATCCAGAGCTAAATAGGGAGTATCTGACATCGATGGTGGCCATAGACGATATTCGGGATCGCATTCGGGACGGACAGAGGACAGATGCGTGGGCAGAGCCGATGTTCCGAGCCTTGGAGGAGGGTTCGACAGGAGATTATTCCCTGAGATATGGTCTGCTACATTTCAGAGGCAGAGTATATATACCCGCAGGAGGCCAGATCCGAGAGGATATTATGATGGAGGAGCAGAGCAGATAGGCTAAATACTATGACGCCCGACATCGTCAGGTGGAGTTTTGGGTAGGGGATCGAGTGTTCTTGAAGATCCGGCCCATGCACGGAGTCTCACGGGTGCGCGGTCGGAGGAAGAAGCTCAGCCCTAGGTATATGGGCCCTTACCGGATCCTAGAGCGGATCGGACCCCTAGCCTACAGGCTAGAGTTGCCGCCAGAGCTGGCAGCTTTACACGACGTCTTCCATATTTCTTCGCTGAGAAGGGCTCTACTACGCCCGAAGCAGCGGATTTTGACCACCGAAGGGACGGTAGCTTCAGACCGATCTGTTCACTTGGAGCCGGTTCGGATCGACGACAAAGGAGTACGGATCTTGCGCCGCAAAAAGATCCCCTTAGTCAAGGTTCTGTGGAGAAACCACGGTCAGGAGGAGCACACCTGGGAACCGCAGGACCTGATGAGGCAAAGATACCCGGAGATGTTCAGTCAGGTACATCTCACCACCTCTCGGTATACTATAGATTGCCTTCTTGTTTTGGACAGTTAAGACTAGATAAGGAAAATCCAGGACCTAGGCATGCTCACTTAATCAGAAAGGTAGGGGCTAATCTTTTGTTTATTGGGGAGATTGTCTTCGTTATCAAACGAACAGTCGCCTGAACCCAATAGAAAGATCGTATGGGATGTTACAAGTTTAATTTATACCGAAAGAAATCCCCGTAGGCTCAACCTCAATTTCGGGGACGAAATTTTTGTTTTGTTTATTGGGATTTGTAACATCCCATTTCCGGCTAGACCCCTAGGAGTCGGTTGGTCGTCACAGAACCCTAGGAAGCCCAAAAATTAAAATAAATCGACCGAGACTTCGGGTCACGGGTTGGTCACGCCCGTGACCGACCCGTCACGCCCGTGACTTTGGGCATGACTCCTTCGACGATCGTCGATCTCCGTGAGGCGATCGTCGAACGTGCAGCCTGGGCATGTCACGCCCGTGACCAAGGTGTCACGCCCGTGACCAAGGGCGTGACTCCTTCGACGATCGTCGATCTCCGTGAGACGGTCGTCGACCTTGCAGCCCGGACATGTCACGCCCGTGACCAAAGTGTCACGCCCGTGACCAGGGGCGTGACTCCTTCGACGATCGTCGATCTCCGTAAAACGATCATCGAAGTTGAACTCGGGCCTGTCACGCCCGTGACCTAAGTGTCACGCCCGTGACCTAGGGCGTGACCAGCCTTCGACGACCGTCGATCTCAGTTCGACGCTCGTCGACCTCAGAATTTGCCGTTCGGGCCTGTCACGCCCGTGACCTAGGTGTCACGCCCGTGACCTAGGGCGTGACCACCCTTCGACGACCGTCGATCTCAATTCGACGATCGTCGACCCCAAAATTGTCACCCGGGCCTGTCACGTCCGTGACCTATGTGTCACGCCCGTGACATTGGCCGGAACGACGGTTCAAGGCCGAAATTATTCTAACACGCGTGGAAATAAATGCTGGTGTGGGAAGTTACACCAGGAGTAATTACAGGCCGTTTTTCCTTCTGTAATTATATAATAAAGGAGGAAGATGTGGTCCAATAGGAAACCGCCAACTGGACACACCTGTTCATCTTCCACCGTTTCTTATCCCTTCACTGTAACCGAAATGTTATTAGGAGGAGCCTTCAGGACCATTAAGGCTTTATCCTTTCACCTCCCCACATGCTGACTTATAAAAGCCCACTTGGAGCAAGAGGAGAAGTTTACACGCTCAAGTAAACGGATCAGATCTTTGTTCTTGCTATAGGAGAAGTTCGGCTACGCCACCACTGCGCCATGGCACCCCGTTGTTCTTCTCGCCTCCAAACCGCGAACAAGGTCCTCCTCTACTCCTTCTCTTTCATGGGTAGATCTTAGGATTCTTAGAAAGGTAGTTCGCGCTCAACGGAGCCGGACTCATCTCTCGTTTTCATGGGAAAACCACGAAAAAGGTATTTTTGAGTTCGCCGGAAACCGCCACCTCCGGCGGCCAAACCACCGCCGACCGCTAGCCATCGCCTCAACGGAGGTGGTGGTGGTGGTGGCTGGCCAGGGAAGTGACCGGACGACCGGTGATGGAGCGCGAAAGAGCTACAGGAAATATGAGTTTCTGTGTCTGGTTTTCGGGTTTTGTAGAAGATGAACAGTAAAAACTGTTTTTAATATATAAATTATGTAAATAATTTTGTATGGAAATTATACTTGGATGGGCATATTTTAATACTGCAAAACGAGGCTCTTAGAGGCCATTTTAGGAAAAGTGACCAGACACGAAAGTCGTAGCCCTTCGAGTCTAGATTAATCTAAAATTGTTTTCAACTCGTTTGGGTAAGCGGTTCGGCCGCAGTACCCGTTTTAGTGGGGGCTGTACCGAGAGTTGGGCAGAAATTAAAACGGATGCCCACTCTTCGTCCCTTGTCCAAACGACCTGAAATTTGGGCAGGGGATTAGCCTTAACAATACCTAAAGGCAGACCAAAAATGAGAATTTTTGGGGATACTTTGCCTAAAGTTTTTGTTTCAATTTAATAAACTTAGAGGAATTTATTTAAGTGGTCAAATGACCTCCAAACCCTCCCAAATTTTGGTGAGTGGTCCCTGGCTATAAAACCTAGGTCTGTACAAAATTCCAACTAATTTGGAGGAGTTTTGGGTAGGAAATCTTCTACCCTTAACTAGGCATTAGAGAGACACCTTTTAGTAAAAAGTGCACTAAGAGTTTGGAAAGGTCAAATCACCTCAACAGAGGCTGATTTTCTGATCTCTGACTTAGAAGGGTGTTATAACCTGCTTGAAAGAAAATGGTGAGGTTTAGGGTTGGTTTACCCTAGGATCCAAGCTCAAACCCTAAATGAAGGGTTTTGAGGGTTGTGAAGGACATGGGGGCAATTGCTCTTATATTGCCTTGAAACTCTGTAGAGTTGACAAAAGCTTGATAAGAATCGTCTGGATGTAATCTCGGAGAATTTGGAGACAAGAAGATACCTTAAAACCCTAACTTTAGTTTTAGGGTACAATATCAAATAGGTAAAATCAGTCACTGAACCTTACTTAAAAACTGTGAAATTCGGGTAGAGTGAGTTTTGGATCAGGTAGAACTTATAGCAATTTTTCTGGAATTTTATGTTGAATATTGCTAGCACTTCATTTGTAAAGCTTGCTATGGCCTTATATGATGATTTAATTATTTAGGAATTTCTGTTCATTGAAATCTCATGAAATTTTGGAAATATAGATTTTAGAACAGAATGATTACCCATGAATTTTTATATAATTTTTAGTTGAGTACATCCAGTACTTCCTTCACAAAAGTTAAAAAGGGATTCTATGCTTGAAAAATTATTTAGGGATGATTTTATTACTGAAAAATTATGAAACTTGGCCAGTGCTAATTTTAGGCCTTTAGCTGCATGACATAAATTATTTATAATTTTTGGAAGAATATTTTCTGTACTTGATTCATAAACAACAGAAGTTAGAGATTATTTCTAAAATAGTTTTCATGCCCTTTTGATGATAGAAAAATTATGATACTTAGGATTTAACCTATTGAGATAACCTACTATTTATCATAAATTTGCTGGACATCTTGCATGATTACTTAGGGTAGTTCATGTTCAAACCGGTAGCCCTTGGGACTCTCGGGGAATTTAATTAAACATCAGATAAATTGGGAAAATTACCATTTTCTGGATTTAGGCTAATTATATCATGATAAGTCCCCAATAAATAATTTAGGGCATTTGGATGAGTATTAGATCATAGCATAACCGGTTCGACATATAGTCTAGATCGGTCAGCATATAACAAATTTGTGAATTGCAGTATGACATGATCTGAGGAAGACATTGGAGTTAATCATTTTGTCTGGGTGGGCAATAGTGGAGGAAATCGCAATAGGAAGATATAAAGAGTAGCGAGAAGTGGTGATAGCTAGAGTTAAGAGGTGCTCGGGTTCGGCGAAAGATCGCTTTTCCCGAAGAGAAGAAGGTTAAAAATCACCCTAGGATAGTCTAACGTAATATGAGAAGGGAATCGGGTTAAGGGAGATCAACCAATAACAATAAGTGCCTTGCGAAAGGGAACTTCGGGCCGTAATGCCGCCGTCTTGGTTCCTAGTGCCCCTTGAGAGCCCTTCACGGGGAATACCGGGGGCAGTCCTGGGCTAACGTAAACTGTAATAACAAACCGACAAGATTAACTTAGTAACTAGGGCTGCACTTTTCACAAACATTGTTGGCACAGGAAGATTGATGAGAGCTTCGGCTCGGTTGGTTAAGAGACGGACGGGATGGTCCGGGGAGCTTCGGCTCGGTTGGTTAAGAGACGGACGGGATGGTCCGGAGAGCTTCGGCTCGGTTGGTTAAGAGACGGACGGGATGGTCTGGGGAGCTTCGGCTCGGTTGGTTTGGAGACGGACGTTTTGGTCCGGGGAGCTTTGACTCGGTTTTGTGTGTTTACGAATAAACTTGCATGTGCATAAGATAGGAAAAGTTAAGGTGGTGGGTTTTTCGATATCGGGGAGTTCGATTGCACCGACACCGATATCGTTGACTCGGCGGGGTGATTAGCACTTCGCCAACAGAAGTCCGGTGCGCCAGCCGGCAAGAGTACGCAGGCGTCCGCTTAGTGCACCAAGCGTTGAGGCGTACGATAGGTCAGACCAGTGGTGCTTTTACTGGTTTTGAGGTGGGCGAGGCCCAACCCACCGCTTCCGTCCGCCACTACGGAGGTATCCTGGGAGGTAACGGCTCCGAAAGGGGGAACTAAAGGTCTGTGTGCACAGAGTCGGATGTGTGAGTTGCACTTGCATGTTTCATCATACCCACACGCATGTCATAGCATAATCGATTCATTAAACCCTAACACCTAAAGTATAAGTGGTATGAGACGCTTATACATTAGGACCTGCAAAACGACCCCTTGGTCTATAAGCTTGTGTGGGCAAGTTTATAAATCAATGGTTAATTTTGATATATATAATAACAACCATTGCTGTTTGATAACCGACACCCCAACGTATAAGTGGTATGGGACACTCTATACGATGGGAGCCTTGCAAAAGACCCCTTTTGCTTATGTGTTCTCGCATAAGTGAAGGTTTAAATTCATATATTTGCTTTTCTTATTGCTAGACCTATTATAACATTCATATTAACTGCTCACCGAATACAACTTGCTAGATTAAGTCCACTGTCACCTGTTTACTTTTATTCTCCACAAATATGTCCTCCCCTTTCTTCCTCTCCGCTCGGTACCTAGGAGCCATGGGGGAAGGGGTAGGGGATGATAGGGCTTAGTCTTTATGACTAACGGTTTTCGAACTGCATCATTTAGGGGATCGTGGAGCCCAGCATGGAGGAGCAGCCCCAGAGATCGGTGCGCCTGGAGATGGGGCAGTCTAGCTCCGGAGTTCATACAGCCGGGACCGTGAGTCTCGACCTTGAGTAGTTTCTGTTTTCGCTTCCGCATGAGTGATATTGTAGTGAGGACATGATGTATCGGGCATAAGCCCGCATTTATAGTACTCTGATGTTTTCTGTGGACACTCCCTTCGTGGAGATTTTATTCTATATATGTGATTTATTATGGTGGACTGCATTGCTCTTACTTCAATTATTGTGCTACCTTTCTGTGATCGAATTGGCCGGCAGAATTGGCGCCTTGTGGTGATGACCCTTCAGGACGTGAAGGTGTCACCGCAAAGCGGCGATTCTGGGCCTAAGACCCCGGTGGTTGAAAAAAAAAGGGGGGGGGGTCTTACAGAGCTTCTGTTCACAGGATGGGCATGACACCCGACGCGACGTCTTGCATCAATTCTTCGACCCCCTCCTCTAAGCGGGCTATGCATGCACAAACTTCATCAAGTCCTTCTTGAAGGGCCACTATCGCCGAGGCGTTCTTTTGGGAATGAAGCAATAAATTATTAGTCGTCTAACAAGTGTGTTGCAACAAGAAGTTTTGACAAGTACTTTCAACGAGTTTGCTTTTCGGAGCGACCGTCTCCTGTCCATCGTCCCCCTTCCTTTTATTTATTGAGGGGGTGTTTACGGTAATTGGAGGTGGGGTAGCCATCTTAATGTATTTCCCCTTGGAACCTACTTGCGAATTCTCTGGCTCAAAGTCGACGTCGACAACCTCCACGTCATCATCATCCTTGTCAATCTCCTTATCCAACTCCTCCGACTCCGCAATCTTCTCATGCGACATCTTCTGGTAGTTTGCTTCTTCCGACAAAATCTGCTAGAATGGGTTCGGGTCCCTCTTGACAGTCGGCTTCTTTTGTGCGTTCGACATGCTCTTCGCTAAAGCTTTCGCGCTCTTCGTGGAAGGTGTGGCATCAGAAGGAATGATTGGCTTGCTGGTCATCGATTTTCGGGAGGCAGACTCCTTTCGTTTCTACGAAGTGCTGGAAAACTGGGCAGGCAGTTTGGTGTTCGACGGAAGGTTTGCGCACTCTTCTTTGTCTAGGTCTGGGTATTCGTCCATATGTGCGACAAGGTCCAAAACAGTAGTGAGAAGGCTATCCATTTTGTTAGTGGGATTTTTTAGAGATGGTAACACTGTTTGCCTGGAGGAGCTGCGAGGGAATTTTGAGGGTTTCTTTGGCATATTAGGATCAGTATTTTTCGTAGCGTCGGGGTTGTATCCCATCTTGGCGAGCAGCTCCCGGTTCATACTCATGACAACCAGGGGGAGAAGCATCTATCTGTCTGTGAAAAGTGGATTGAATGGGCGGAGGTCTACACTATTTATAGATTTTTCAGAAGCATTAAGTGAGGGTCACAGCCTTGCAGTTACCACTCTACTTTTCCGGAGCCTGCACGGTCTGCCATAAAAGTGTGGGGATTATGTTAACCCAAATCATGTGACAACAGAGCCGAGCATCAGACAAGCACATACAACATGCCATCTGTCCATTCATGGTGTTCACGGGTTCTTTAGGGGGTCATTCCAGGTGTTCACAGTCATTCCCCAAACCGTGGCTTGAGCATGACAGTATTCAGCATAGACACTCTTCAGGCAACCCTGACGTGGGAATTTGGCAGGAGGTCTCTTGCAGGGCAGCTCTGATGATCCAACCCCGAGGTTGCGGTGAGCACTTCTCTTGATGCCTGCGCGGACTCATCTCCTTGGTGTCAACCTCGGAGGCGTCGTGCGGTTACGTGCAGTCTCTTCTTTCAACCCTCGCAGCCCGACTCTTCGTGTACCACGCGCGACTGCACATTTAATGTCATAATTAATGAGGCGTTAAAAACCCGTCGGTTCTTGAATCGTCTGAGCAGCCTACCCTCAAGTATTAATAGGGATCAGAGATGCTTTGATGAGACACACAGACTTAGCCCAGAACCTGCCTAGTTGCTGGTACGGACACTAAGTCCACTCAGTCTTCTCTCTTTTCTCCCACTTGTACTCGCTCATGTTCGCCTATAACCTCTTTTCAGTTAATCAAGAGGCCCATTGCAAGGAAGGTATTTGATGCGGCGGGTTAAATATAGTGTTTGTCGCTTTCAGTGACACCTCCTTTTCACTTTCCTTTTTATTCGCTTGAACTGCCCGTAGGGCTGGTAACCGATCGCTTGTGAATCTCTTTTTCCTCTGCCGACCACCCGATCTAGGGATTGCGTGCGGAGAGTTAGTGATATTTTTGGCTCCAACAGGTTTAGTTCAAGCAATGCCCAAGTGGACCATTTTAAAGATAATATGACTATAAATATGTTTAATGAGTACGGTGCTCATCGTGGGGCATAAGAAGTTAAATCTGTTAGTGTTACCATTGTGATCTATAAGTGGTCAAACATGTAGTTTCACTGCTAACATAATATGAGTCTATGAGGTTGCACATAAGAGTATTGGAGAAGTTGAAAAGGTATGTGTTGATATTACTCATATGTGATACGAGTGAAAATGCCAAGCCTGTGACATCATGGACTTGGAATTAGATTAGCCAAAGGACCTGAATTATGAATTCGAGGGGGCCTTCTAGAAATCATCGAAAAGGTAAGTCAGTTCGTCGAGTATTCTCAACGAGTTCGTCGTGTACACTCGACGAATTTGACGTGACAGTTTGTGTTCGTCGAGACAGTCTCGACAGATCCTTCGAGAGTTCTTCATATTCGCTTAGTATACTCGACAAATTGCTCCCGACGAATCTGTTACGACGAATCTGATATTCGACGAATCCGTCGAGAGGACGCGTCGTTCGTCGTGTTTACTCGACGAATGCCACTCGACGAATTGTTCTCGACGAACTAGCGCAGGTCTGTTTTTCCGTAAGTTCCTTTTCCGTCTTGTCTGCAGGTATTTTCTGTTTCAGTCTTGGAGTATATATATATACAAGTGACAGGCACGGGCCTTCGGCCCTGGGGGCATTCAGCGGGGGTGCGACAATTGGCGGGGTGCGACATTCGCCGGGATGCGACATTCGTCGGTGGTGCGACATTTGTCGTGGGGACGACATTTGTCGTGGGCGGCGACATTCGTCGGTGGTGCGACATTCGTCGGTGGTGCGACATTTGTCGTGGGGACGACATTTGTCGTGGGCGGCGACATTTGTCGTGGGCGGCGACATTTGTCGTGGGCGGCGACATTTATCGTGGGCGGCAACATTTGTCGTGGACAGTACCCACCCCTATGGCCTCGCGCGACAATACCCGCCCGGTCTGCAACATATACATATGAGTACTCAAAATGACCGTAAAAAAATATAAATCAAGAATATAATTTTTATTTTGTAAAACAAATTATATTTTAACGTTAAAACATTAATCTTTCTTTTGTCATTTCTAGCTATAGGCCATAGGTTTAGGATACCTAGTATTTTTATTTTTTGTATTTAAATATTGCAAAGTTGTGTAATTACCTAAAATGGTATTGTCTTTATAATATAATAATATAAAGTTTGGTATAATTGTGTAATTATGAATACAACTATAAAGGCAATATAGGAAGATCATGCAATGTTTCACCAAAGAGTAGTTTTTGCATAATAGTATATATATATATATATATATATATATATATATATATATATATATATATATATATATATATATATATATAGAGATAATTGTTATCTTGAGACACTTGACCTAATCAATCTAGAACGAGTGCGACAACTTCTTCCCCGACGGAACTGTTCTGTAACCTAGAAGTCGTAGCCGCTGCTCCATGTCGCCGATCAGTTCGATCCATTGATGTCCCTGGAAAACGTTTCATAAGTTTTGTCTTCGTTACTGCCGCCTCTCCTTTAACGGATCTAGCAATCCGTGGAGACGTTGAGGAAATTCCTTCCTCCAATCTAGATCTTGTGTGACACGAGTCTAAGGGTTTTTCTTGCTCATGTGGATACCCATAAAGGTGTGGACATACTTCTACGCTCAGAACTTCAGCTGCAAGTGTTCGTCGGACTTCCTTGGAGCAGCTTGGTTGAGTAGTGACTCAATCACGCTAAGGTATATTTTTATACAAAGTTGTTTTACTTCTTGATCAATGATTATCGTAAGATCCATTTCTCTTTGAGTTTTTTTGTTTTATTCCGCTGCGCACATGTGATGTGCATCCCACTTAAAAACCCAACAAAATCATTATGTTGATGCTCAATCATACTAAAAGTTGTGTTTATTTTTTTTCATAGTTGTTTTATAATGTCTTTTGTAGCATCAATATAATGTCATATTGTTATCTTATTAATTTTGATTTGTTCACTTTTCTATGTTTTATTCTTGATTAATAGACATATATTTAATGGATACAAGCAAAGGTAAACCTGTCAAAGAAAGGGAACAGTCATATGTTCACTGGACAACACAGATGGACTGCTTTATGCACTGCTCTCCTAGAGCAGCAAAATTTGGGAAATAAAGCGGCTAATGGATGGAAAAATATCGTTTACACAATGACAATTCAAGCATTAGAGGAGGATTTCAATTTGTTTATTAATAAAGAGAAAATAATGAGCGCACAAAAACTTAAAATAAATACTACCAAAAGATATCAGTAATGATGGATACTAGTGGATTTGGTTGGGATTCAGAGTGCAATGCTGTTAAGGTAGATATCAAAGATGTTTGGGCCAACTATGCTCAAATAATATTGTATTTTATCGATTAATTATATATTTAGACATTTTCAAAATTTATGAGGCTAATCTAAACTAAACTCATAGGCAAACCCAACCATAAAATATTATCGCAGCAAAGTGATCGTGAATTAGAGCGATTTAACTATGATATGCGTGGTTGATAGAGCTACTGGAAGTCATACCGCCACTATAACTGAGGCAATGAACGAAATTCACATCGATGATTCAACGGACGACAATGTGGCCGAGGAGGTCGGGCCACAACCTAAGAAAAAGATAGCAGGTGTGGTAGTTATTATTCCAGATGTTGTTTCTGCAATTGCGAGGAACTTAGAACAGGAGAGCAGTGTGACTTCCCAGCCAACACCACCAATCCTAGAGGTTACAAGATATATGCGATCATTGCAGCTATTTCAAATTTGACTGAGCATGAAATCATAAAGGCCATTGATATGCTGAACATTGATGGAACGAAGAGCGATGTCTTCATGACTTTGTCCGTGTTAATGAGGAGGACCTTGCTCCATGGGCAAAACAAGGATTTTAGCACAACTCAAACACAATAAAATTTAACATACAAAATGTGAAAATAATGACTATGTAATACCGCTGTCACTTTTAGTCACCACAAATGTCACTATCTAAATGAAGAAAACAATATTATGTGGAGAATGAATGTTGGCATTCTCAGGAAATCAAGAAAACAAATTTGCCCATTTTCTTCAAAGTCAATTTTGCAAGAAAAATTTACATGAAATCAGAAAAAAAAAATTGTGTGTATGGGTGTGTGACCTGTAGGCGGATTGATGGACGTGAGGGCAGATGAGAGAGAGAGAGTGTGTGTGTGATAGAGAGAGAATGACAATGACATCTTTGAGCATTTCCAATGGAGATATCTATTTTTAAAGAACCTCATTATACCTGTAGGCGGATTGATGGACGTGAGTGGCAAATGATAGAGAGAGAGATGAAGTGAGAGAGGGGAGAGCAAAAGATACCACAGAGAGAGAGAGATAGTGACAAGGACACCTCTGTGTTAACCCCAAATCCCGCAACACCGAAGGAGAGCATCCAAAGGAGGTGGACATTCTATACAAGCTGTGAATCTCAGAGTTAGCCGACCTCTCGGGCAGATATTCTGAAGTGCTTGCAGACACCCTTCGGGAGCGCGGCAATATTCGGCAAGGGAAGCCAACAGGCGACCTATGAGTGGATTCTCAGAACACAGTCCGAAAGCTCCAATCAGGAGTATGCACGGAGGTCATGACCAAGCCAGCGCGAACTCCACCTTTTTGATCCAACTCAAGCAGAGCCACACGATTTCGTGCAGCCTCTTCTTTTAGTCTCCGCCGCCCAACTATTTGTGTACCTCGGACGGCTGCACATTTAATGTCACGATATATAAGACATTAAATGTCCGTCGATTCGTGAACCTTCCACGCCGCCTACCCTCTAGTATAAAAGGGGGACCGTGGGTGCTTGGAGGGGACACACGGACTTAGCCCAGGACTGTTGGAGAAATCATTCGGACGGCCTCAGATCCGTTTATCAACGATGGACAGCATCGCAGCCAGCACTCACGTGGAGAACATCCAGCGGAGGATCTTCCCCAGCTATTTCAGCCAAATCCAGCGATCATCATTGACCCGGTCAAATCCAACATGGATTCCCATCCGCAAGATGCTACCATGGGCCCAGATGAATTCTAATTAATATTTGCTATTGTAATTACTTTTGTACCACATGACCGTTATTGTTTACAACCACTATATTACTTATTTATACGGTATGTCTACTGTATGCTTTTATGAAAGTATTAAGAAGTATTTTTCCTTTACTGTTCATCTTCTTCTCCCCTGCGTCGTCTTCCTTCCCTCCGGCCACCTCCGGCCCTTCGTCTCGTCCTTCTCCTCCCATCGCCACACCACGAGATCGCTACATTGGTACTCTCGTTGAGATTCCCCTCTGATCCCAACAGTGCAGAATGGGGGAAGGACTCCGTTCCATCGCCGAGTTCAAGGCCGCGCTCCAAGCAGAACAAGCTACCCGATCAGCACAACTGGAAGACATACACTATCGATTTATCACCGAAATTTCACAGCAAACACAACAACTACAATAGCAGTTTGCCAGTGAACTGCAGACAAAGGAGAACATGCTGGCCCATCAGATTATGGCGTTGAAGGAAGACTCAGCCGACCAACTGGCCGAACAAATGGCGGGGATGCGTCGTGACCTGCTGATTCAATTCGACAACCTACAGAAGGTAATTGGGAATCAACCCAACACAGTCGCTCTCCAACATCAACGAAACTCCCCACGACCGGCGACCACCGGACTTGTTTCCCCCACAATCGTCCAGTGGAATACTGGGCTCGGCCCCAGTCTGCAACAAAACTCAGGTAGTTTCTGAACGACCCGACAATTTAGATGTTTGCTGCCCTCGTTTTTCCGATGGTGACCCGGCCGACTGTTTATACGAGCTGCGGAAATATTTCGAATATCACTACATACGAACTCAAGACTACCTTTTGATGTCCTCCTTGCATTTGGATAAACCGGCCTCCAAATGGTACCAAGCCACACTTAAGGACCACCCAACCCTAACCTTTCCCCTATTTGTAGACGCCATCCAAAAGCGTTTCGGACCTTCATTATACCTCAAACCGGCCGGCCTACTAACCAAGTTACAGCAAACTACCACGACACTAAATTACAAAACTGAATTCGAAGAACTTGTAACCAAATTACCAGGCTTACACCCGAAATTTGTTGCCAACATGTTTGTTTCGGGCCTCAAAGACCATATTAAGGGACCTGTCCTCTGCGCCAGACCAACGGAAGTTCACGACACTTACTCTCTAGCCCGCATGTATGAAGATCAACATAATCAATTTAATAAACCAAGACACTCGACGCCAACTTACCACACCCACACACCATTCAATCTGGAAGCACACAAAGCACCTCGTCACCAATTCTGACCCAAATATCCCCCTATTAAACGACTCATTACAGCAGAACTTCAAGCGAAACGGGACAAAGGATTATGTTATAACTGTGACGAAAAATTTCACGCGGGACACTGCTGCAAAGGGAAAGGGGCTTTACTATACTTAGTAGGCACAAAAGAAGAGGAGGACACTACAGAAATACCCCCATGTGACCCGCCACCCGACAAGGAATACCCCGAAACGATGATTTGTTTGCAAACTCTTATCGGCGCCCTCCTTGACCATGGACTCCAGATGATCGGATACATAAATAACCACCCCTCCAACTTTTCGTGGATAGTGGAAGCACCCACAATTTCATCTCCCCACACATGGCCCAATTCTTGAAACTCCCGATACTATCCGTCCGGCAATTCCCTGTGTATATGGGGAACGGATCTACCGAAACCTGCCAAAGAAAGTGCAAGGACACATCGCTGCTCATACAAACCATTCACTACAATATTCACTTGTATGTCCTCGATATCGAAGGCACCGACCTTATACTGGGACAAAGCTGGCTCCGGGCGTTGGGTCCAGTCACCATGGACTATGATAAGTTCACATTATCATACTCTGGCAACGAAAGGCAAGTGATCAACTCTTGTAGGACATAGGAAAACTTCCTCGACTGGTCAAGTTTCATCCTCGCAACTAATGCAGATGATTGCTGTAAAACCATCCTCCATGTGTCTTGTACTCACAAAGGCTATCTCGACAAATATACCCCCACAAATATTGGGCAACACTATTAATAACCGACCATACCATCTTGAACGTTTACTTCACTCATTTTTCGGCCTATTCCACGAACCAGTCTCGTTACCACCCCCACGAGACGTCGATCACCAGATTAATTTATCCCCCAATGCGACAACACCAAATCTGCAACCTTTTAGATATCCCTACCATCAAAAAATTAAATCGAGAGATTGGTCGCGAAAATGCTTAGAAATGGACACATAAGACCCAACACCTCAGTTTTTAGCTCACCCGTCATTCTAGTGAAAAAAAAGATGGTACGTGGCGGTTCTGTGTGGATTACATGGATCTCAATAAGATAACCATTAAAGATAAATTTTCCATCCCAACAATTGAGTAACTATTAGATGAGTTATGCTCGGCCCGGTGTTTTTCAAAAATAGACCTACAATTCGGTTACCACCAAATTTGGATGGACAAAAAGGATATTTCAAAGATGGCTTTCCGCACTCACCAAGGCCACTATGAATTCCTAGTTATGCCTTTCGGGTTAACAAATGCCCCCTCCACCTTCCAAGCACTAATGAACACCATTTTCCAGTCGTTCTTAAGAAAATTTATCGTCATCTTCTTCGACGACATTCTAGTATATAGTGCGACTGAAAAAGAACACTTGGACCATTTAGAGAAAACTTTCAAAATACTAAACCATCACACATTATACATCAAACTCTCCAATGCTCTTTTTTAACGACAAAGGTAGAATTTTTGGGTCACGTTATCCAGGACGGTCTCGTCAGTCTAAATGAGAGTAACATCGAGTCCATTCAGACATTTCCCACACCCACCAATCAGAAACATATACGAGCATTTTTAAGATTAACCGGTTATTATTGCAAATTCATTCGCGACTATGCAAAAATAACATTCCCATTAACAGAAATGTTAAAAAACTCTCTTTTTTTATGGAATGACAGAACGCAAGAAGCCTTCAATCACTTGAAAACCAAATTACTGTTATCTCCAATACTTACCTTGCCAAACTTAATAGAGTCATTTATATTAGAAACTGATGCGTCTGACACAGGAATTGGAGCGATTCTCAAACAAACCACTGGCACAATAGCATATTTTAGTAAAAAGCTTTCACCCTTAATGCAAAAGAAATCAAATATATCCGGGAATTATATGCGGTAACAGCGGCAGTAGCTAAATGGCGCCAATACCTTCTAGGTCACCAATTTATCATTGTGGCAGATCATCAAAGTCTACACCACCTGCTAACCCAATAACTACAAAGCCCGGAGCAACAAATTTTTCTATCTAAACTACTCGGATATTGTTAGAAACGAACTAAAACAAACCGGAAGCAGTTTAACTGAAACTTTATTATCCGAAAAAGGTATCTATTACAAAGGTATGACCTCCCTTATATAGAATTGAGGAGAGAAGAGAGAATACAAATAAGAGATGTGGGACTAAAAAATTACATGACACAAGCGGACTGTACAGACACAAACCGCATAAGCCGCGCGGTTAGACAGAGGGGCTAACCGCTCGGCAACTGCCAGAGTGAGAGAGAGAGACCGTCATGTGAGACCGCCAGACCGCCCGGTCTCTAAGTCGCCAGTGACAAGCCGCTAGACCGCTTGGACCACAGACAGCAACACATAGCAACCAAACCGCTGAAGGGAAACCGCCAGACCGCTCGGTCATCAACTCGCCAAGCCAGACTGCCAGACCGCCCGATCACCACTTCAACACTCCCCCTCAAGCTGGAGCATATATATCGATCATGCCCAGCTTGTCACAAATATGAAAAAACGAGGCAGATACTGGCTTGGTGAAGATGTCAGCCAGCTCTTCATCAGAAGTGACGAAGGGAGTGCAAATTTGTTCTTTCAAAATCTCTTCACGAATGAAATGACAGTCGACCTCAATGTGCTTGGTTCTTTCATGGAAGACTGGATTTTTGGAGATGTATATCGCAGCCTTGTTGTCACAGAACATAGGTAGAGGATGGTTGTAGACCTCTCCCAAATCCAGCATGAGAGCCCGTAGCCATTTTAACTCATAAGTGGTCGATGCTATATTTCGATACTCTGCTTTAGCACTGGACCTGGAAACAACATACTGCTTCTTGCTCTTCCAGCTTACCAGATTTCCCCCAACAAAGGTGCAGAAACCGGAGGTAGACTTGCGATCCCCTTTGTCATCAGCGTAACTTGCATCTGAGTATGCTTCAACCTTCAGATGATCATTCTTCTGAAATAGTAATCCTTTCCCAGGGGCTGCTTTGACATACTCCAAGATCCGCAAGGCGGACTGTAGATGACACTCCCTAGGTGCTTGCATGAATTGACTTACCTTGCCCACAACATAGGAAATATCGGGCTTAGTCACTATGAGATATATGAGCTTACCAACTAGACGCCTGTACCGCATAGTATCTGAAAGAAGAGGCGAATCATCTGTCCAGGTTTTGTCTTATCCAATAGCCATAGGGCATCAGGCAGCTTTGGCTCCAGTCAATCCTGTTTCTTTTAGAAGATCAAGGGCATACTTACGCTGGGAGAGGACTAAGGAGTTGGGCTTCCGAGATATTTCGATCCCCAAAAAGTACTTCGGAGAGCCCATATCTTTCGTGACCAGATGTTGACGAAGATGCTGCTTTGTCAGGGCTACCCCTTCCTAGTTATCGCCAGTGAGAAGAATATCATCAACATACACAGCAAGAACCACCAGTCTCGAGGGGGTTTTGCGAATAAATAGAGAGTGATAGGCAGAGCTGCGCGCAAAACCAACGACCGCCACGATGCCGCTGAACTTGTCAAACCAAGCTCGAGGGCTCTGCTTGAGGCCATATATTTCCTTCTTCAGTTGGCATACTCGTGTCTCCCCCTGAGCAACATACCCAGGAGATTGCTCCATGTAGACGGACTCCTGAAGATCACCATAAAGGAAGACATTCTTTACATCCAGCTGAGAAATTGACTAATCTTTATTGACTGCCATAGAGAGGACCCGTATAGTGCTGAGACGAGCTACGGGAGAGAAGGTGTCAAAGTAATCAACCTCATAGGTCTGAGTAAAGCCCTTAGCAACAAGACGAGCCTTATAACGGTCCACAGTGCCATCCGGGCCAAATTTGACCACAAAGACCCAGCGACAGCCAACAACATCAGTACTGAAGGGAGGAGGAATAAGAGTCCAGGTACCCTGCTCTGTTAGGGTCGCTATTTCCTCATCCATGGCCATCTTCCAGTGAGGAATAGCAAGGGCCTCCTGGTAGGAACAAGGTGTGGCAGTGGCAGAGATAGCCAGTGCAAAGGCCCTACGAGAAGAGGTAAGACGATCATATAAAATAATAGCAATAAGGGGGTGTAGGGTACACGTCCGCACCCCTTTGCGAAGAGCTACAGGAAGATCCAGGTCGGCGGTTTCCTCGGCATCCAGAGCATCTGTGCCAGAGAGAGCTGGCCTGGGAGGAGAGAGCGACGGCAGCGGAGATGAGGGAGATGGAGGCGGAGAGAGAGGAGTGGATGGAGACGGAGTAGGGGTGGATATCGCAGTAGGAGGCGAGGGAACGAAGGGAATAACAGGAGAATTAGAGGCTGGAGGAAGAGAAGAGGAAGCTTGGGGAAGAGAAGAGGAGTCATCCGAGAAGTAGGAGGCATTCTCGAAGAAGGTAACGTCAGCGGAGACGAACTGCTTACGAAAAACAGGGTCAAAGCAACAGTAGCCTTTCTGAGTGGTGGAGTACCCCAGAAAGACATATTTGGTGGAGCGAGGAGATAGATTATCACGGGTGGCAGATGGGGCATGCACAAATGCCGTGCAGCCAAAGATTCGGAGAGGGAGAGGAAAAGGGTCCTTGCCCGGATAGAGAATAGAGAATGGGGTTTGACCATGGAGAACAGTGGATGGAATGCGATTGATGAGAAAACAGGAGATGAGAATGGCATAGCCCCAATAGGCACGAGGAACCTGCATCCGTGTCATCAGAGTGCGAGCGACATCAAGGAGGTGACGGTTTTTGCGCTCCGCCACACCATTTTGCTGTGAAGTATAGACACAACTAGTTTGATGAATAATCCCATGTTGTATACAGAAGGACGAAAAAGCATGACTGAGATATTCTTGGGCGTTATCAGATCGAAAAACTTTAATAGAAACATCAAACTGAGTTTTTATCATGAGATAGAAAGACGTCCATACAGAGAATAATTCGGAGCGATCTTTTAAAAGATACATCCACGTACAACGAGAGAAATCATCAATAAATGTGACAAAATATGAACTTCCCCGACCAACGGTAAGGGTAGGAGAAGGACCCCAAACATCAGAGTGGATGAGATCAAACGGTCGGGAAGATCCACGAACTTGCTCTGGTGGGAAGGAGGAGCGGTGATACTTGCCAAGCTGACAGGCCTCACAATTGAGGGGAGGACTTTGTGGAGGAAGGTGGGGCAGAAGCTGACGAAGAAGGCGTGGAGGAGCATGACCAAGGCGAAGATGCCATTGGAGAAGATCTGTGGAGGTGGAGGAGATGGCGGATAGAGCGAAAATGTTGTCGAGGAAGAATAGGCCGCCACTCTCAGTCCTAGTAGAAATCGTCCGCTGGGAGTCCAGATCCTGAAAAGAACAAGAAGTATAGGTAAATGTAACAGAACACTGTAATTGCTTGCATAGAGAGGTAACAGATATTAAGTTGCACGGGAATTTTGGCACATAGAGAGTATTCGCCAATTGAAGAGACGGAGTGACTTGAACCACTCCCGTCCCATGGACCGGGGATGGAGAGCCATCAGCGAGAATAACCGGGGGCAACCGATCATGTATTTCTAGGAGAGAAAAACACTGGGGAGAGCCGGTCATATGATTGGTAGCACCTGAGTCGATCAGTCATTTTTCTTGAGTAACGAAGTGGACACTACCAGAAGACGTGACCACCGAGGCAGAAGGCTTCGAAGAAGAGGAGAAAGTAGAGATATCGAAGAGAGCCATAGGAGTAGAAATAGGTCGTGCGAACAGAGAGACAGGTCGCGCGAACTAAAAAAGGAAGAGCGAGAGAACCAAGAAACAGGCCGCGCGAATAGAGAAACAGGTCGCGCGAACAGACAATCAACGAACACAGCACGAACACAAGGAAGTTTGTGAGAACCAGAAGACCACAGCGGACAAAAAAGGAAACCGCAAAGGACACAACCAAGAAGCAGACCAAAGTAGGGAGAAGGCCGTGCGGTTAGAGAGAAGGCCGCACGAATAGAGGAGGAGCCGCGCGAATCAAAGGAGATCGCGGGAAAAACAGAGGCAGAGAAACCGCGAAAATAGGTCGCGGATAGAACTAAAGAGAGAAGAGAGGCCGCGCAGTTGGGAAACAAGCCGCGCGGATAGGAAGAAGAAGATCTGCAGCGGTCACGATGTCAGACACCAGCGGCCAGAGAAGCCACGACCAAGCCACAGAATCAAGCAGAGGGATAGAAGTCGAGCGGCTAGAAGACAGTCCGCTCGAACAGAAGCAACAAGCAAAACAAGGCACAGGGCAACAGGTCGCGGCGAATAGGGAAACAGGTCGCGGCGAACAGAATGCAAGCAAAAGAAACAGGCCGCGCGAACAGGGCACAAGCAAACAGACAGAAGAAACAAGCTGCGAAAACAGGTCGCGAGAATAAGAAGCAAGCCGCGCGGACAGGTCGCGCGGTCAGAGAGGGCGCACAAAATAAGAAGGAGAAAATCGAGCCCTCTTATACCATGTTAGAAACGAACTAAAACAAACCTGAAGCGGTTTAACTGAAACTTTATTATCCGAAAAAGGTATCTATTACAAAGGTATGACCTCCCTTATATAGAATGGAGGAGAGAAGAGAGAATACAAATAAGAGATGTGAGACTAAAAAATTACATGACACAAGCGGACTGTACAGACACAAATCGCACAAGCCGCGCGGTTAGACAGAGGGGCTAACCGCTCGGCAACTGCCAGAGTGAGAGAGAGAGACCGTCATGTGAGACCGCCAGACCGCCCGGTCTCCAAGTTGCCAGTGACAAGCCGCTAGACCGCTTGGACCACAGACATCAACACATAGCAACCAAACCGCTGAAGAGAAACTGCCAGAACGCCCTGTCATCAACTCGCCAAGCCAGACCGCCAGACCGCCCGGTCACCACTTCAACAGATATGACTTCATCATCCAATATTGAGCAGACATAAACAATCAGGCAGCCGACACCTTATTCAGACTGCTAGAATTTCCTGAACAACAAACCTTAATGAGCCTCACCAAAATCACTAACCCAATATCCACCATAATAGACGATTTAAGCAACGACTATAACAACGATCCATTCATACAAAAATTTTTACAAGACCCCCAATCTTACCCTGATTGGAAGCAACAAGGTACCTGCATCACTTATAAACACAAAATATACATACCCGCCACTTCCCCTCTTAAACTGCAACTCATACTTGAGGCTCACTCAAGTTTAGCAGGAGGACATTTAGGAATTAAAGGCACTCTACATGGGATCAAGCATCAGTTTTATTGGCATAACATGAAAGAAGGACTTACCACATTCATAAAAAACTGCGACATCTGTCAAAAGGCCAAATCCATAAATCATTCCCCATATGGCCTCTTACAACCCTTGCTGACCCCCAACGATTATGGGCGGATCTCACAATGGACTTCATCACAAAGTTGCCCAATTCCAAGGGGAACACAATCATCCTTGTGGTAGTAGACAGATTCTCTAAAGCTGCGCACTTTGCTCCCCTTAAAAACCTAATGACAGGACCCTCAGTGGTGAATGAATTTTGGAATTGTGTAGGTAAAATACACGGTATACCCGAGACGATAATCTCAGATAGGGACACTATCTTCTTAAGCAACTTCTGGGTGGAAATCTTTAGGCTCAAAGGCACACTCTTAAAGTATAGCTTGGCTTATCACCCGCAAACTGACATTTTAACGGAAAGGGTAAATCACTGCATAGAGCAATACCGTGAGACTCCAAATAAATTGTCCCTTTACTTAAACCTTGCTGAATACCATTATAACACATCATATAACTCTTCGACCAATATGACACCTTTTGAGGTCATGTTTGGTCGGCCACCCCCTGGTTTGCTCAATTTCTATGCAGGGAGTACCGACAATGAAGCCGTGGAAGAAACTATGCAGACACGGGAGCAGCTACTCCACGACCTTAAGGGCAATGTAACCAAATCATAATAGTAGATGAAAAAATACACAGACAAAAAAAGAACTGAACTAAAACTCGACAAAGGCGACTGGGTGTTACTTAAGCTCCACCCATATCGACAGCTCACCATACAAAGGCACCGGGGAAAGAAACTAGGTCTAAAGTACCATGGCATTTATCAGATCAATGGTCATCAGGGAAACAGCATATCGACTGCTCCTCCCTCCTTCTTCCAGGATACACCCAGTATTCCATGTATCCATGCTTAAGCCATATACAAGAGACCCAGGAATGCAGGTGATTGAACTACCCAATCTCAGCTAGGAAAACATCCCAATGCACCAACCCGTGGCTGTCCTTAACACCTGGCGATTACTACAACAAGGATAGGAGGTTGCCAAACATTGATCCAGTGGCAAGGCCTTTCCCCAGCCGATAGCACCTGGGAGGATGTTTCCAACCTCCAGGATAACCCTCGGCTACAGTCGATGATCTTAAGGGACATGGAAAACAACGTACCTCACACCGACCAATTAACATGGAAAAACAAGGGAAAACGAAGCTCCACACACAACAAAATCGATCGGCAACAATGACCCCCAGTAGCGTCATGGGGCAACAAATATACACCGCAACAGAGAAAAAACAAGAGCTTGCTAAGATTCAACACGGGCCAGGCTACGACGCAGTTCTAGAAAAACAAAGAAGAAGGGAGAGATGTACCATACACCGCCAATGCCACAACCTAAATAGCGAGTTGCAGATTTCAGACTCAGAGGGCATCACCAATTCTTGGCATCACTATTGTCGTCTCAGCTATTCCGGCCGGGCCTGAAAATGAGGTACAGGGGACCCTTCTTCCCGAAAGCACGCAGGTAATAACCAGTATAGAGGCAACAGAACCTCCGACGATCCCGTTCTCACCACCGGCCCCCAAGGAAATCAAGATCGGGCAAAACGCTGAGGACAACATTCTTGAAGGGGACGGTAATGTTGGAGAAATATTTCTGACGGTCTCAGATTTGTTTATCAACGATGGATAGCATCGCAGCCAGCACACACGTGGAGAACATCCAGCGGAGGATCTTCCCCAGCTATTTCAGCCAAATCCAGCGATCATCATTGACCCGGTCAAACCGAACATGGATTCCCAGCCGTAGGATGCTACCAAGGGCCCAGATGAATTCTAATTAATATTTGCTTTTGTACCACAGGACCGTCACTGTTAATGACTACTATTTTACTTATTTATATCGTATGTCTACTATATGCTTTTATGCAAGTATTAAGAAGTATTTTTTCTTTACTGTTCATCTTCTTCTCCCCTGCGTCGTCTTCCTTCCCTCCGGCCACCTCCGACCCTTCGTCTCGTCCTTCTCCTCCCACCGCCACACCACAGGATCGCTACAAGAACCTGCCCCATTGTAGATGCGGAAACTAAGTTCTTGTCTTTCTTTCTCAGTCATTGTACGCGCGTAAACCCCCGGGTGGCCGCATTACACATTATAACCTTTCTCAAAGATAATAAAGAGAGGCCCGTCGCAAGATAGGAAATCTCCACGACAGGTCCAATCGGTTGTTCGTCGTTGCCAGCGACCCCCTCCTTTTATCCCTTCTCGTCCTCTCCCCCTCCTTTTCTCCCTTCTCGTCCTCTCACTGCCGTCCGCAGGGCAAGTAACCAGTCGCTTGCAAACTACATTCTTTCCTCTGTCAAACACCCTTCTCAGGGATAGTGCGCGGAAAGTTGATAACATATTTTGGCTCCAACAGTCTAAGCATCTCCAATGAGGATCTCTATATTTAGATAACCTTATCGTATCATGTTCTCCAAATGTATATGAAGAACATGGTTAAAGCAACTCCATATTCTTTATATTTGAAGAACATGTTATTTTCTTATGTATATGTATGTATATCTATATGGTTTGGACATGTACAAATAAGACCATTAGAGGCACATGTTAGATGTGAGAAGATAGGCATGTCAAACGAGGGAGGGGTAGACCAATAAAGACTTCAAATGAAATTATAAGGAAAGACATGATGTATTTAGGCATTGGTGAGATTATGACTAAAGATAGGGCACAATGGTGGCAAGGATCCAAACAGCCGACCCCACTATATTTGGATAAGGCTTTAGTGTTGTTATTGTTGATGTATATATATGTAAATTATATTTATATGTTTATAAAAATATAAAAATAATAATTATAATGATAAATTATTATTTTTATTAATTTTTTTGTATTATATTATTTTATTAATTTTTAAGTTTTTTATTTCAAATTTGATTACATAACTAAAATACAACAAACATTACATAATTCAAAATAAAAACATTACATTTGAAATTAATACTAAAATTCAGTGATGTCATTAACAGGTTTTCTACGACTTCCGCGCGCTTCCCCCGTATTGTTATCCTCCATACCCGAGTACTCTATAGTCGCTTCCTCCGTATTGGCCTCCTATGTGTTGGTCTCCTCCGAACTAAGGTCCTCCATATTGGCTTTCGTCGTACTGGTTTTCTCAATACTGGCTTCCTCAAAATTGAGGTCCTCCAAATTGAGACCCTCCAAATTGAGGTCCTTCATATGGGTCTCCTCCATACTGGCTTTCTCCATATTGGCTTTCTCTATAGTAACCTCTTCCAAACTGAGGTCTCAATGTTGGTCTCCTCCATAATGGCTTCCTCCATAACCACTACCTCTATACATGCATATTCCATATTCGATACAAGATGAATATTTGAGATATTTCAATGTGAATGATGTAATAAGATTATTACAGAAAGGTGAAGAATAGGGGTTTCTAGGAGTCTTGAGAAGTCTAGATTGTATGCACTGACAATGGAAGAACTAAACAATAGCATGGGCGAGCAAAAATTCAGGACATCTTGGTAGGCCAACATTCATTCTCGAGGCAGTAGCATCGTATGACTTGTAGATATGACATACATATTTTTGTTTATCAAGCTCAAACAATGATATCAATGTCCTGTATTCGTCCCATTTATTTGCCAACTTAGCACAAGATATTACACCTCCAACTCATTATACAATCTTGAGAAAAAATTATGGTGTTGGTTATTACTTAGCCATCAAAATATATCTGAAATGGTCAATACTAGTTTAAATTATTTCTTAGTTACAAGATAAAAAAATAACACTTCGCAATGATGCAAGAAACATGTCAAAAAGATGTACAACAAACATTTAGAGTTCTTCAATCGCAATTTGCAATTATTAAGAGGTCATGTCATTTTTGGGATAAACATGTGTTACATGGTATCATGACTGCTTGCATTATAAGACACAATATGTTTGTCAAAGATGGGAGAGATAAAAATAAATATGTCGATTCTTCTACTCTACCCCCTTATAATGTTGAAGAGATGGATAAAGTGAAGCCGAAAGATTTCGTGAATTCCTAAATTAGTATAAAAGATCAAAATCAGAGATGCATATTTTGCACATCGAGAAACACTGATTGAATATTTGTGGGCATAACATGACAATGAAGTTATGTAATTTTGAAAATTGTATGCATATTATAATGAATGTATTTTGATTTATGTACAAGTTTAATCAGTAAAATGTCTTCTCCTTTTTTTGTATGATAGGTAATAATTAGAAGGTATTCAATATTAGTCTCATTTTGTAGGCCTCAAAAAGACAATTTTATTGATATATTATATATTATAATTGACAAAGTATATTGACGGCTACAAAAGATATACGTTAATAGAGGAGTTTGATGTATATTTTAATTAAACAATTAAAAAAATGAAAAGTAAATTAAAATAGAAAATGGCAGTCCTCCATTTTCTCTCCGCTAAATTTAGAGGGGTAGAGAGAGCATCAATATTTTTGGAGGGGGAATTGGCGAACCATTGGAAGTCAACCCTTAAGCATTCCCAAAGAATGTTGGTTGGTTCAAGATGCTCTTAGGGATGAAAGGACGCAGTAGCGCTAGGAAAAATCTTTCTAAAATCACGCTCGAGCATGTGCTCAGGTGTGTCTCTACATAGTTTCGCACTTGACTATCTCAACTTACATTTACTCGATTGAGTATATGTGAACTTAATAGTTTTATTTAGATTTCTTTTTATTATGAATTTCATTTGTATGTCTTTTTTATCTATGGACTTTTGCTTTAATTATTTTAGGTGTTGACATTTGGGAATTTGATTATATGTGTTTTGATATTTTAATTTTTGTTGGATCCCTAGTTGGATTTGGGCTAGGTTCACTAAATTTAGGATCATATGACCCAACATGTATAGCAAGGGTCATGATTGTGTCCTAGAGTCTAGACCAAGTCCTTAGAGTCAACAATGCATGGACCAGCCATCAACAGTCTGCCAAAGATTCAAGACTTAGAGAAATATCAAGACTCAGAAAAAGAGTTCGACGTTCGTGGAACTCAGGTCAACGAAAGTCGTGCTCAGCTCGACGAAATCAGAGAAAAATTCTCTGAGCTGAGCTCGACGAACTCAGTTCTCAGGTCGACGATTTCCGGATCATCTGCTTCAACACTCAAGTCCAGAAAACATCTCAATATTTCTAAGTCCAGAATCAAACTCCAGTCGACGATCTTGGATCTCAGCTCGACGAACTGTGGACTCAGATCGACAAAGTCAGACTTGGTTGTCTTCATTATTCTATCCCTATTATATTGCAATAATTCCTGAGCAATTAATGCTCAAATATTCTCTGAATATTACCGTTAGACGGAGCATTAATTATGATCTTCATAAGGATTATTGCTTGCCGTTTTTCAAAGGGATAGTTGGGAAAATCAATCAATGCAAATATTCTCAAGGCCGTCAGCATTGAATGCAGGAAGGAATTCAAAATTCAAAAGGAATTTCACATGGAAAATATAAAAAGGATTCGTCTTCTTCCTGAAAAATACGATAACAATCAGAGAATCTAAGCGTGAGAACAACACACATAGAAGAGAATAACATCGGAACCAGATCAAGGATCTTCTGCTCTTGCTCTCTTTCGACAATAAAGTGATAGAAAGAAAGAAGCGCTAGACCAAAAGGAGAACAACAAGCTGAAGAAGAAGAACAACTATTCAATATCAAGAGTCTTCTTCTGTCATCATCTCAGGAATCTTCAAAGGACAACAACTATTGCATCAGTCAAGAAGTTCCTGAAGATCTTCTGGTAAAAGCTAAAGCCTGAAGGCCTATCATCCTGAAGTAAAGCTCCAACCTCCTGAACCAATTCATTATCTCAGGGGGGAGCATTTGCTAACATCAGATCCACAAGAGTCTTCTCAGTTGTATATTGAGAAAGAGAAGACATAATCAATCTCTCATCCCCCCACTGTATAAAGGGTTTTCTACTCCTTTCAAAAGTGATTCCTGATTGCAAGCCACCTAACCAAAAGACTTGAGGTTTGGTTTTTGAGCACCTGATCAAAAGCTCATTGGTGGCAGTCATCTGAACAAAAATCTGAGTGGATTCCTACCAGGATGGTAGAAGAGTGGATGTACCCAGGTTGGGGAACCACTATAAAACTCTTGTGTTGTCTGGTTTCCTTTTTCTTTTGTTCTTGTTGTGGCTGTGCTAGTTAGGTTGTTGTGACTCTGATTAGATAAATTTGGTGTGTTGTGATATAATATCTCAGTTTAGAAATAAGTTTTTCTTTTACAGCAAAAGTTGTTAAAACTCAAACATACTCTATCCACCCCCCTCTAGAGTATATCAGATCTAACCCCTCACTTTCAATTGGTATCAGAGGAGATTCTTCTGGTTGTACAAGCTAACCCTTGAATCAAAGATCCTAAGTTTGATCTGTCTTTCTATTTCCATTAGAGTTGTATACACAGCATGACACAAAACAAAGATTATGCAAGCACCAGACCTCCAGTATGTAACCTAAACAAGTTTGCCATGTGGAAGGAAAGAATAAAATTATATATGAACTCCATTGATGAAGATATCTATAATTCCATTTTGACAGGTCCCTCTCTAACACTTACCACTACAGCATCCTCCAGCACACATGCAGTCCCACCACCTGAGTGGACTGAGGCCCAGAGGAAGGCAAAAATTGCTGATGCCAAGGCCATGAATATTCTGGCCCAAACAATGTCAGATGACATTTTTCAAAAAGTGGTTGAATGCACCTCCGCCAAAGCCATCTGGGATTCCCTAAATCAAATGGTGGCTGGATCTGCAAATAAAAAGAAGGACAGGAGATCCAATCTCATATCCCAATATGATAATTTCAAGGAGGAAACTGAGTTAGTGACAGAAATGTACAACAGGTTGAGCTCAATAATTAATGAGCTAAAAACCTTGGATAAGGACATCACCCTCACAGAGGTGAATGATAAAATCCTTATGTGCTTTCCAAGCTCATGGGATTCAAGGATCTGGCCCATCAAGGAGGCCAGGAGCCTAAATGAGATTTCCACTGAGTCTCTGTTGGGAAAGTTGAAGTCCTATGAGCAGCTTATCAAATCCAGAGAAGCAGCTGAGCAAAGAACACCTCCACCAGCAAGGAAGGAGCACAACATTGCATTCAAGGCTGCTGAAGAGGCAGAGACTCCAACAGTTAATGAAGAGTTGATGAGTCTATTTGCCAAAAGATTCTACAAAATGGCAAAGAAGAATTTCAGAAGAAATTCATCCAGGCAGGATGAAAGTGAAGGGATAGATACTACTCTAGAGGGGGGGGGTGAATAGAGTTATCAAATTTTGCACTAGACAAAACTTAATGGTCTACCCAACTCCCTTGGAGTGAAGTGCGGAATGAAAAGATTATAGATATAGAATTAACCCTATAGCCTAACACAGGTGATGTGCACAAACTCAAGCTAACTGTAATTACAGTTAAGGCTTGGAAAACCTAATCAGCAACTAGCAATCCTAGTTATATCTAATCACAGCCACACTGCAGGAATTAAACAAGGAAATCCAGACGACACAAGGAAATTTATAGTGGTTCCCCAAACAACTTGGGTACGTCCACTCTTCTACCCACACGGTAGGAATCCACTCAGGTTTTTGATCAGGTGCCCTGCCACCAACAGGATCTGCTTCAGGTAGATCCAGAAACCCTTTAGACTTTTGATCAGGTGTCTAAAAACCAAGCACAGGTTTTTGATCAGGTGCCCTGCCACCAAGGGATACTTTTGAAGGGAGTAATAACCCTGTACAGGAGGGGGAAGAAGGTTAAGATGTCTTCTCTATTTTACAAAGATTAGAGAAGCACAAAAACTTGCACTGAGCTAGAAAGCTCTAAAGAATCAAGGCTCCCCCTGGCTCAAAGATGTCCATGTGAAGTCTTGCTTCAGTGCAGAAAACTCTTCAGAAAGCTCTGAAGGAAAAACTACAAGAAGATAATAAATAATAAAATTAAAGATCTTCAAGCAGCTATCTTTTTCTTCTTCTTCTTCAAAAGAACTCTGAGTTTGAACTTCCTGGAAGCAGGAGAACTCAGGTTGAAGATGAGTAGAAGATCTTAACACTTCTCAGTTAGATGAGTATTGCTGAGAGCAGAAGACTTGATCTTGATGAAGGCTTGAATGCTTAAGTGAACAACTGGTTAACTAGTTAGCTAGCTTCAATCCTTCTTCAAAGGGTCCTTTATATAACAGCTGCAAGCAACGGCTCTCTTCAATTTGAATTACTTGTCTTCTTCTGAAACTTGAGACCTGGGCTGCAAATGACACACAGCAAAACAAACTCTGCAGCAGGATATCCTATAAAAGGAATGAACCTCTTTCTAAGAAGCTGCAGGATCAAATCAAATAACAGAAGGACTAAATAAAGTCACATCAGAGAAATACTCTTTATAGCATAAGGAAGACTTTTCAGTCTAACGGCTATAAAGGACTGTCAGCAGATAAAGTAAAATATAATGTCAGCTAATAAGACAAACATTTTTATCTAAAAAGATTTGACTTAGGCAAAAGGGATGGAGCAAATATTGCCTGGTAATTTTATCATAAAACAACTAAAACAACGTGCCAGAAAATGTATTAATTAATTGAATATAATAAATAAATACAAAATATAAAGGCAGACAGAAAACGTCGAACGACCCTCGGAGATCGTCGACCGACGCACGGAGATCGTCGAACTATCGGGCAGATAGTCGAACGATCCAGATAGTCGACCTATCGAAGAAGATAGTCAAACTACCCCGGCAGATAGTCGACCTATCAGAGCAGATAGTCGAACTATCAGATAGTCGATCTATCTGGACAGATAGTCGAACTATCAAGCACAAACAGATAGTCGACCTATCAAGCAGATAGTCGACCTACCTCAGAAAACAGATAGTCGACCTATCAACAGATAGTCGACCTATCAAAGGATAGTCGACCTATCAACAGATAGTCGACCTATCAAAGCGGAACAGATAGTCGACCTATCAACAGATAGTCGACCTATCAGATAGTCGATCTATCAGGACAGATAGTCGAACTACCACGCCAAGCAGATAGTCGACCTATCAACAGATAGTCGAACTATCAACGCAGACAGAGCGTCGACCAACTGATAGACGATCGTCGATCAGCTGATAGACGATAGTCGAGCGGCGTTCGACTATAGTCGAACGAACAACCTACTTAACCAAATTCTTCATCTGGAAAAGTGAGGACTCTACAGCTAGACTACTAACCATTGACCATAGATATTTCTTGGGTCAAGGGACTAAAAAGGCAAGACTAAACTCAAATCAAACTAGGGTACCAACAATCTTCCCCTATTTGAGTTAAGTCTCTCAAAAACAAAAATATACAGCTAGCTAAAGAGCAATAAAATTAATACAGGAAATAGTCAATAATTAACTAGCAGTTATCAAACAGATAGATAATAAACAAATATAACACAGCAGTCAATCAAACTATTTAAGAGTCTACAGAATCTGGCAACGGGACAGAGGAACTAGGAACAAAAGAAATTTTCCTTAGAGGATCATCAGCTTCTTTCTTTGACAGCTTCAAGTCCTGCACACCAATGATCTTCAATTCTGCAGCCCTAGGAACAACTGCTTCAGGGTGCTTTTCCATATATTTTGAGGGGTCAAAAACATCAGGATTAACCTGGAACTTTTCAAACTCTTTCTTTCTGAATGCAGACATGGTGGTTAAACAAGTAGTATCTTTTCCTTCTGCTTTTGCTTTTCTTATTTGAGCTGCTCCAACTAATTCGTGAAAACGAGCCATCCTAAAGTTAGGATCAAGCTCAGGATTTTCATAAATAGACTCAGGAGGAGCAGCATCTGATTCTTTATCTTGATTAACTAGATATGACATTGGAGCAGACTTAGCAAAAGGTTCTTGCTAGAATTTTAAAACAAAATAAACTGCTTACCTTTTGAAACAACTTTCTCAGACTGTACTGGTATAGGAGATGGAACTCTTTTCTTTGGAGAAGGAGGAGGGGAAAAAGTTGGCCTTTGAAACACAACCTCCTTCACTTGTCTTTGGGAACCAGAATACGATCTGCCTTGTGAACTTTGATAGCTTTTCCTTGGCTGAGGCTGAAAAGATGCAGATGTTGCAGAAGAGGCAGATGGGTTCGCAGAGAGGTTGCCAGAGGCTCCTGCACTGGGAGGTGGAGGAGGACCTCTGGGTGTCCATCTGGAAGCCGGAGAGTCATATCTCTTAGTTCTCTTTCTTTCTTTCTGCTGGTTCTTGGAGAACCACATCCAATGCTGAAATTCTTTCGATTTGGGGTCAATTCCTTTAAGAATATAGTATGGAGTATCATTGTCTCGGCTGGGAGGAGGAGGAGCAATTGCTTTCCTTTTCTTTTGAACAGCTTTCTTTTTCTTAGCATTCTCAGATAAATCAGAATCATCTTCATCATCAGAGTGAGATGATGGAGGATTATCATAAGGATCATAGGCTTCAGAAACAGCCTTTTCTTTTAACTTCAGTTCAGATTTCTCTCTTTCCTCTTCTATGGCATCCTGAGCCAGAAGGGAATCTAAATCCAACCCTGGTGAATCATCCCAAATAGTTGACTTTTCAACTTGCAACTCTTTTTCTTTCTCTTTTAAAGAATCTTGTACTCTTTGATTCCAGGAAGCTCTTGCCTTTTCTTCTTGATTTTCAGATACATCTTCCATGTCATCTAAAAATGAATCCAATTCTGGATCTACTTGAATATCAGGAACAACTGGATCAGCTTCAGAAACAACTGCTATGATCTGAGCAGCTAAATCTTCTCTAATATAATCTGTAGAATTATGAACACAGATCTGCTAAATAAGCAAAAATCATTCCTTCTAGGTATTCGCTAGCTAGCAAATTAATTGACTCGTCAATAAAGCGAATGAATGAATTACCTTCATACTTGACCAACTCCCAAGATTCATCTAGGTAGGATGTAATAATCCCTTCTAGGAAATTTGCCACCACGGGAGAGGTAAGATCTTCTAAGAAAACTTTCACAACAAATTCAGATAACATGATAGCATCAGATATTTCCTTTTCCGATAACACAGAGGATGATTCCTTTTCAGCTGGAGCAGACACTACTTGAGCTGTCATCTCAGTATCTGTTACTGCTGGAAGGGAGGCAGGAGGCTCTGAGGCATCTTCACAGAACATCTCCCCCTGCCTGATTTCAGTGGAAACTGAAACCAGGCCCCTTGAGGAAGAGGGCTCAGCAGATTTGGAAAGTGATTTGATGGTAGCGGTTAAGGTATCAATGGAGGAGGCAAGTGGAGCGATTGCCTCTTCAATCATGATTTTGATTGAAGGGGTAATCAACTCCAGAATGCCGGAGATGAGTGCTGGGGTGATCTCAAAAGATGATGGAAGTGTAGTGGATGGAACTGCAACAGATATGGTTGTAGTGCTGGGATGAAGAATGGTGTGGACTGGAGATGGAATTGGAGATGGAGCTGGAGAGTGAATAGGAGTGTTAACTGGAGAATGAATGGGAGACGGAGGAGGTGTTGGAATCCTCTCAGATCCTAACAAATCAAAACTAGGAGCAGATATCCTAGCCTGATGAGCAGGAAGAGGAGAAGCTGGAGGGGAAGGGAGAACAACCGTGGTTGTTTCTCTATCAGGAGAAGGGGAAAGTCGTACTTCAGCTGAAGTTGATGGAACTTCAACTGAGGCAGACTGCATAGCAGAAGAAGAGGGAAGGGAAAGAGCTGAGCCAGCTTCTACAGGGTGAGGAGCGACCGAATCAGTCCTGGTGCTCTCTGATGTCGCCGGAGCAACCCCTGTGAGAGCGGGTTTCACAAAGGTTCTCTTCCACTTGGAGAACAGGTTTGGGTCCATCTTCTTGCTTGCATTTATTATTGTTGCGGCGGAGATCAGCAGATGGGGATACTTTTCCTTCAGGAAAATTCCAATGACCCTTCCGAGGGTAACTTCCTTCTTACCATTCTTTTTCCTTATCAAATCAAACATTACTCCTGCCCAATCAATCTTTTTTCGATTAACAATTGCACACATCAGTGCAAATTGTTGCCTTGTGATATTGTCATGAGCAGAGTGCTTACCGAGGAGCACTTTTCCGACCAACTCAGCAAGAAACTTAATCTTGAAAGGGAAATTTACCTTGAGCAGCTTCGTGGGAGTGCCCTCTGCATGTCCCAGCTCAACTAACATTCTTCCAAATTCTTGAGCATCTTACTCATAATCTTCTTCACCATTAACTAATCCAAAAATATCAGTTAGAACGGCCGGAGTTAAAACTACCTCTTCTCTGCCGATGGTGCCAGTCATCGAATCGTCGGTGGAGGACGACGTGAAAGCCCATTCCTTGATCTCGGGTATATTTAACTTAATCCTTGATGACATTACTCTCTCTAGTCCTTGATCCCGGCACAGCTGCAGAACTTCCACGATCCCTGCTTCGCAGCTACTAAAGGCGTCAAAATCAACGCTGAAGCCTGCATCGAACTTCACAACTGCTAGAACTGCGGGAGAAATCGCCATTGATTGCTGGAGAAAGCGCGAGAAGGACGGCGAAGATGAAGGGGACGAAGCGGCAGAAAATCGCAAGCGGGAAGACAGAATGCGAAAAGTCACGCTCCGTCGACGATAAAGCAAAAGATCTTTTAACCTAGATCGACTATCGGCTTTATATTAGACCGGAGATAGTCGATCTATTAAAAAGATACTAGACCCGATGGTCGAACGGTCGTTCGACGATCGGTTCAGAAGCAGAGTAGTCGGACCATCGTTCGACTATTTCTGGCTTCTCAAACAACAAGCTGTCGTCATCCAGAGATCGACGATGAGCTCGAATTGTTCGACTATGGTCGAACGCCGGTCGACGGTCTTCAATCAGACAAACTTTCATCAACCATAGGTCGACGATGGGCTTGACCCGATCGACTATCTTCGAACGTCGTTCGACTATCTTCAAACAAGTTTCAACATTGGCAGATATAGTCACACTTAGTCTCGTCCATTGATCATGCCTAGTTGAACTAAAAAGAACAGATGCTTCTGTTCATCTAAAAGCTTGGTGAAAATATCACCTCTCTGAAACTCAGTGGATATGAACTCAAGACAAATCTTGTTCTTTTTCACACAATCTCTCAGGAAATGGTGCCGAATCTCAATGTGCTTCGTTCTAGAGTGGTGCATTGGATTTTGTGCAATTGAGATAGCACTGGTACTATCACACATGATTTTGGTGTTCTTGTGTGAGTAACCATAATCCACAAGCTGGTTTTGAATCCACAGGATCTGTGAACAACAACTGGCAGCTGCTATATATTCAGCCTCTGCAGTTGAAGTTGGGACAGAAGCCTGCTTCTTACAGAACCAAGAGACCAATCTCTCTCCCAAGAACTGGCAAGTTCCTGAGGTGCTCTTCCTGTCAACTCTGCAACCAGCATAATCAGAATCAGAATATCCAATTAATTCAAATTCTGACTCAGCTGGGTACCAAAGTCCTAGATCTAGACATCCCTTCAGGTATCTCAGGATTCTCTTTAGAAGAATCAGATGAGATTCCTTGGGGTTGACCTGGAATCTAGCACAAAGGCATGTAGCAAACATTATATCTGGCCTACTTGCAGTTAGATACAATAGGGAACCAACAATGGCCCTATAATTCTTTTGATCAACTGGCTTGCCGTGATCATCAGAATCAATAACTACATTAGTAGCCATGGGTGTAGGCATTGCTGAAGCATCAGCCATCCCAAATTTCTTTACCAATTCCTTGGCATATTTGGTTTGGGAGATGAAGATACCATCAGCATCTTGCTTAACTTGGAGACCAAGAAAGTAAGACAGCACACCCATACTACTCATCTCAAACTTGGAATGCATTAAGTTGGAAACTTTTTGCACAGTTTGGGATCAGTGGAGCCAAAAATAATATCATCTACATACACCTGAACTAACAGGATTGTGTCCTTGTGATGCTTGACGAAAAGGGTTCTATCAACTACTCCCCTAGTAAAGTTGTGCTCTAACAGGAAACTAGCTAAGGTCTCATACCAGTCCCTAGGAGCTTGCTTTAGTCCATAAAGAGCTTTCTGCAACTTAAACACATGAGAAGGCTGAGTTGAAGAAACAAACCCTGGTGGTTGTTCAACAAACACCTCTTCCTTAAGCTCACCATTTAGGAATGCACTTTTGACATCCATTTGGAACACCTTAAACTTCATGAAGGCTGCATAGGCCAAGAAGATCCTTATTGCTTCTAGCCTTGCAACAGGAGCAAAGGTTTGGTCATAGTCTATACCTTCCTCCTGTCTGTAGCCCTGAGCTACAAGCCTAGCTTTATTCCTTACTATAATTCCATTTGCATCCAACTTGTTTCTATACACCCACTTGGTGCCTATGATCAGTTGGCCTTTAGGTCTTGGAACCAAAGTCTAAACTTTACATCTCTCAAACTGATTGAGTTCCTCTTGCATTGCAATGATCCAGTGGGGATCTAGCTCTGCATCTTTAAAGGTGAGGGGCTCAACCTGTGAGAGGAAACAAGCGTGCATCACATCCTGTCTTAATTGAAGTCTTGTTTGCACACCAGCTGACATGTCTCCAATCACTTGAGATGTCGGGTAATCTTTAAGTGTGATAATATCAGCAGGTGGGATGTGATCTTCAGCAACAGTTGGGATTAATTCCTCAGGAGGAATTTGATCTACTGTTGGTGGTACAACAACAGCTTCAACAGCTTCAGCAATGTCTTCATCACTGTCTGATTCAGTGATCTGAAGAGTTGATAGTTGAAGAATTTCTTGAGGGGCATCAGGTACCTGCAATGAACTTGAGGAAGGAGAATTTTCCTTCTCCTTGTAAAACATCTGAGACTCATCAAAAGACACATGCACAGATTCTTCAATTTTACAGGTTGATTTGTTATAAACCCTATAAGCTTTGCTTACTTGGGAATATCCAAGCATGATTCCCATTGAAGCTTTTGCTTCAAATTTTCTAATATATTCTTTATTATTATTATGAATATAAACAATACAACCAAATACTCTAAAATAATTAATTTTAGGTTTCTTTCCCTTAAGCAACTCATAAGGAGTTTTACACTTAAGCTTGTGTATCAAACTTCTATTCAATACATAATTGGCTGTACTAACAGCTTCTGCCCAATAGGAGAGAGGCATGTTAGCATCTGCCAACAATGTACTAGCAGCTTCAATGAGTGTTCTATTCTTCCTTTCAACTACCCCATTTTGTTGAGGAGTTCTAGGAGCTGAGAAGCTATGTTTGATACCTTCTCTCTCACAGAATTCTTGCATGAGAAGAGAGTCAAACTCAGTACCATGATCACTTCTGATCAATGCCACATGAGTAGAGTACTCAGTCTGCACACATAGTAGAAAGTCTATAAGGGCTTTGAAGTTATCAGACTTAGTTCTCAAAAAGAAAACCCAACTGAACCTAGAGAAGTCATCTACAATTACTAAGGTGTAATACTTCCCTCCTAAACTCTGTACATTTATTGGGCCAAAAAGGTCCAAATGTAATAGATACAGGATTCTAGGAGAATCACTTTTATTTACAGATTTAAAAGAATTTTTGGTTTGCTTGCCTAGCTGACAAGCCTTGCATAGGCTCTCCTTCTTGTAGGGGCAAGAAGGTAAACCTCTAACAAGGTTGTGTTTAGATAACCTAGATATATTTTTAAGGTTAACATGACTAAGCCTCTTATGCCACAAAGAATTATTATTAAGTGTTACTTCATTAAACAGGCAGATTTCAGAATGAGATGAATTGAAATCTACTAAATAAATATTACCTATTCTAATGCCTACTAAAATAATAATATTATTTAAAGTAATATTGCAAGAAGAGTTAGAGAATGAAACCTGGTAGCCAACATCACATAGCTGGCTGACTGAGATCAAATTGTGCTTCAGTCCTGTCACATATGCAACTCTCTTGAAAGTGACATCTCCAATTGTGATCCTGCCATAGCCTTCTGTCTGACCACAGCTGGAATCTCCAAAGATAACCTTTGGGCCGAGCTTAGCTTTGAATTTTGACAGATGATTTTTATTTCCTGTCATATGCTTGGAGCATCCACTATCCAAATACCACTTATTTTGAGTGATTGGATAGGCCTTCACCTGCAAGACATTTATTTAGACAGTGTGGACCCAGGTAACCTTGGGTCCCTTGTTTTTTACATAAGAAAAACTGGAAATATATGAAAATGCAGGCTGAGGGTGATAACCTAGTGGGTGAGATCTCCTAGGTGGGATTCTCCATGCAGATGATGGGTCAACAAACCTAGGGTTTCTATTTTCATTTAGGTTTCTATGGTACTGATTATGATTTTGAAAATCATATTGAAAACGTCGATCGGCGTTCGACGATGGGTGCTCAGATCGTCGACCTTCGTTCGACCATTGAGCTTCCGATCGTCGAGCTGCATTCGACGCTCTTTGCATTTCTTTAAAAAAATTCTTTCTCTTTTCTCTCTTAGCTTTATTTAAGGTTTTATTAACTAGATTTACTTGCTCAGTGTTCTTCATTCCACTAGCTGAAATGAAGTTCACTGGAGTTGAAAGATTGTTTTTAAGAAGAACTGGGGGTTCACTGGGAGAAGCTCCTAAGCCTAGTTTGTTATTAGCTGACCTAGTGTTAGTCATGCTGGTAATTTCTAACAACTTAAGGCTTCTACCATTAAGTGATTCTTCTAACCTCTTAGACTTAGCTAATTCTATTTTAAGAAATTTAATTTCTTCACTACAAGTAGTGAGATCTTCCTTTAACCTAATATTTTCTGTAGCAATTACTTCTGAGTCAGCTAACTTATTTCTAAGTTCTTTTATCTCCTTTTCTAAGCTAATCAAATCTAAGCATAAAGACTTAAAATCTAACTTAAATTCTTCAGAAGTAAAGTCATAAGAAGATAGTACCTCATCTTCTGTTGGTATCTCTTCATCTGAATCTGAACTCTCTGCAGCTGAGTGGTTGCTGCAGGCATCTATTGCCATGAGGCAAACTTCTTTTGCCTTCTTCTCTTCCTCATCCTCACTGGAGCTTGAGGAGGAAGATTCTTCATCAGAATCACTCCAGGTTTCAGCAATGAAACCTCTCTCCTTTTTCTTGTTCTTGTAGGAAGATGGCTTGGAGTGCTTCCTGTGTTGTTCTTTTTCTTTCCTCTTGTCTTTGTTTTTCTCCTCTGGACACTCTGGCAAGATATGTCCAGGCTTCCTGCATCCATAACAAATAATTTCTTTAGCAGGAGAACGATCATACCTTGGTTTGTCTTCATAGCGTGAAGACTTCTTTCTGAACTCCTTTCTCCCCATCTTGAGAAACCTCTTGACAAACAATGCCATTAGTTCCTCATTTGATTGGCTGCCTTCAGAAGCATCAGCAGCCTTAAGAGCTAGAGATTGCTCTTTTCTTGTTGGAGTGGGGGTCTTTGCTTCAGCTTCTGCTTCCCTTGTCTTCAACACTTGCTCAAAAGACTTGAGCTTGCCGAGAAGGGCCTCTGTTGAAATCTCATTTGTACTTCTGGCTTCCTTGATGGGCCAGATCCTTAGATCCCATGTGCTAGGGAAGCACATAAGAATCTTATCATTGACCTCTGTCAATGATATGTCCTTGTCCAGGGTCCTCAGCTCATTGATGATTGAGCTGAGCCTGGTGTACATGGCTTCAACTGATTCAGCATCAGTTTTCTTGAAGTTCTCATACTGTGAGATCAGGTTGGACCTTTTGTCCTTCCTTTCATCAGCTGAACCAGCTACAATCTGGTTCAGTGTATCCCACATGGCTTTTGCTGAGGAGCAGTCAGCAACCTTCTGGAATACCTCATCAGACATTGTCTGAGCCAGAATGTTCATCGCCTTGGCATCTGCAATCTTTGCCTTCTTGTACTCATCGTTGTAATCTGGAGGAGGCACTGCACTCATATCAGATGATGAGGCAGTAGCAGCAGCAGGTGCTCTTGGGAGACCTAACAAAATAGAAGCAAAGATGCTTTCATCAATAGAATTCATATATAATTTTATCCTTGCCTTCCAGATGCCAAACTTAGCTAAGTTGCATGCTGGAGGTCTGGTGCTAGAATAATCCTTGGACTGGGCCATGATAGTGAATATCTATAAGCTTTGGTATCTATCAGGATCTTATGACTTAGGTGTTAGCCTATTCAGTCAGTCAACCTCCCTCTGATACCAATTGAAAGTGAAGGGATAGATACTACTCTAGAGGGGGGGGGTGAATAGAGTTATCAAATTTTGCACTAGACAAAACTTAATGGTCTACCCAACTCCCTTGGAGTGAAGTGCGGAATGAAAAGATTATAGATATAGAATTAACCCTATAGCCTAACACAGGTGATGTGCACAAACTCAAGCTAACTGTAATTACAGTTAAGGCTTGGAAAACCTAATCAGCAACTAGCAATCCTAGTTATATCTAATCATAGCCACAATGCAGGAATTAAACAAGGGAATCCAGACGACACAAGGAAATTTATAGTGGTTCCCCAAACAACTTGGGTACGTCCACTCTTCTACCCACACGGTAGGAATCCACTCAGGTTTTTGATCAGGTGCCCTGCCACCAACAGGATCTGCTTCAGGTAGATCCAGAAACCCTTTAGACTTTTGATCAGGTGTCTAAAAACCAAGCACAGGTTTTTGATCAGGTGCCCTGCCACCAAGGGATACTTTTGAAGGGAGTAATAACCCTGTACAGGAGGGGGAAGAAGGTTAAGATGTCTTCTCTATTTTACAAAGATTAGAGAAGCACAAAAACTTGCACTGAGCTAGAAAGCTCTAAAGAATCAAGGCTCCCCCTGACTCAAAGATGTCCAGGTGAAGTCTTGCTTCAGTGCAGAAAACTCTTCAGAAAGCTCTGAAGGAAAAACTACAAGAAGATAATAAATAATAAAATTAAAGATCTTCAAGCAGCTATCTTTTTCTTCTTCTTCTTCAAAAGAACTCTGAGTTTGAACTTCCTGGAAGCAGGAGAACTCAGGTTGAAGATGAGTAGAAGATCTTAACACTTCTCAGTTAGATGAGTATTGCTGAGAGCAGAAGACTTGATCTTGATGAAGGCTTGAATGCTTAAGTGAACAACTGGTTAACTAGTTAGCTAGCTTCAATCCTTCTTCAAAGGGTCCTTTATATAACAGCTGCAAGCAACGGCTCTCTTCAATTTGAATTACTTGTCTTCTTCTGAAACTTGAGACCTGGGCTGCAAATGACACACAGCAAAACAAACTCTGCAGCAGGATATCCTATAAAAGGAATGAACCTCTTTCTAAGAAGCTGCAGGATCAAATCAAATAACAGAAGGACTAAATAAAGTCACATCAGAGAAATACTCTTTATAGCATAAGGAAGACTTTTCAGTCTAACGGCTATAAAGGACTGTCAGCAGATAAAGTAAAATATAATGTCAGCTAATAAGACAAACAACTTTATCTAAAAAGATTTGACTCAGGCAAAAGGGATGGAGCAAATATTGCCTGGTAATTTTATCATAAAACAACTAAAACAACGTGCCAGAAAATGTATTAATTAATTGAATATAATAAATAAATACAAAATATAAAGGCAGACAGAAAACGTCGAACGACCCTCGGAGATCGTCGACCGACGCACGGAGATCGTCGAACTATCGGGCAGATAGTCGAACGATCCAGATAGTCGACCTATCGAAGAAGATAGTCGAACTACCCCGGCAAATAGTCGACCTATCAGAGTAGATAGTCGAACTATCAGATAGTCGATCTATCTGGACAGATAGTCGAACTATCAAGCACAAACAGATAGTCGACCTATCAAGCAGATAGTCGACCTACCTCAGAAAACAGATAGTCGACCTATCAACAGATAGTCGACCTATCAACAGATAGTCGACCTATCAACAGATAGTCAACCTATCAAAGCAGAACAGATAGTCGACCTATCAACAGATAGTCGACCTATCAGATAGTCGATCTATCAGGACAGATAGTCGAACTACCACGCCAAGCAGATAGTCGACCTATCAACAGATAGTCGAACTATCAACGCAGACAGAGCGTCGACCAACTGATAGACGATCGTCGATCAGCCGATAGACGATAGTCGAGCGGCGTTCAACTATAGTCGAACGAACAACCTAATTAACCAAATTCTTCATCTGGAAAAGTGAGGACTCTACAGCTAGACTACTAACCATTGACCATAGATATTTCTTGGGTCAAGGGACTAAAAAGGCAAGACTAAACTCAAATCAAACTAGGATACCAACACAGGATGACACGCCAAGGTATGATAAAACCCCCACTAAAGAAGTGGTGTGCTTTGAATGCAGGAAACCTGGACACTTCCTTTCAGAGTGTCCAGAGAATCAGAAGAAGGAAAAGAGAAGAGAGAAGGACTCCAGAAGACAGCAAACCAACAGGCCTTCCTCCAGCAAATATAAGAAGAAGGAGAAAGGCTTTATAGCTGAAAGCTGGAGTGAAACTGAAGATGAATCCTCATCTTCCAACTCCAGTGAAAAAGAAGAGGAGGCAAGGGCCAAAGAAGTTTGCCTCATGGCCATTGATGCTTCCAGGAGTCATTTAGAGGAGGAAGAATCAAACACTGAAGAAGCTTCAGCATCTGAAGCTGATCTGGTATTGTCTTCTTTTGATTATAGCTCTGAATCATTTCAATCTGAATTTAAAACCATGTGCATAGATCTAATAAATTCAGAAAAAGAAATTAAGACACTTAGGGAAAGACTAGGAAACCAAGAAAATGTTATTTCTGAAAACAATAGGTTAATGGATGAACTAAATTCTGCAAATGAACAAATTATATTTATGAAATCTGAACTTAGCAAAACTAAGATATTAGAAGAATCATTGAATGACAGAAGTTTAAGATTGTTAGATATAAACCAACATATTAAATACTAGAACTAATAACTGTAGATTAGGGTTAGGAGCTTCATCCAGTGAACCAATCCTAATTCAAAAGAATCATCTTTCTAAACCTGTAAATTTTGTTTCTGATAAAGGAAAGAAAAATACTGAACAGGTTAATAAGGTTAATGAAGTTCTTAAACAGATTGAAACTAAAAACAAACATAAAAACAAAAGAATAATAAAAGTAACAATGTTCAGCAGTTATCGTCGAACTCAGATCGACGATATATGAACAGATCATCGACCTCAGTACGACGATCTCTGAACGCAAATTTCAATAATAATCATTCGTCTTACTGTGACCGACGAATTGTGTATGGTTCGTCGAGAAGAGATCGATGAACTTGGGGCACAGAAAAGAACTTGTTCATTCTCTGAGCAGAGATCGACGATCGCATCCCAATTCGTCGAACTCTGATCGACGAACTCACAATATTTCGTCTAATACAAAAAGATGTGCTAATAATCATAACTATAACAACAACTCTAATAAATCTAGGAAACCATTTAATCCATTAGCTGATTGGATAATTCCACCTAGAAGATATCATCCATTAGGGTACAAATCTCAACCAGAATTTTCTGTAATATCTAGCTTTTCATATCAGCAATATAAAGGACCCAAGGTTACCTGGTCAAGAACAACTAACTATTTTTTCTTGCAGATAAAGAGCTGTCCAGTTGTGAATCAACTATGGTACCATGACAGTGGTTGCTCCAAACACATGACTGGCAATACAGAAAATCTACTCAACTACAAGATCAAGCTGGGACCAAAGGTAATCTTTGGTGATTCAAAGTGTGGCCAATCTGAAGGCCATAGACAAGTAAGAATTGGAGCTGTCACATTCAAGAAGGTGACCTATGTAAGTGGACTCAAGCATAATCTCATTTCCATAAGTCAATTATGTGATGAAGGTTACCAGGTACACTTTAACTCAACATCTTGTACTATTTCAAATAAAGAAAAACAAAATGTTTTAATTGGGAATAGACAAGGAAATATATATTTAGTTGATTTTAATGATGTCAATTCAGATATCTGCTTACTCAACATAATTAGTAATCAGAATGAATTATGACATAAAAGTTTAGTACATGTAAACATGAAAAATATTGCTAGGCTATCAAAAGACAATCTTGTGAGAGGTTTACCTTCTGGTCCCTATAAGAAAGAAGGCCTCTGCAGGGTCTGTCAACTAGGAAAGCAAACTAAATTTAGCTTTAAATCAGTAAATAAAAGTGATTCACCTATGATCTTGTACTTCCTACACATGGATCTCTTTGGACCCACTGCTGTACAGAGCCTAGGAGAGAAATCCTACACTTTAGTTATTGTAGATGACTTCTCAAGGTTCACTTGGGTGTTCTTTCTGAGATCTAAGTCAGATACATTTAAAGTTCTTACAGATTTTCTCAGGACCATACAGATTGAGTACTCTACTCATGTTGTATTGATCAGAAGTGATCATGGTATAGAGTTTGAGTCTCTTCTTATGCATGAGTTCTGTGAGAAGGAAGGTATCATGCACTGCTTCTCAGCTCCTAGAACTCCCCAACAAAATGGGGTAGTTGAAAGGAAAAAATAGGACCCTTATTAAAGCTGCAGACACATTACTTGCAGATGCTTACATGCCCTTATCCTTTTGGACAGAGGCTGTAAGAACAACAAATTATATACTGAACAAAAGCTTGATTCATAAACTAAAGAATAGGACTCTCTATGAATTACTTAAAGAGAAGAAACCTAAACTCACCTATTTTAAAGTATTTGGATGTGTATGTTATATACATAATAATAACAAGAAATATATTAGAAAGTTTGAAGCTAAGGCTGAAGAGGGAATTTTTCTAGGATATTCCCAAGTAAGCAAGGCTTTCAATAAATCATCATTAAAAATTGAAGAATCTATTCATGTTACCTTTGATGAAACTAACATGTCTTGCAAGGAGAAAGAGATTTCTACTAATAGTCCTTTACAGGTACCTCACTTGTGTAAGAATTTGGATGGACTAAGCCTCACCCAAGAGGTTCCAACACATCCTTCTCCACAAGTTAATGAAGAAAGTGAAGAAGAAAGCACTGAAGGAATTGAAAATCCCTCAACAGCACACACAATTTCACAAGAGGAATTAGTTCCAAATGCTGCTGCAGAACCAACTCCACCCACTGACTTTGTCACACTAAGGGATTACCCCAGATCCCAAGTGATTGGATACATCTCAGTAGGTGTACAGACAAGACATCAACTCAACCAAGATTTGATGCATGCCTATTTTCTCTCTCAAGTTGAGCCTCTATCCATACATGATGCTGAGCAGGATCCCCACTGGATCATTGCAATGCAAGAGGAATTAAACCAATTTGAGAGATGTAAAGTTTGGGATTTGGTTCCAAGACCCCAAGACTACCCAGTCATTGGATCCAAATTGGTATATAGAAACAAACTAGATGCCCAAGGTGTAATTGTGAGAAACAAGGCTAGGCTTGTTGCTCAAGGTTATAGACAAGAAGAAGGGATAGATTATGACCAAACATTTGCACCAGTTGCAAGATTAGAGGCAATTAGAATCTTTCTTGCCTATGCTGCCTACAAGAAGTTCAAAGTATATCAGATGGATGTAAAGAGTGTTTTTTCTGAATGGAGTACTAAAGGAAGAGGTTTATGTTGAACAACCTCCAGGTTTTATCTCTGCAACTCATCCTTATCATGTATTTAAATTGCATAAGGCTCTCTATGGTCTAAAGTAAGCTCCAAGAGCTTGGTATGATACCTTAGCCAGTTTTCTGATAGAACATAAATTCATTAGAGGCATAGTAGATAAAACCTTATTCACTAGACATCATAAGGACCAAACTTTGTTAGTACAAATATATGTGGATGACATTATATTTGGGTCTACTAATCCCAAATTATGCAAGAGGTTCTCTAATCTCATGCATTCAAAATTTGAGATGAGTAGCATGGGCGAGTTCTCCTACTTTCTTGGTCTCCAAGTAAAGCAGCTCCTTGATGGCATCTTCATCTCCCAAGCTAAATATGCTAAAGAGCTTATAAAGAAGTTTGGGATGGTTAATGCCTCAGTAAAGAAAACACTCATGACTACAAATACTGTAATAGACTCTGATGCACATGGAAAACCTGTGGATCAGAAATTATATAGGGGCATTGTTGGGTCCCTACTATACTTGACAACAAGCAGACCTGATATCATGTTTGCCATATGTCTTTGTGCTAGGTTCCAAGTGAACCCTAAAGAATCTCACCTAGTCTTTCTAAAAAGAATTTTGAGATATATAAAGAGTTGTCCCAGTCTAGGACTCTGGTATCCTACTGAGTCAGAATTTGAGTTAACTGGATACTCAGATGCTGACTTTGTTGGATGCAGAGTGGACAGAAAGAGTACCTTAGGAACCTGCCAGTTTCTTGGTATGAGATTAGTGTCCTGGTTTTGTAAGAAACAGTTATCTGTGTCAACATCAACTGCTGAAGCAGAATATATTGCAGCTGACAGTTGCTGTTCTCAGATGCTGTGGATCCAAAACCAACTCCTGGACTATGCCTTCAACTTAAATAATTCAACTCTCTTATGTGATAACATAAGTGTTATAGCTATAACACAAAATCCAGTCCATCACAGTAGGACTAAACATATAGACATCATGCATCATTTCATTAGAGAGTGTGTAGACAAAAACAAAATTAAACTTGTCTATATCTACACTGATTTACAAAGAGCTGATATTATCACCAAACCTCTGGATGAAAGAAATCACTTGTTCTTTGTAAATCAGCTTGAGATGATCAATGGAGAAGACTTAGTTTAGTTTCTGTCTGCACTCGAAGAACTCTTCAAATTTTGTCGAACGGAGGTCGACGAACGGGGAAGGGTTCTTGAGATATTCGTCGACCTGAGATCGACGGACTCTCTGTTAGTGAAGTTAGTTTCGTCGACCTGAGATCGACGAATCTACTTCAGAAAACCTTCGTCGAACGGAGCTCGGCGAAATGTCTTCAACCCTTCAGACTGAGCTCGACGAATTGATTTACTCCAAATTATCTCGTCTACCTCAGATCGAAGAATTGTTTAATTTTAGTGGAACGGAGTTTGTTGATTCATAGTCTAGAAAACCTTATATTTAGGTTTTCTTCGACCTCCGTCCCGCCCTTTCGGTTCCCTTGCACTTGATCTTCGTTTTTTCTCTTGCAGGTGCACTCATGGCGATTCCAACAGGAACACTTGCAACGATGAAATTTTATACTGGATTCGACGTGGATTTCGATTCCTTCCAGCACTCAGACCCAATCTACTGACCACCAGAATCAAATTACCTGGCACAGAAATCAGAGAATGGGTATACACTGCGTCTACAGCAGAGTACAACACCATGATCAGATCAATAGCGGGTACTTCCCTCTCTCTCTCCCGCCGTCTTAACTGAAATTTTTGGATTGAATAATGGAGAAGAAGAGTTAGAAATCGATAATGAATAATATGATATGATGCTGAGTATGATGGGTTATTCTGGAGAAAACCCAAATAAATTATTGAAGAAACACCCATCTGCTGAGTTCAAGTTTCTCGCAGATATTGTTGGGAAAGTCTTGCTGGGCAAGCACACTGCGCACGACTATATAACCAGGCATCAATTTCTGGTTATGTGTGTAGTGGTGAATAAGAAACAGTTAAACTGGGCACAGATCATTTTTGATCTTATCAAGAAAAAGAACAATAAAAAGGAAGTTAACTTTGGAAGGATCCTGGGATCTTCTTGAAGGAAAAAGCTGCTGAATCACTGGTCTCCCAGACCATATTCATCAATGCCAGCAAAAGTCTCACATGTGCATTTTTGGTAGGTGGGAGAGAACAATCACAAAGCCCTCTAAGGCTTCATCCTATGTGTTGGGGCTGCGGTCCGGAATCGCCCCCGCGCTGCGGTGCTATGCGGTAATGGTTTAATTGGCTGCCCCGTGGATCCGCCCGAGGACCTTTGATATAAAGATTAGTGGCGCCGTCCTCCATCAGTCCGGGCTTTTGGTGCGAGTGGTTGCGCTAAGTCCCTTTTCTTTCAATTGGTATCAGAGGGAGGTTGGCTGACTGTATAGGCTAACACCTAAGTCACAAGATCCTGATAGATACCAAGGATTATAGATATTCACTTTCACTATCATGGCCCAGTCCAAGGATTACTCTAGCACCAGACCTCCAACATGCAACTTAGCTAAGTTTAGCATCTGAAAGGCAAGGATTAAATTATATATGAACTCTATTGATGAGAGTATCTTTGCTTCTATTTTGACAGGACCACCAAGAGCACCTGCTGCTGCTACTGCTTCATCATCAACTGATATGAGTGCAGTGCCTCCTCCAGATTACAATGATGAATACAAAAAGGCAAAGATAGCAGATGCTAAGGCAATGAACATTCTGGCCCAGACAATGTCTGATGAAGTATTCCAGAAGGTTGTTGACTGCTCCTCAGCAAAAGCAATGTAGGATACACTGAACCAGATTGTAGCTGGTTCAGCTGATGAAAGGAAGGACAGGAGGTCCAACCTTATCTCCCAGTATGAGAACTTCAAGAAAACTGATGCTGAATCAGTTGAAGCAATGTACACAAGGCTCAGCTCAATCATCAATGAGCTGAGGACTCTTGATAAGGATATTTCATTGACAGAGGTCAATGATAAGATTCTTATGTGCTTCCCTAGCACATAGGATCTGAGGATCTGGCCTATCAAGGAGGCCAGAAACACAACAGAAATCTCAACAGAAGCCCTTCTTGGCAAGCTCAAGTCCTTTGAGCAAGTGCTGAAGTCCAGGGAAGCTGAGGCTGAAGCAAAAACTCCAACTCCCACAAGAAAAGAGCAAACCCTTGCTCTCAAAGCTGCTGATGCTTCTGAAGGAAGCCAGACCAATGAGGAACTGATGGCATTATTTGCCAAAAGGTTTCTCAAGATGGGAAGGAAAGAATTCAGAAAGAAGTCTTCAAAGTATGAAGATAAACCAAGGTATGATCGTACTCCTTCTAAAGAAATAATTTGCTATGGTTGCAGGAAGCCTGGATATATTCTTCCAGATTGTCCAGAGGAAAAGAATAAAGATAAAAGGAAAGACAAGGATCAGCACAGGAAGCATTCCAAGCCATCCTCCTATAAGAACAAAAAGAAGGAGAGAGGCTTTGTTGCTGAAACCTGGAGCGATTCTGATGAGGAATCTTCCTCCTCAAGCTCCAGTGAGGATGAGGAAGAAAAGAAGGAAAAGGAAGTTTGCCTGATGGCAATTGATGCCTGCAGCAATCACTCAGCTGCAGAGAGTTCAGATTCTGATGAAGAAATGCCAATAGAAGATGAGGTATTGTCTTCTTACGATTTTACATCTGATGAATTTAAATCAGATTTTAAATCTTTATGTTTAGATTTAATTAGTTCTGAAAAGGAAATAAAAGAACTTAGAAATAAACTAGCTGAATCTGAATTAATTTCTATTGAAAACATTAGGTTATCAGCAAAACTCACTAATGCTAGTGAAGAAATAAAATTCCTTAAGAATGAATTAGCTAAGTCCAAAAGGTTAGAAGAGTCTCTGAATGGTAGAAAGTCTTAAGCTGCTTGAAATAACCAGCATGTCTAACACTAGGTCAGGCAATAACAAATTAGGCTTAGGAGCTTCATCTAGTGAACCCCCAATTGTTCTTAAAAACCATCTTTCAACTCCAGTGAATTTTATTTCATCTAGTGGAATAAAAAACACTGAGCAAGTTAATCAGGTCAATAAAGCCTTAAATAAAGCTAAGAGAGAGAAAAGAAAACAAAAATTTAAGGAATTACAAAGAGCGTCGAACGCTGCTCGACGATCGCAGGCTCAGTGGTCGAACGGAGATCGACAATCTGAGTACCAATCGTCGAACGCCGATCGATGTTTTCAACAAGTATTTCAAAACTTTAACCAAAAATTTAGAAACCCGAATATGAATAGAAACCCTAGGTTCATTGACCCATCATCTGCATGGAGAATCCCACCTAGGAGATCTTACCCATTAGGTTATCACCCTCAACCTGCTTATTCATTTATTTCCAGTTTTTCTTATGTGAAAAACAAGGGACCCAAGGTTACCTGGGTCCACAATGTTTAATTGATTTATTTGCAGGTGAAGACCTATCCTATCACTCAGAATAAGTGGTATTTGGATAGTGGTTGCTCCAAGCATATGACAGGAAATAAAGAACATCTGTCAAAGTTCAAAGCCAAGCTTGGCCCAAAGGTAATCTTTGGAGATTCAAGCTGTGGTCAAACTGAAGGCTATGGCAGGATGACAATTGGAGCTGTAACATTCAAGAGAGTTGCTTATGTAACTGGACTGAAGCATAATCTCATTTCAGTAAGTCAGTTATGTGATGCTGGATACCAGGTATCATTTTCTAACTCTCTTTGTAATATTACTTTAAATAATAATATTGTGTTAGTAGGTATTAGATAAGGTAACATTTATTTAGTAGATTTTGACTCAACTCACTCTGAAATCTGCTTATTTAATGAAGTAACAAATAACAATACTTTATGGCATAAAAGGCTTAGCCATGTTAACCTCAAGAATATATCTAGGTTATCTAAGCACAACCTTGTTAGAGGTTTACCTTCTTGCCCCTACAAGAAGGAGAGCCTTTGCAAGGCTTGTCAATTAGGCAAGCAAACCAAGAATTCATTTAAATCAGTAAATAAAAGTGATTCTCCTAGAATCCTGTATTTATTACATTTGGACCTATTTGGCCCAATAAATGTACAGAGTTTAGGAGGGAAGTATTACACCCTAGTCATTGTAGATGACTTCTCTAGATTCACTTGGGTGTTCTCTTTGAGAACTAAGACTGATAACTTCAAAGCCCTTACAGATTTTCTATTATGTGTGCAGACTGAGTACTCTACTCATGTGGCCTTGATCAGAAGTGATCATAGTACTGAGTTTGACTCTCTTCTCATGCAAGAATTCTGTGAGAGAGAAGGTATCAAACATAGCTTCTCAGCTCCTAGAACTCCCCAACAAAATGGGGTAGTTGAAAGGAAGAATCGAACCCTGATTGAAGCTACTGGCACATTGTTGGCAGATGTTAATATGCCTCTTTCCTATTGGGCAGAAGCTGTTAGTACAGCCAACTATATCTTGAATAGAAGTCTGATACACAAGCTTAAGTGTAAAACTCCTTATGAGTTGCTTAAAGGAAAGAAACCTAAAATAAATTATTTTAGAGTATTTGGTTGTGTAGTTTATATTCATAATAATAATAAAGAATATCTTAGAAAATTTGAAGCAAAAGCTTCAATGAGAATTTTTCTTGGATATTCCCAAGTAAGCAAAGCTTATAGGGTTTTAATAAATCTTCTTTTAAAATTGAAGAGTCTGTTCATGTATCCTTTGATGAATCTCAAATGTTTTACAAGGAGAAGGAAACTTCCCCTTCCTCTAGTTCATTGCAGGTACAAGAATCTAGCAAAGATGTCACTCAAGAAATTCTTCATCTTTCAACTCTTCATATCACTGAATCAGACAGTGATGAAGACATTGCAGAAGCTGTTGTTGTTCCACCAATAGTAGATCAAATTCCTCCTGAGGAATTAATCCCAACTATTGCTGAAGATCACATCCCACCTGCTGATGTTGTCACACTTAGAGATCATCCTACATCTCAAGTGATTGGAGACATATCAGCTGGTGTTCAAACAAGACATCAGTTAAGACAGGATGTGATGCACGCTTGTTTCCTCTCACAGATTGAGCCCCTCACCATTAAAGATGTTGAGCTAGATCCCCACTGGATCATTGCTATGCAAGAGAAACTCAATCAGTTTGAGAGATGTAAAGTGTGGACTTTTGTTCCAAGACCTAAAGGCCAACTGATCATAGGCACCAAGTGGGTGTATAGAAACAAGTTGGATGCAAATGGAATCATTGTAAGGAACAAAGCTAGGCTTGTAGCTCAGGGCTACAGATAGGAGGAAGGTATAGATTATGACCAAACCTTTGCTCCTGTTGCAAGGCTAGAGGCAATAAGGATCTTCTTAGCCTATGCAGCCTATATGAAGTTTAAGGTTTTTCAGATGGATGTCAAAAGTGCCTTTCTAAATGGTGAGCTAAAGGAAGAGGTATTTGTTGAACAGCCACCTGGGTTTGTTTCTTCAACTCAGCCCTCACATGTATTCAAGTTGCAAAAAGCTCTTTATGGACTCAAACAAGCACCAAGAGCCTGGTATGAGACTCTAGCTAGTTTCCTGTTATAGCACAACTTTGTTAGGGGAGTAGTTGATAGAACCCTCTTCGTCAAGCACCACAAGGACACAATCCTGTTAGTTCAAGTGTATGTGGATGACATTATTTTTGGTTCCACTGATCCCAAACTGTGTAAAAAGTTCTCTAACTTGATGCATTCTAAGTTTGAGATGAGTAGTATGGGTGAGTTGTCTTACTTTCTTGGTCTCCAAGTAAAGCAAGATGCTGATGGCATCTTCATCTCCCAATCCAAATATGCCAAGGAATTGGTAAAGAAGTTTGGGATGGTTGATGCTTCAGCAATGCATACACCTATGGCTACTAATGTAGTTATTGATTCTGATGATCAGGGAAAGCCTGTTGATCAAAAGAATTATAGGGTCATTGTTGGTTCCCTATTGTATTTAACTGCAAGTAGGCCAGATATAATTTTTGCTACATGCCTTTGTGCTAGATTCCAGGTCAACCCCAAGGAATCTCATCTGATTCTTCTCAAGAGAATCTTGAGATACCTGAAGGGATGTCCAAATCTAGGACTTTGGTACCCAGCTGAGTCAGAATTTGAATTAATTGGATATTCTTGATTCTGATTATGTTGGCTGTAGAGTTGATAGGAAAAGTACCTCAGGAACTTGCCAGTTCCTGGGAGAGAGATTGGTCTCTTGGTTCTGTAAGAAGCAGGCCTCTGTATCAACTCAACTGCAGAAGCTGAATATATAGCAACTGCTAGTTGTTGTTCACAGATCCTGTGGATACAAAACCAACTTTTGGATTATGGGTACTCACACAAGAACACAAAAATCATGTGTGATAGTACCAGTGCTATCTCTATTGCACAAAATCCCGTGCACCACTCTAGAATGAAACACATTGAGATCCGGCACCATTTCCTGAGAGATTGTGTGGAAAAGAACAAGATCAGCCTTGAGTTCATATCCACAGACCTTCAGAGAGGTGATATATTTACCAAGCCCTTAGATGAACAGAAGCATCTGTTCTTTTTAGTTCAACTAGGCATGATTAATGGAAGAGACTAAGTGTGACGTCTTGCCTTGTTGAAACTTGTTTGAAGATAGTCGAACGACGTTCGAAGATAGTCGATCGGATCAAGCCTATCGTCGACCTATGGTTGATAATAACCTATCTGCTTGAAGATCGTCGAACGGCGTTCAAAGATCGTCGAACAGGTCGAGCATATCGTCGATCTATGGTTGACGACAGCTTGTTGTTTGTGAAGACAAAAATAGTCGAACGATTGATCGACTACTCTGCTTCAGGACCGATCGTCGAACGACCGTTCGACCATCGTCTCCAGTATCTTTTAAATAGATCGACGATCGTTGTTTTAATATAAAGCCGATAGTCGACCTAGGTTAAGAGATCGTTGTTTTTATCCTCGACGGAGAGCGTCTTTTCGCATTCCGTCTTCCCGCTTGCTCTTTGTCTTGCGATTTCTGCCTCTTCGTCCTCGCCGTCTCTCCCTCGTCTTCTGCAGCCCTTTCGATGGCGATAGCTCCAGTGCTCCTGGCAGTAGTGAAGTTCGATGCAGGATTCAGTGTGGATTTCGAGTCTTTCAGTTGCTGCGAATCCGGAATAGTGGAAATTCTCAGTTTATGCAAAGATCAAGGTTTAGAAAAGCTTATGTCCTCCAGGATAAAGATAAATATTCCAGAGATCAAAGAATGGGCATTTACTTCGTCTTCAAATGATGATTCAATGACCGGAACCATTGGCAGAGAAGAGGTAACATTGACTCCCGCTATTTTAACTGAAATATTTGGATTGATAAATGGGGAAGAAGATTACGAGCAAGATACCCCAGAGTTTGGGAGAATGCTGACAGAGCTGGGACATGCAGAAGGCATTCCCTCTAAGCTTCTTAAGGTAAATTTTCCATTTAAGATTAAGTTCCTTGCTGAACTCGTAGGAAAAGTGCTACTGGGAAAGCACTCTGCCCATGATAACATTACAAGGAAGCAGTTTGCACTGATGTGTGCAATTGTGAATAAGAAACAGATTAATTGGGCAGGAGTTCTGTTTGATTTGATCAAGAAAAAGAACAGCAAGAAAGAAGTTACCCTGGGTAGGGTAGTTGGGATTTTTCTGAAGGAGAAATATCCCCATCTGTTAGTTTCAGCTGCTACCTCCATAAATGCCAGCAAGAAGATGGATCCAGCCCTGTTCGCCAAATGGAAAAGGACCTTTCTGAAGCCCGCTCCCGCAGGGGTTGCTCCAGCTGCATCTGAGAGCACCAGGACTGTCTCAGTCACTCCTCCCCTATAAGAAGCTGGCTCAGCAAACCTCTCCCTTCCATCTTCTTCATCTGCATTACCGTCTACTTCAGTTGAAGTTCCATCAACTTCAATTGAAGTACGACCTTCTGCTTCTCATCTTCCTGATTCATTTGCATCACCTCCTGCATCTCCTCTCGCGTCTCATCTTGCTGGGATTTCTCATCCCAGTTTTGATTTATTGGTTTCTGAGATTTCTACTCCTCCTCAGTCTCCAATTTCTTCTTCAGATCATATTGATCATCCTCCATCCACTCATCCATCTCCAGTTCCATCTCCAGTTCATTCTCCAGATCAATAAGAATACACCATTCCTGCTGATCTTCCATCCTCTGAGATTCCCCCATCATTATCATCCTTTGAAATCACTCCAACATTCATCTCTAGCATCTTGGAGTTAATTACCCCCTCAATCAAAATTATGATTGAAGAGGCAATTGCTCCCCTTGCTTCCTCCATATCTTCTTTGATTGCTGCTATTCGAGCGCTCTCAAAGTCTGCTGAGCCCTCTTCCTCTAGGGGCCTGGTTTCAGTATCTACTGAAATCAAGCAGGGGGAGATGCTTAATGAAGATGTCTCTAAGCAGCCTTTGGCCTCCCCTCCAGCAGATCCTCCTGTAGTGGCAGAGAAAGAAATAGAAGAATCAGCTCCTCCTCAAAGTTTGTATGAAAAAGAAATTTCTGATGCATTATTGAAGTCTGAATTTATTGTCAAAGCGTGCCTGGAAGAATGTTCTACCCCCTGGTCGCCCTATACCTAGAAGGAGTTATCACTTCCTTTCTAGATGATTTATGGGAGTTAGGACACGCAAAGGACAGTTCTGAAGGTATCCCCTTTACTCACTTCTTAGACTTGATAACTGATATGCTTGTATGAGAATACCTGGAAGGGATGATTCGATGTCATTTAGCAAAATTTTATTCATAATACTACAGATAAAATGGAAGAAGTTTTAGATGTTCAAGAGCCTGATCTCCAGCCAGCTCCAGAAGTTCAATCTGAACTAGAACCAGCTGTTCAAGTTTCTGAGGCTGCTCAGCCAGCTCAACTAGAAGTGCAAGTAGAACTGGTCACCATGACAGTTTCTGATCAACAAGAAAAGGATTCAGATGCTCAAATTGAAAAGTCTACTGTATGGGATGATTCCCCCGGTTTGGATTTAGATGCTCTCCTAGCACAGGATGCCATGGAAGTAGAAATAGAAAAAGCTGCTCTAAAGGAAAAGGAAAGAGCTATGCAAGAAGTAATTGATCCATATGATCTCCCTATCTCTTCAAATTCTGAGGATGATATTGATTCTGATGAATCTGATGAGTCTAAAAGAAAAAGAACTGCTAAAAAGAAAAGGAAAGCTATTGCTCCTCCTCCTCCAAATCCAGATAATGATACTCCTTATTATATTCTGAAAGGAATTGATCATAAATCAAAAGATTTCCAACACTGGATGGCTTTCTCTAAAAATCAACAGAAGCAAAGAAAGAAGTCAAAGAGGTATGACATCCTGTCCCAAGATGGACTCCTAAAGGTCCTCATCCTCCACCTCCCAGTGCAGGAGCCTCAGGAAACTTATCTGCAAACCCAGCTGCTCAGTCTGAAAGTTCAATCCATCTCAATCATCTCAAAGGAGAAGCTCTCAAGGATATCAAGGTAAAACTCAAACTGGCTATCAAAGACTTGATGTTGTTAAGGAACAAGTAAAGGAGGTGGTGTATCAAAGACCAACCTTTTCCCCTCCTCATTCTAAAGAACACAAGAGCTCAACCTCTCCAAAGCCAGATCATTCTGTGAAGGCTGTTTCAAAAGGTAAGCAAATTATTTTATCTGAAAAATCTAGCAAGATATTTGCTAAGTCTGCTCCTCCTTCTTATCTAGTTATTCAGGATAAAGAATCAGTTGATACATCTTCTGAAAATGTGTATGAAAGTCCAAAGCTTGATCCTAATTTTAGGATGGCTCATTTTCTTGAACTTGTTGGAGCAGCTCAAATTAAGAAAGCTAAAGCAGAAGGAAAAGACACTGCAGGATTGACCACTATGTCAAAATTCAGAATGAAGGAGCTCGATAAATTCCAGGTCAGACCTGAGGTATTTGATCCTTCAAAGTACATGGAAAAGCATCCTGAGGCAGTTGTCCCAAGAGCATCAGAATTGAAAATCATTGGAGAATAAGACCTGAAGTTGTCAAAGAAAGAAGCCAAGATCCTTCTAGAAAGATTACTTTTGTTTCTAGCTCTTCTGATCCTAAACCTAATTCTGAAGCATCTTAATATTTCATTAATTGACAGTTAATTGCTTATCTATTTGATTGATGTTATCTGCTTAGTTATTTCTTTTCATGCATTGTTTATTTACCTTCAGTAATTAGTTTTGTGTTTAGTTGTTGAGAGACTTAACTCAAATAGGGGGAGATTGTTGGTACCCTAGTTTTGATTTGAGTTCAGTCTTCTCTTTTAGTCTCTTGACCCAAGATTTATCTATGGTCAAAGGTTAGTTGATAGGTTAGATTCTCTAGTTGTGTAGAATTACTTTTCCAAATGAATATTTGGTTAAGTTGTTTTTCGTTCGACTATGGTCGAACGTCGCTCGACTATCGTCGATCAGCCGTTCGACGATCGTCTTCCTGATAGCTCGACTATCTGTTTGATAGGTCGACTATCTGTTGTGTTTGATAGTTCGACTATCTGCTTGGATAGTTCAACTATCTGATAGTTCGACTATCTGTTTGATAGGTCGACTATCTGCTTTCTTTGATAGCTCGACTATCTGTTGATAGGTCGACTATCTGTTTTCTTTGATAGTTCGACTATCTGTTGATAGGTCGACTATCTGTTTTCTTTGATAGTTCGACTATCTGTTGATAGGTCGTCTATCTTTGTTGCTTGATAGTTCGACTATCTGTTTGGATAGTTCAACTATCTGATAGTTCGACTATCTGTTTGATAGGTCGACTATCTGTTTGCTTTGATAGTTTGACTATCTGTTGATAGGTCGACTATCTGTTTTCCTTTAATAGTTCGACTATCTGTTTGATAGGTCGACTATCTGTTTCCTTTGATAGTTCGACTATCTGTTTGATAGGTCGACTATCTGTTGTCTTTGATAGTTCGACTATCTGTTGATAGGTCGATTATCTGTTTTCCTTTGATAGTTCGACTATCTGTTTGATAGGTCGACTATCTGTTTCCTTTGATAGTTCGACTATCTATTTGATAGGTCGACTATCTGTTTGCTTTGATAGTTCGACTATCTGTTGATAGATCGACTATCTGTTTTTTGTGATAGTTCGACTATCTGTTGTGCTTTGGTAGTTCGACTATCTGTCCTGATAGATCGACTATCTGATAGCTCGACTATCTGTCCTGATAGTTCGACTATCTGCTGAGGTAGTTCGACTATCTTCTTTGATAGTTCGACTATCTGGATCGTTCGACTATCTGTCTGATAGGTCGACGATCTTTGTGCCTCGTTCGACGATCTCCGAGGGTCGTTCGACGTTTTGCTGTATGTTTTGAATAATTTTGTCGTCTTCTATGATGTGATTTATTTCATATGTATTTTGGCATATTTTATAAAAGATTGTTTGAATAAATTGTGATATTATTTCCATGCAATATCTGCTCCATTCCTTATGCATGTGCTAATCTTTTTTGACAAAGTTGTTTGTCTTGTTAGCTGAAATATGATTTCTGCGTTATCTGCCAGGCTGTCCTTTATAGCCGTTAGACTCAAAAAGTCTTCCTTGGCCGTAAAAAGTCTCTTCTGATGTGACTTTCTCTTGTATTATTTTATCAGAGTTATTTGCAGCTTCTTAGAAAGCTTTATCCTCTTATAGGATATCTGCCTGCAGTATTTGTTTTGCTTTATGCTATTTGCAGCCCAGCTTGCAGATTTCAGTAGAAGACAAGATTCGAACTCAAATGAGAGCCGTTGCTGCTGCTGCTATATAAAGAATTCTTTGGAGAAAGAAATCAACTAGTTCTCATATACAAAAAGCTAACAGCAGCATTCAAGCTACAACTTACAGTTTACAACTGCTCTCAGCTCATTCACATCTAACTGAGAAGAAGTTTTAGTTCTTCACTCTTCTTCAACCTGAGTTCTCCTACCTCTAAGAAGATTTGCACTCAGAGCTTTTTGAAGAAGAAGAAGAAGAAGATAGCTGCCTAAAGAAGAAATTTCAATTCATATTATTTATCTTCTTGTAGCTTTTTCCTTCAGATTTTCTGAAGTGTTTCTGCACTGAAGCAAGACTTCACCTGGACATTCTTTTAGCCAGGGGAGCCTTGACTCTTTAGAGCTTTCTAGCTCAGTGCAAGTTCTTGTGCTTCTCTAATCTATTGTAAAATAGAGAAGACACTCTAACCTCCTTTCCCCCTCCTATAAAGGGTTATTACTCCCTTCAAAAGTATACCTTGGTGGCAGGGCACCTGATCAAAAACCTGTGTTGGTTTTTAGACACCTGATCAAAAGTCTAAAGGGTCTCTAGATCTACCTGCAGCAGATCTTGTTGGTGGCAGGGCACCTGATCAAAAACCTGAGTGGATTCCTACCTTGTTGGTAGAAGAGTGGACGTACCCAAGTTGTTTGGGGAACCACTATAAATTCCTTGTGTCGTCTGGATTGTTTAATTAACTCTCTGTGCTGATTGGCTGTGATTAGATTTTAACTAGGATTGCTAGTTGCTGTTTAGGATTCTAAGCCTTAACTGTAATTATAGTTGGCTGCCTTTGTGCACAACACTTGTGTTAGGCTTTAGGGTTTCATCTCAAATATCTATAACCTTCATTCCGTAATTAACTCCAAGGGAGTTGAGTAGACAGTCAACTTTGCTAGTGCAATTTTTGATTATGCTATTCACCCCCCCTCTAGAGTAGTATCTATCCCTTTTCTTTCAATTGGTATCAGAGAGAGGTTGCGGGTTCGAAACCCCGGGGTCGTTTCCGGGGGGGATTGTTGGGGCTGCGGTCCGAATCGCCCCCGCGCTGCGGTGCTATGCTGTAATGGCTTAACCGGCTGCCCCGTGGATCCGCCCGATGACCTTTGATATAAAGATTAGTGGTGCCGTCCTCCATTAGACCAGGCTTTTGGTGTGAGTGGTTGCGCTAAGTCCTCTCACTATGCCACCCAAGCTCCTGAGAGTACAAGGGCTGCTCCAGCCACTTCCCACCATACTGAAGAGGTTCCATCCACCATTACACAATCTCTAGCTCTCCAAACTCCATCTCAGCCAGCAAATCAACAAACCCCACCTTCCACTCATATTACAGTCCCTACTCCCACACCTCCATCATCCCCAATTCCTACATCTCCAACCCATATTCCCTCTCATACTCCTTCCCCCCAGCATGATACATTAATACAATCACCACCTCCATCTCCTTTTCCATGGCATTTAGCTGACATCCCCCTATCCAACCTATCATCCCTCCCATCCTTCAATCTACTATCATCCAGTCTTAACACTCCCTCTCCTCCAGATGTCTCTCACCAATACACTCACATACAATCTCCACCTCCACCTCCACCTCTAACTCCACCAGCTCCTACCCCTCCACTAAAACATCCCCTGCCACAAAATCTACCTCCCCATTGTTGGACTCTTCCATTATCCCTCCACTCATTTCCCTTCTCACACCCCTCCTCAAAATAATTATAGCTGAGGTCATTTCTCCTCTTGCTGCTTCCATCTCCACCCTTACTGCCCAGATATCTGCTCTCTCTACTGCTCCCTCTTTAGTTGGTGGCCTGACTTCAGTTACCACTGACACCAGGTAGGGGGAGATACTCAATGAAGAAGCAGCAACAGATGTAGCAGCAGAAGCAGCAACAACAGTAGAGTTAGTTGAAACTGATATGGAAACAATATCAGATGTAGCAGTAGATGTACAAGCAGAAGCAGCATCAGATGTACCAGCAGAAGCAGCAACAGCAGAACCAATAGATACAATCTATTTTAATAACCTTCCATCAGACAGCACTAAGCCATCCATGGCTATAATTCCTTATACCACACCAATAAGCCCCAAAGTTTGGCTCAAGGCCACTTTTGCAGCTCCAGAGTCTCCTCCCAGAGTTGCTTCCCCCACTATCTCATCCCCTCTTGGACCAGTTTATGTTATGGATGATTCTCTAATGCCTGATCTAGATGCACTGGTCATGGATGACATAAAAGAAGAAAATAAGTCAGCTGCTGAAAACACTAATGTGTATAGTTCTCCTGCTCGTCCTCCAGCTCCCTCCAAGACTGAAAAATCAGCAATACCTGATGAAACAATAAGAGAGATAGATGCATTATATGATAATCCACAACAATCAGATGATGATGATGATGATAATGATGATTCATATGAGGATCCCAAAAGAAAGAAAGTCTCCAAGAAGAGGAAAGCTCCTCCACCTCCTGCCCCTAAACCCAATCCTGCAAATGACACACCCTACTATATTCTACAAAATATTACTCCATACAAGGGTATGCTAACATGGATGTGGCTATCCAAGAATGAACAGAAGGCTAGGAAGAAAAGCAGGTGATACTCTCCTCCTCCACAGAAGTTTAAGAGAGGTACTCCTCCTCCTCCTCCTCCTCCTACTGCTGGTGCCTCAGGAGTTGCTCCTCAAAGTTCAGATGTATCTTCCAAGCCTACATATTTCACCAGAACTTATCAAAGGCAGGAAAGATCATCCAGACATCAATCCCAAGGTGGCAGTTAGCAAAGAAGTACAAGTTCAGCTGAGGAAATAAAGAAAGTTGTTTATCAAAGCCAACATTCTCTCCTCCTAAACAACAAGCTCCTCAACATCAATACAGAAGGCACACTGAATCTCATAAGCCTAAAGGAAAATATAGTGAAGCTCCTCCTCCTAAATCCCTATATACTCAAAGAAATTAAAAGCAAAATGTGACAAGTTTCCAAGCTCAATCTACACAGTTCAAGCCTGTTACCCTGCTACCTCCACAAGATGATTCATCTGTCAATCAAGATGTTGATCCAAATTTTAGGATGGTAAGGCTCCAGGAGCTAATTGGACTTTCACAGATAAAGAAAGCTATGGAAGAAGGAGAATACCCATCAAAATTCACCACTATGTCATCCAATAGAGAAAAAGAACTGGACAAACTTCAGGTTAGCAAGAAAGTATTCAATCCAGCAGAATACATGACATTGCACCCAGAGGCTGTTGTGCCCAGAACTTGAACCCTGACTGTGATTGGAGCATCAGATCTGTATATGTCAAAGAAAGAAGTTGCCAATCCCAACATGGAAATTATATTCACTCAGCCCGGGGACAAAAACAAAGAGGAGAAGCACATGGAAAAGAAGCAAAAGAAATAAAATTTGAACTGCTTTGTTTATGGTTACTTTAAAACTGTTTTCTCATCATGATACAAAGCTTACTGTATATGTATATATATCTGCTGCATATACCATTCTCTTTTCTGCCAGATATATGTTTTTCATGCTTTGTACATTTCTATTTTTACCATTGAGTCTGTAAATAGTGACCTCACCCAAATAGGGGGAGATTGTTGGATCCCTAGTTGAATTTGAGCTAGGTTCACTAAAGTAAGGATCATATGACCACACATGTATAGCAAGGGTCATGGTTGTGTCCTAGAGTCTAGGCCAAGTCCTTAGAGTCAACAATGCATGGACCAGCCATCAACAGTCTGCCAAAGATTCAAGACTTAGAGAAATATCAAGACTCAGAAAAAGAGTTCGATGTTCGTCGAACTCAGGTCGATGAAAGTCGTGCTCAGCTCGACGAAATCAGAGGAAAATTCTCTGAGCTGAGCTCGACAAACTCAGTTCTCAGGTCGACGATTTCCGGATCATCTGCTTCAACACTCAAGTCCAGAAAATATCTCAATATTTCTAAGTCCAGAATCAAACTCCAGTCATCGATCTTGGATCTCAGCTCGACGAACTGTGGACTCAGGTCGACGGAGTCAGACTTGGTTGTCTTTATTCTTCTGTCCCTATTATATTGCAATAATTCCTGAGCAATTAATGCTCAAATATTCTCTGAATATTACCGTTAGACGGAGCATTAATTATGATCTTCATCAGAAATATTGCTTGCCATTTTTCAAAGGGACAATTGGGAAAATCAATCAATGCAAATATTCTCAAGACCGTCAGCATTGAATGCAGGAAGGAATTCAAAATTCAAAAGGAAATTCACATGGAAAATATAAAAATGATTTTTCTTCTTCCTGAAAAACACGATAACAATCAAAGAATCTAAGCGTGAGAACAACAAACACAGAAGAGAATAACATCGGAACCAAATCAAGGATCTTCTGCTCTTGCTCTCTTTCGACAACAAAGTGATAGAAAGGAAGAAGCACTAGACCAGAAGGAGAACAACAAGCTGAAGAAGAATAATAACTATTCAATATCAAGAGTCTTCTTCTGTCATCATCTCAGGAATCTTCAAAGGACAACAACTATTGCATCAGTCAAGAAGTTCCTGAAGATCTTCTGGTCAAAGCTAAAGCCTGAAGGCCTATCACCCTGAAGCAAAGCTCCAACCTCCTGAACCAATTCATTATCTCAGGGGGAGTATTTTCTAACATTAGATCCACAAGAGTCTTCTCAGTTGTATATTGAGAAAGAGAAGACATAATCATTCTCTCATCCCCTCACTGTATAAAGGGTTCTCTACTCCTTTCAAAAGTGATTCCTGGTTGCAAGTCACCTAATCAAAAGACTTGAGATTTGGTTTTTGAGCACCTGATCAAAAGCTCATTGGTGGCAGTCACCTGAACAAAAACCTGAGTGGATTCCTACCAGGGTGGTAGAAGAGTGGATGTACCCAGGTTGGGGAACCACTATAAAATTCTTGTGTTGTCTGGTTGTATTTTTCTGTTGTTCTTGCTGTGGCTGTGCTAGTTAGGTTGTTGTGACTCTGATTCGATAAATTTGGTGTGCTGTGATATAATATCTCAGTTTAGAAATAAGTTTTTCTTTTATAGCAAAAGTTGTTAAAACCCAAACATACTCTATTCACCCCCCCTCTAGAGTATATCAGATCTAACCCCTCACTTTGTTACTATTTTAATTTTTAAATATCAAATCCATCGACTAAATTCTAATATGCAGACGAATAGCAGAATTACAAATTCCAATTCCTGTGACAGCGTTCTTGCATTAAGCCAAACGCCAGAATTACAATAATTGTCTTCAATTCTAATTCTTGCGTGAAACGTAATTGAATCAATTCCAATTCTTGTATTTCATTTCCTGCTAAACGAAGGAAGCCTTAAAATTTTGTATCATCATCAATGATCCCATAAACTTTAGAAATAGATGGATAACCCCCCTCCCTCCTTTACTTAATTTCTTTATCTCACACATCCTAAATCATTAAAAAATTAAGCTTTAAGTTAATAAAGGGGGAAAACAAAATTTTGAATTAAGATAATTTTTTTATTATATTGCCTAAACAAAATTTTTAATTAGGTACAGTATAATTACAATAAAATAAAATTTCTAGTAAAATATTCTAAAAGTTAGTTTTTTATAATAAAAGATATTTTTTATATTAAAAGGCTAAAGTTGTGAATATATATTTAAATACTATAATTATATCACATATTTTTGTTAAATATGAGAGATTAAATATATTTGAAGTTTTTTCATAACATGATTTTAGCAACATATTTTGACTATATATTTTCACTATTATTGTGGGTTGCTCGGTCTTCCTCCTGTCCGATGAATTGAACTGCCTTAGTTCTAAGTCAGATCGGGTGTGCAAACAGTCAAATGAAAACAAAACAACAATGACAATAGGCATTTTTAAAGTGAAAAATCCGGAAACGGTGAAAAAGAACGTGACCAGTTCTGTGCCTTTCTACCACAAGATATAGTTTAAGTCAGAACATGGCTAGGTTGTTTGTTGTGGCCCCATTTTCCCTTTGTTTACAAGTATTTGAGTTCCTAGAAGGGTGATAGGTCACCTCTCCATTATAAGCTTTGGGTGCAGAGAAATGAGAAAAATGGTTAAGTCCATGAAGCCTTGATGAGAACATCCAAATTAGCTTCCACAAATATGTTCTTCTAAGTTTCTTCCTTCGCCTACTGCTGCGTCCGTGAACATGTTGAACGTAGTGAAATCCAAGTGTGGAACGATCTAAGTCTCACGTGCTCATGGGAAATTCAAAGCTCTTTCTAATCTCTTAAGTAGCTTTTTTCCTTAATAAAGGCCTGAGGACCTTTGTATAACTTTTTGAAGTGACGTATTGGTAATTGTGCCCGACCGAACCTTGAGTCGACGAATGGCGTTGCTTTGTTCCAATCACCTCGATCATTATTTTTCCTTAAACGATGAACATGCGCCTCTGGCAATCTAGGCGGCCCGGACAGGCTGCTCGGTGGCTAAAAGTGGCAGTAGTTGTCGGAGGTAGCTACGACCGCCGACGCACGTGCACGCTCTCATGCAACGCATGTGAGTGAAATGAGAGAATAATTGACTAATTTCTCAAAAATTTCTCTAGAGGGGGGGGGGGGTGAATAGAGATTAAAATTTATTTTAAACTAACTGTATAATTCACAGAATTTACATTTACATAAGCTATTAACCAGAATTAAAAAAGATAATTATAATTACAACATAAACAAAAACTAAATTGCATAATAATGCACAATCACAGAAGACACAAGAAATATAGTGGTTTCCCAAAATCTGGGTACATCCACTCTTCTACCCCCTTGGTAGGAATTCACTATCACTGTGCCTGAGTCTTTTGATAATAAGACTCTTAAAACCAGTTACTAGATCTTTTGATAAGAAGATCTTGAACCAATACAATCTGAGTCTTTTTCCAAGGAGACTCTCAGAACCTCTAACTAAATTCTTTGAAGACGTATTCTTAAATCTCTTTTTACAAACTGAAAAAGATAATGAAGTAGAAAACGGAAGAATATCAGAGGATTTAGTAATCTTCTGGTTGAGTCCTCTCAGTAGAATCATGAAGACTATATGCCACTTAGTGAATTGATATCTGGAACTCTGATGAATCCTTGAATAAGAAGATCTCAAGTATTATAAGCCCTTAATACAGATTATCCTTTAAACTTCTCTAAATCTGATGCAGCAATTGATAAGCCCTCAAGAAGAAAAAGAACTGATTCTCTTTCGGATTCAGGAACAAAGATGACGATCGACTGATTCAAGAAAGAACTTCAATTGCAGATTAAAATCTTCTTATCCTTCTCTGTTGTTGAAACCTGTGGAGACCATGCGGTCTGTATTCTAGTCACGGTGGTCTGTTTGTTCAGTAGTCTGGCGGTTTGGACCAGCAGCCTGTCTGGTAGATGTCCTAGCGGTTTGGTAAGAGCCCGCAACTGCGGTCTGATGGCTACTCGTAGCAGTGGCTTGGTGGCTATCCGCAGCAGCCTGATGGCTATCCGCAGCAGCGGTCTGGTGGGAACCCGCAGTAGCGGTCTGATGGCAACCTGCAACTACAGTCTGATGAACATCTGTAGCAACAATCTGACAATATCCTGCTATTGCGGTCTGGCGACCTACGGTGGCAATCTGGCGACCTACGGTGGCGGTCTTACGGCTTTACTTTGTTACCGTCGAGTGGTCTTCCTCAGTCGTTCTTCCTTTTATTCTGTTGCGGTTTGACACAGACAAACCATATAGGCCGCGCAACCTTTATTTAGTCCCACATCACCTGTTTTATTTTATTCGCTCCCCGCTTTTCTATAAATAAGGGTGGCATACCTTTGTATTATCTTATCTTTTGGAGCAATAAAAAATCAGCCTTTATTTAGCTTATTTTAACATGATATCGGAGCTAATTGATCATTTGCTCTAATTTGGTCGTGGATTTTTTTTTTAACCGCTTCTAGTCTTCTTCCCGCCCCGGCCTCCCTTGGCTAGTCGCTTCCCTTGCAACTTCTTTCTCCTCTTGTGCTCTTGCGGGATATTGTGTTCACAAGGGTTATTCTCTCTGCTCGTGCGGTCTCTTCCTCTTCTATGACCTCTTCTTTGCCGACCTTCTTTTCTTGGTCGCTTGTTCATTGCCCTCTTGTTCACGCAATTTGTTCTGTTAAACCGTGCGGTTTGTTGTTGTTTTCTATGGACACTCCATCTCTTTCTTCTTCTTCCACTTTATCTACGCCTCTCTCTCTCTCTCTCTTTCCTCTTCTTCTATTTCTGCTTCCGGTAATTTGGGTACTACTTTCAAGCTTACGGGTCCAAATGACTCTGATTGGAGTGTGTCATTCATTTTTTTATTGCGCTTTCAGCATAAGCATCATCATTTGACTGATGATCCCACTCCTTTTGGCTCTGCTTCTTTTGATGATTGGGATGCTAGTGATGCATTGATGCGTACTTGGTTAGCTAATAGTTTGTTTGATGAGCGACTTCCTATCATTCGACATGATCTGACGGTCAAAGTTGTTTGGAATCATCTTACTGCTTTGTCCTCCAAGGGAGCACAAACTTCGCGCATTTATACTTTATATGCGGATCTTTTTGCTCGACTGGTCATGACTCCTGCTGCTGCCTATCAGGAGGTTCAAACTCTTAGTGCTGAACTTCTTCAGCATAGACCTTTTTCTATTGATCTCGCTGAGTAACATAAACACTTTCAGGAGCTTTTGTTGTTTGATACTTACTTCGCCTACCTGACTCTTATGATATGATTCGATAACAAAATCTTGGAGAGGCGGATACTCCGACTCTGGATACTGCTGCTGCTTACATTTTCGTTGTTACTACTCTTCTTCAGCATCCTTTTCTTCCGTCTTTGTCTCTTGATATTGTTGCTCATCCAGCTCGTCATGATAACTCTAGTGGTCTAGGTGGTCGTACTGGTGGCCATGGTTACTCTAAGTATCGTTGCCCTCATTGTGGCAAAGTTGGTCACTTGGTTGATTGCTGCTGGGCCAAACATCCTCACCTTCATCCTGCTTTGGTTGAGTCCTCGAAGAAGTCTACTTCTTCTCTTGCTACTTCTGGTGCTGCTAAGTTGGCTACTACGGGTAGGTGGTTCATTGATTCTGGTGATACTAATCATATGATGGGGAATTCTCGTCTTTTCTCTTATCTTGACAAGAGTAACTAGTTACCTTTGGTTCTTATTGCGGATGGTTCTCCGTCTCCGGTTTGTGGGTCTGGCACGATGCATGTTACTCATTCTCTTTAGCTTCAGGAAACTCTTTATGTCCCGAATTTTTCATGCAACCTTCTTTCTGTCACTTCTCTTTGCAAACAGTTGAATTGTGAAGCTATTTTTACTGCATCTACTTGTGCTTTTCAGATTCCTCACTCCAAGAAGACGATTGCTACTGGGACTGAAAGCTACAACTTATTCTACCTTGATAATGCTTCTGCTTTATCTGCCTCCTCTTCTTTACTTCAGTGGCATCTTTGGCTTCGACATCCTCCTCCTCGGATTCTTTATCAGCTTCTGCCTGATTTACCTCGAGGAGATTCTTCTCTTAATTGTGAGACTTGTCAATTTGGCCAACAACACCGGTCTACTTTTCCAGCTAAACACTGACACAGTTCTTCTTGTCCTTTTGACCTTGTTCATTTGAATGTTTGGGGTCCTGCTCCCCTTCGAACTATTGGTAGGGGTAGCTTGTATTTTGTTACCTTTATTGATGATTTCTTTCGGTGTACGTGGTTGTATTTGTTTCAAAAACACTCTGAATTTTTTTTTATTTTTACTACATTCTATAATAAGATTCGTACACAATTTGATACTCCTATTAAAATTCTTTGCACTAATAATGCTAAGGAGTATCTTAATCATCAATTCACATTATTTTGTTTGCATCATGACATTGTCCATCAAACTACTTGTCCTTACACTTCTCAACAGAATGCCATTGCTGAACATAAGAATCTCCATCTTCTGGATGTATCTCGTAGCCTTCACACTCATATGAGCGTTCCTTGCTCTTATTGGGGTCATGCAGTTCTTCTTTCTTGTTTTCTCATTAATCGAGCTCCGTCTTCGGATCTTAATAGAAAGACCCCATTTTCTGTTCTGTATCCTAATGCGACACCGTTTCCTTTACCTCCTCGTGTCTTTGGATGCACAGCGTTTATCCACTCTGCTTCTTCTGGTCGTGACAAACTCTCTCCTCGTTCTGTAAAGTGCATCTTTCTGGGCTATTGTCCGACACAGAAAGGATATCGGTGTTATGATCCCATTCTCCAGAAATAGTATGTTTCTGTAGATGTCACTTTCTTTGAGGATGCTCTGTTCTTTTCTCCTCCCTCTCTTCTTCCTTCTTCTGATGATTCCTCCTCTTTTCCTATTATGTCAACACCTTTTCCAGAGCCTGAACCTCTTTCTTCTCCTCATGTCTCTGATTCTTCTACTGAACCACTACCAATATCTCCTGGGCCAGAAGTCTCTCCTTCAGATGGAACTGATACAGTAGACAGGACAGACCTTGATCTTTTGATTGCTCTTCGGAAAGGTGTTCGATCATGCACTCAACATCCTATTCGGGATGTTGTCTCTTATGCACAGATATCTCCACCGTCTAAGAGCTTTCCTCTTATACTATCGGCAAATGTTCTTCCAGCCTCCTATCAAGACACTCTTGTTATTTCTCATTGGAAAGCTGCTATGGATGAAGAGATGAAAACTCTCACTGAACGGGGTACTTAGACTCTTGTTCCTACACCTCAAGGAGCTGATTTGGTTGGCTGTCACTGGGTCTTTGTGATCAAATTTCTCTCTGATGGTATTATTGATCGTTACAAAGCTCGGCTTGTTGCCAAAGGGTTTACGCAAACCTATGGTGTTGATTTCTTTGACATATTCTCTCCTGTTGCTCGGATTATTACAATCTGTGTTCTTTTTTTTGTGGTAGTCAACAGAGATTGGGAGATGTATCAGTTTGATGTGAAGAATGCTTTTTATGATGATTTGCATGAGATAGTCTATATGATGCAACCTCCTGTGTATGTTACTCAGGGGGAGTCTCAGGTGTGTAAATTGAGAAAGGCTATCTATGGTCTTAAGCAAAGCCCGAGGGCCTGGTTTGAAAAGTTCAACGAAGTTATTTCTGTTATTGGGTTTGTTCGGAGCGTTGCATATCACTCTTTGTTCATTTGCAAAACCTCGGTTGGCCTTGATGTTCTTGCAGTCTATGTGGATGACATTTTTCTCACAGGGGATGATAGAAATGGTATTGACATGACGAAGAAGCATATGCTTCAACCTTTTATTACCAAGGATATGGGGTCTCCTAAATACTTTCTGGGGATTGAGATATCCAAAAAACTCGGTTCTATTGTTCTTTCACAGCAAAAGTATGTCTTAGATCTCTTGAAAGAGACAAGTCTTCTTGGGGCTAAACCTACTTGATCTCCTATGGCTGTTGGAGATGACAAGTGTTGGAGTGAGAATTCTCCTCTTTTTAAATATATCACCAGATACAGACGGCTTGTGGGTAAACTCATTTATTTGATAGTCACAAGACTAGATATTTGTTATGTAGTAGGAAGAGTGAGCCAGTTTATGCAAGTCCTTGGGGAATGTCATCTATAATCAGCTCTAAAGATCCTAGAGTATGTAAAAGGTGCATTAGTAAAATAGCTTTTGTTTCAAAAAAGGGGACATTTGAAGTTTGAGGTTTATTCTTATGCTAGCTACGCAGATGATAAAGAAGATAGGAAGTCTACGTTTGGTTTCTGTACCTTCGTTGGAGGTAATCTAGTCAGCTGGAAGAGCAAGAAACATGTTGTAGTTTCTAGGTCAAGTGCGGAAGCTGAATATAGAAGCGTGACTCTGACTGCTTGTGAGCTGAAGTGATTACATACACTCTTGCTTGATCTAGGAGAGGTTTATGATCATCTCCTACCAATCTTCTGTGACAATAAGGCGACCATATATATTTTGATAAATCCATTCTTTCATAAGAGAATGAAGCATATTGAAGTAGATTGTCATTTTATTAGAGAAGAGATATTGAAGAATCAAATCTGTACTCCATTTGTTCCTCAATCACTATGCCTTAGGCGGACCGTTACCGGGCTGCAGCCCAAGCACCCCAACCCCTCTCCATGGACTGCCTCAATCGGCGCCTCTGCCCACTAGCGAGTTGTTGGTGGCCGCAGCCTCCCTTTGATGAGCAAACTCGATAGTTAAGTTGGGTTGTATGGGGACTTCCCAGGAGGTCACCCATCCTAGTACTACTCTCGCCCAAGCACATTTTACTATGGAGTGTCTTCACTTTTCATCACCAATTGAACTGTCTATGGAGAGGGGTTGGGGTGCTTGGGCTGCACCTCAATTGGTGATGAGAGTTGAAAGAACTTCATAGTTAAGCGTGCTTGGGTGAGAGTAGTATTGAGATGGGTGACCTCCTGAGAAGTTCCTGTACGACCCAACTTAACTGTCGAGTTCGATCATCAAAGGGAGGTTGTGGCCACCAACAACACGCCAGTGGGCAGAGGCGTCGATTGAGGCAGTCTATAGAGAGGGGTTGGGGTGCTTGGGCTGCAGCCCACGGTCTGCCTGACCAAGGTTAGCTCTGCTTTGGCGGGAGATTTTTTCCTTGGGTCGAGGGGACGTTACATGTACCTTGGAAGCAGACATCTCCATCATCCCTCCTTATATCTCCCATCTCTTCTAAGTCAGCCACTTTAAACTCAGAGGAGTGATCAGGAATAGTAACAGCAGGCTCATCAGCCTTAGATAACTCAATAACATTTTTCAGTTTCTTGAGCAGGAAGCTCTGTATGAATCTCCCCATCAACCTTAGCAATGTCCATATCAACTTGTTGAACATCAACAATTGTGTTGGGGACATCTTCTTGCACTAGCTCTAGAACTTGCTCCCCCTCAACTTGAGCACTGAAGGGCAGCAACTGAAATTCAACTGGAATTTGACACTTTCTTTCATGTAGGTTATCCAGGAAAGAGTCAATCTGGTCTTGTAGACCAACAGAAGATTAACCTTGCTCCCCCTTAGCAGCAACATCTACTCTGAGAGTCTCCCCCTCAATCTCTACACAAATTTTGTCCACAACTACACTAACTAGTTTATCAGCAGGTTCTATTGGAGTGTCTTCAGATTGAGAAACACTACTTGGTAGAATTCTGTCACCTGGTCCTGATGATATAGACACCTGAGCACTTACATCTCTTCTGATCTCAGCAATTGATTCAGATAGCTGTGGGCCATAATGCTCTTCACCTCTGCTCTCAGAAAAGCTGCATTCAGAGCTCTCTTTAGTTATTGTGACTACTTTCTTTTTCTTTTTGTCATCTGGCAGTTGGTGTGGGAACAACACTCTGTCCCACCTATCAAACATCCTTGAGTCCATTTTCCTCATATGATGTATCTTAGCTCCTAGCCTCACATTGAGGATCCCTGGAGCTGAGTTCAGCAAGAATAAGGAGAGTATTCTACCCGTGTTGGGTTTTGGAATACATTCCACTATCCTCTCAAAGAGAATCTTCCCCCAGTCAATTTTCTTTGACAGAATTATTCTGGTCATCATCTCAAACATCTTTCTTGAAATTTTGTCATGAGAACCAGTCTTGCAGATTAAGGCCTTGCCTATCACATCTGCCAAGAAATTCCCTTTCACGTTCATCTCTTTTCTCATGATAGAACCTGTGGTGTGTTTTGACAGGCCACACCATTTAAGTGATGACTTAACATCTTCAACAAAAAGTTCATCCTCTTCATTTGAGGACCCAACCTTAGTCATTTTCAGAGCCTTGCTCAACCTCCTTGAGGAAATCTTGATTTTGTTTCCACGGATAGATGTCTTAATCTTCTTAGAATACGAGTCCACTTTGGCATTAACATACAGTTCCAACACTTCTCTTTTCTAGATGGAACTAGGTTTGGACAGAACAAATTCTCGGTCGGCGGTATTATGCAGATGAAGAGCTAGCTGTACTTCTTCAGGAGCATCCTTAAATCCATTCCTAACAAGTTCCGAGCCCTCGAACAGGAAACCTACACCTTGGGTGTCATTGAATCCTTGAGTTGTTGGAGAGTTGACGAACTTTGCTCGAGAATACACGACATGGCAGTGTGTCGAAAAGGGCAAATAACTATGTGTTTTATCCTAGGCACACATTTTTATTTATAGTTACCCATATACGAGAATGTGGAGAGACGCGTACCTGTCGTTATTTACACGATTTGATCAACGACTGAGATTAATCCCGAGAATTAGTTGTAATCTGATCCACCAGATTAAATGCGATGAGTGCACTCGACGCTCTCAACTCTCTCAACGCCTTGAGTTTTCTCAACGCTCTCGACGCCTTGAGTTATCTTAACGCTCTAGACGCCTGGATAGTTAGTCCATTTCTTTCCTGATTACCTGCAAAAGGTTAATCCTCCAAATGCACATATGCATGCAAACATAATGATGCTACTCCAACTTCAACATACCCAACTCAAATTTGAAGGTGATGAACTTAGCTTCATCTAGAATCTTAGTGAAGATATCAGCCACTTGTTTGTCTGTGGCGACAAACTAAAGACTGATGTCTTCCTTCTTGTAATTTATTTCATGTTAGGCCACCTAGCGTTTGTACTATCGTCGACGATAGGGTTTATTTCATGTTAAGCCTCAATTTTTTTTCCTTCTGATCTTCCTTTGATTATTTTATTTTCTTTATATATGTTTTTATTTCCATTCCAGTTCATGCTTTGTGTTTTCAAAATTGAAAAACTACTAAAAATTATAAAATCCCAAAATTACAAAAACATGTTTTGATTTCGTTTGTGTAAAAAATGGTATGATCATTAGTTTTTGGACATACATGACTAGAATTAAAAGCATAAAAATTAGGTAAACTATTTGATTTAGGATTACTAATCTTTGTTCAATATTGTATGTCTTTGTCATGATGTGTCTAATCAATTAGTATTTAGCTACTGAGTGTGACTAACTAGGATAATGTATGTTTAATACGCCTCTAGGTATATTGTGTGAGAATTTAGGTAGAATAATAACATCTCACTTATCACATATCTTTTGAAAATGCACTTTTGTAGAAATTTCAGAACATACATGTTGTAACTCGTGATGTTGTGTCTAACATGCTAGGAATGACTTAAAAAATCAATATAACTTTGTTCATTTTCACATATAGAGCTTAGAACGTTGGGCCAAAATTACATTGGTAAGGTCTTTTGTATACAAGTTAAAATGTATTATCTGTGTGACTAGATTTTGATTGATTCGGAGACCTTGGATACAAATAAAACAAATATTATTATAAAATTGATAGTGAATATATATATATATATATATAATATATAATATATATATATATAATCAAAATCTTTCCAAGGATACCCCCTCCCCAAGAGCTACTCATTTCTTCGAATAAGACTCTATGAGCATTATGAGGATGATCACTTTGGTCTATTGAATCATTTCGATCTTGTGCAAAGACAGACAAATGAGCGAGTGCGCTTTGTTCTAATCTTGATATTGCACGTGACATGATTTTTCACTTCATCACTCTTGTTTTAGCATATATATTTACTATGATACAACATGTATTAATGATTATTTTTACCTGATGCTTTTCTTTGATACAATACGTGCATCTATTATTATTCTATCTAATACTTTCATGCATAAGAATTGGAATTAAACTTCACTTCCTATTTTTTACTTTATTGTACTAATACATTATTGTTATTCATTACGCTTACAATATTACACTGTATTAACTCTATAAATCACCTAACATTGTACGATAAATCTAGTGTATTTAGTTTCATATGTTGGTCCAAATTCATATACTTTGCCAATTTATAAATCAAATGATTTTCTTGTGGTGTCTAGCTCTGTGGTATATTTGCTCTTCTCGTACTTTTGACTCACACTTTTAAATTCTTTGATTTGTTTTTGGTCACTCCTAAAACTTCCATGCTTATTTTTATCTCATGGATTGTCTTTTTGGTTTTCATGCTTATAGACTACAACTCTTTATTTTCTTAATCTTTTCGCTCATTCCTATCCCTTTAAATAATATCAAAGGCGGAGATTAGAATGTTCAAGAGCTAGTCATATACTTGTCATCTAGGGGAGATCACATGCAGGGGAGTTATGTGGCTATCATACACAAAGATAGAGGGAGCACACATATAGGGGGAGTCGTACAATGCATGCACGATCACACTAAATAGCATTCTCACAATAATTTCTAGTGCCACTCTGACATATAAACACGTTCCTTTTTGTATTGACTATAATTATTTACATTATATCAAGTTACTTCCCGTTCTGTGTGATTTATATCTCATGAATGAGATTTTCTATTATTAAAAGGGGGAGTTTATTGGAACATGCGTTCTGCATCTCCCAGGTTTGATAATATCAAATCCCAAGATGTATTTGATTATACAATTTTTGGGTATAGTGTGCAGGTTTACATGTGTGAAGTTTCTGGATCGGCGATTTTTTTGCATTATCGCTGACGATAGCCAATACCGCTAGTGATAGCCTGGATGTGGACACGTCGGCGATTTGTGGACTGGTGGAATACGCAAGTTGCCATAAAAGGAAGCCCTCAATTAGGATATCGCTTGTCGATAACGACTATCGTGTTGGGTATTGTATCCACAATAACCCGGATTTGAAGAATGGTCCAGTTAAGCTAAGATGAATTGAGATTGTATTTGATGCTGCTATTTTAGTTATGTACTTGCAAGTGTACATTGCTAAGTACACACCAATGTCAGGTTAAAGTGGGTCAATAAACACAGGACTATACAATGTAATCCTTCATTATGTAGGCCAATGTGTTGACTCACATGTAATCTTTCTATTGGGGTCAAGTACTTCTATCCTAAGTACAGGAGAAGGATCAAGGAAGGACAAAGGCTTGGAATTAGAAGTACAGGAATTTACCTAAGTAAAATTCGTCGAGTATGGTTAAGAATACTCGTCGAATTCGTCGAGTATACTCGTTGATACTCGTCGAATTCGTCGTATATCCCTTCCAACACTCGTCGAATTCATCATTTGTACTTAGGGCAAATTCTCTGAGAATAGGAAAATCCGACAAGTAAATTTCGCCGAGTATCATCTTGTATACTCGTCGAATTCATCGAATGTATCTAACGATACTCGTTGAATTCGTCGAATATAATAGATAATACACTCTGAATTCATCGAGTCCATTCGACGCTACTTCTCTGGATTTTTCCAAGTCTCATTCGTCATATATCACTCGACCAGGCGTCGAGTGCGTCGAGTGAGCTAGCCGATACTTGACGAATTCGTTGAGTATACCGACAGATACTCGTTGAGTATGGCCTCCTCCTTGGCGTTGAGTGATTTGCCGGCCTGAGCTGATTTTTCTAAGTCTCATTTGTCGTATATCAAGAACCATTCGTCGAGTATACTAGTGATACTCGACGATACTCGACGAATTTGACTTAAGTCATTTTTAGATTTTTTTCAAAAATCTGGTTCGGGCAGTCGGCCATGCACAATGCTTTATAGGTTTCATTTTTGGAAAGTTTCTTGATACCATTGGCAAGGAGATCTCTATAAATACCTAGGGGATATTTCCTTTCCATCTAATCGTGCTCTTGCTCTAAAATTTGACATCAAGAAAACCTTCCTAATCGAAAATTCGTCTGCTCGGCTCTGTACGCAACGCGACTTCCCGATCAACCACCGACGTTCTGCTGTGCACGATTCATCTTCTTCGACATACATGATTGGATTTCTACTCTCTCTATAGATCTATACTCCTCCAAATCGAGTCGATCGAAGATTCAAGTCAAGATTCAAGATCTTCAACGTTTTCATATTCCCTGTTCTCCAACTGATTTCAAGATCTATTATTCTCGAAGAACGATTGATTGAAGATTTCAAATCTTGTCTAAGTTGGGTGTAATATTCATTTACTTTTGTAGGAGATTTTTTTCCCATTGGTAGATCCGTTTGTGGATCGAGTGGTAGATCCGTTTGTGGATCGAGTCATAGATCCGGTTATGGATCGACTGGTAGGAGCGTCGTCTCCGAGTTGTAGGAGTTGCGGTTCCAAGGTGTAAGATTTGTGGAAATCTTAGTTTGGTGAAGTAGCCGAATCTAGCCCTTCGTGGTGGATAGGCGAGGCGGGAAAGTGGACGTACCCAACTCGGGAAACCACTATAAATCTCGGTATTTGCGTGTTTATTTTTAAGTAACTTTTATTCCGCCAAATGACACAAACATCACATATTCACCTCCCTCCAGGTGATTTAGGTAGACGCTAAACACTTTCAATTGGTATCAGAGCCAGGTTTTGTTCGATATAAGGTTAACACCTTGGACAAGATTCCTGTTCTAGCGTCAAGAGATTTCGTCTAGTAACTATGGACAGAAGTAAAGACATGTCTTCTATGAAGCTACCAGTATACACAAAAGAAAACTTTCTCATGTGGAAAGAACGAGTAAGGTTCTACATGAAAGCTGCTGATCCCAGAATATTCTAGATTATGGAAGAAGGACCCCACATACCGACTTAACCATCAACTCTGAATCATACAGTCATGATCCCCAAGAAGATGATGGACTTGACTAAGGATGAAATTTCCTTAGTCTCTCTTGATAGGAAGGCAAAGAACATCATCGCAAGTGTAGTGGAAGACTCAATGCTTCAGAATCTATTCCACTGCAAATCTGCCAAAGAAATGTGGGATTGCTTAGTTGTTTTGATGGAAGGAACAAAAGAAGTTAGAGACGATCGCAGATCGTTACTGAATCAGGAGTACGAAGTGTTCAAGCAAGGATCAAATGATACCATTGCTGACAGCTTCGAGAAGTTCTTCAAGTCGTGAACGGTCTCAGAAACTACGGCTGTAAATTCACTAATGGTGAACTAAACGACAAGTTTCTCAGATCCCTAATAAAGGAATGAGACACTAAAGTAGTTGCCATCAGGGAATTTGGGAAGTTGCCTGAGACTGACCCTCAGAACATCTTTGGAAGATTGCTCCCCTACGAACTATAGATGAAAACCAGAAAGAAGGAGGAGCAAAGCAACCGGACTTCCAGCAAAGATAAGTCGGTAGCTATAGAGGCTGAAGGTTCAAGAAAGTCCAAAGCTGTATCACCAGTAAGGACTCGGGCTCCTAACACCCCAGAAGACTCCGAGCCTAGCACATCTGGCTCTGAGCTATCAGATGGAGAGTTCTCTCTAATATCTAAGCAGTTCAAGAAACTGCTCAGCAAGAGGAGACAAATGAAGAATCAGTCATCCTCATCTAATTTCAGAAAATCTCATCGTGATGGTGATTGCTACAGAAAAAGCTACAACCGAGAGGGCAGATATAGATCTAAATCGAACAAACACTCTTCCTCTGACGTTGTGTGCTACTATTGTAACAAGACATGTCACATGATTGTTAAATGCCCATACAAGAAGAAGGAAGGCTCCAAGAAAGAGGAGTAGTCTCCAATGGAGTAGTCTCTTTCAAGAAGGACCAAAAGTCATCTTTGGAGGGTCAGACCGGGGAACTACAAATGGCTATGGTATGATCTCCAATGGAGTAGTCTCTTTCAGAGACGTGGCTTATGTTGAAGGATTACACCTAATCTTATAAGCATAAATTAGCTATGTGATAAATGCCACATCGTTGAGTTTTGCAAGGACAAGTGTTTGATAAAGTCATCTATAAATTTGGATATAATCTTAACAGGCACTCAGAGCAGAAATATTTTTTGTTTAAATTTTATTTGCTTAGACAATTCTACACCAATCTGTTTTCTTGCAAAAGATAGTGCACCTCTCTGTGACCAATGACACAAGAGATTATCACATATTAATTTCAAAATAGTAAATATGTTATTTTCTCACAACTAAGTGCGCGATGCTCCCAACATTAACTATCTTAAAGAGAGTCTGTGTCACACATGTCAAATGGGTAAGCAGACAAGGGCTACCTTCAAGGGTATCGCTGAGAAAGATTCTTCAAAAAGTTTATACTTACTTCATATGGACTTATTCGGTCATATGCCTATTCACAGTTTAGGAGATAAGGTCTACATGTTAGTAATTGTTGATGACTACTCACGTTTTACTTGTGTGTTCTTTCTGAAACACAAGTCAGACACTGTTGGGGCTGCGGTCCGGAATCGCCCCCGCGTTGCGGCGCTATGCGGTAATGGCTTAACTGGCTGCCCCGTCCCCGGTCAAAATCTTGATATAAAGATTAGTATGCGCCTTTGACCTCTAGGCCGGTCTTTTGGTGCAGTTGGTAGCGCTAAGTCCTCTCAATTGGTGGAGATGCGGGGTACGGGTTCGAAACCCCGGGGTCGTTTCCGGGGGGGATTGTTGGGACTGCGGTCCGGAATCGCCCCCGCATTGCGGCGCTATGCGGTAATGGCTTAACTGGCTGCCCCGTCCCCGATCAAAATCTTGATATAAAGATTAGTATGCGCCTTTGACCTTCAGGCCGGTCTTTTGGTGCAGTTGGTAGCGCTAAGTCCTCTCAGACACATTTGACACATTCACAAATTTTATCCCGCAAATTCAGAACAAATTGAATTGCTCAGTGTTCAAAATCAGAAGTGACCACAGAACAGAATTTAAGTCTGGTGCCATGACAGAATTTTGTGGAAGTCAAGGTATCTTTCATGAGTTTTTCTCACCGTGCACTCCACAACAAAATGGAGTTATGGAGAGAAGGAATAGAACCCTAATTGAAGCATGCACAACTATATTGAATGACGCTTCACTTCCGGAGTAATTCTGGGCCGAAGCAGTCAACACAGCTTGTCACGTGCAAAACAGAGCACTTTTCAACAAAAGCTATCGTAAGACCCCCTATGAGTTATTGAAGGGAAGAAAATTGACTGTGTCCTATTTTAGAATCTTTGAAAGTAAATGCTTCGTACTTAATAATGGAAAGTATTACCGCACGAAGTTTAGTGAAAAATATTTTGAAGGTATTTTTGTAAGTTATAGTAGCCATAGTAAGGCATATATGATTTTCAATAAGAAAACTCTTGTGGTAGAAGAGTCAATAAATGTTGTATTTGATGAGACAAGCTTGCTCCAAAGAAGCTTGTCTATTATTATTGGTGCAGATGCAGGTACAAGATTCAAGGAACTAAGCTTGGATGAAGCTGTCAAGGAAGAAGATCCAAGCTCAGTCACGATCGTCGATCCAGGCTTGGGGGATATAGAACCGCTCGAGAAAGAATTGCTTCAACCTCTAGAGGATGCACCAAATGCTGCAGAGTATGCTGGTGGGAGAGCAAGAAATCTAGGGTTCAGACACCTAAGAGATCACCCAGTTGATCAAATAATTTGAGAGTCAGGCGACGGTGTTAGAACCAGAAGAGGTACAGCTAATGAGATTATGCATCTTAACAACAAAATTGCTTTACGGCGATATTTTTTTATGTCTTTAGTGACGATTTCAAAGCGTCACGATAGTTTTTGTGACGTTTATAAAAACGTCACCAAATCGTCATGTCGCCGTAGCTCATTGCGACACTTTCAAAAAAACGTCATGATTAGTATTTACTCTACCGCGACATTTTTTTTCAAAAACGTCATTATTAACAGTTGTTATACGACGACACTTTTCTAAAAAATGTCATGATTGACAATTGCTCTATCGTGGCACTTAAAAAAAACGTCACGATCAATAATTTTTTTATCATAACACTTTCTAAAAAAGTGTCGCAACGTTTTATGCAAATGTAGTTGTAATGTTAATGTGATCACTGATCGCCGTAATTATCGCTTATGGAAAAAAAAATTTATGACCTATTGCATTTTATGGAAAAAATTAAAACAAATAGAAATTTATGAATTTTTTAAACAACATAATTATCATAACATATTCGTGGGAGAAAGTACCAGAAGCAGCTAAGTAAAATATCAGTGGCACAGTTGGGTGGTAAAACTAGACAAATATTTGTTAAAGAGATGAAACAAACAAAATCTTAAGTACATTCCATTAAATAAATTGAGTGTTGAAATGTTACATAAAACAGATCCATTGGAATAACTGGCAAAAATGGGAGAGAAAAAACACAGCAAGAATTTCGAGTTCGGGGCCCAGTTTCTCTTCAACTGCCTTCTCCTCTTTCAGGCGCAACTTCGACAGCTGCTTCTGTCTTCCATCTCCTTGATAATATTATAGCAAGCGGATTCCATTAACTTGTAATTTCTCTTGGTACTTTTCCAAGGTCGCCCCAAAAGATGCGGCAAGAAGAACAGGTCCGAAAAGATTGTGATGCAGCATTGTGAAACTACTTCTGGCCAGCAGCTAGCTTAATGAAGTCAAAAGAGAATAACAGTTAGTGCGACATCATTTTTTGTCAATTAATTTTGGTAGTTATTCATAAAACTGAATTCAAATAATTAGGCTAACACTAAGAACGGAATAGTGAAAAATATATAGCATTGAACTGCTTCTAATTAAATAAGATATTTAAACTATTACCTACTAAACTATTCGTAAAACAGGATATGCTGCAAACTTCAGTACCTACTAAACTACTTTAGAAATGTACCTCCTGATCTTCATGTTCTCTTCCAGGCTGAATAATATCATTTTGACATAATGATATTAGATTTATTGTGCATTACCTCACCTATATAAATTAAATAAGTAAATTTTTAGTTGGAAACACATGGAATAAAATATGAAAAAATATAAGTAGCTTCATCATGAGGATGGTATTGCACAAAAAAACTAGATAAATGCACCAGAAATTGCATTGTAGCTTTCAAACAAGTAGTTATAAGCCTCACATAATTCTCTAGTAACCTCTTATGAGACCAAGATAAAAAATTGGTCACCATCACCATTAGCCTTACCCAACAACTTGGAATATGGCAAAATTATGAAACCATATAACTTAAGAACTAAAAAAGACAAGAAAAGTATGGAATACAAAAGCAACTAACAATCTCTTCAACAAGTGCATTTAATAGTTACCAAATTAGCATCAAAATGAAGGCCCTCTATTGGGAATCCATAATTCAAAGTTAGGTGTAATCTAACAACAAACTTATCATGTAAAGAACATCCAGCAAGGAGAAAATACCATCAGAACAACAAAGATTTCAGATATAGAAATTTGTATAATATATATTTTTTGAAATCTACAAATGTTGAAAAAAAACAGTATTTGCAACTAGAAAAAATACAGTAATAATGAGCAAAGATCTATAACTGCATTTACTTATCATGCAAAGATCTATACAGCAATGATGGGCAAAGATCTATAACTGCAAGGCTGATTTTAGGTGGATCTGGAGTTTTGGGGTGTTTCTAGTGGTGGTGGTGGAGGAAATGGAAGAGAGCGTCAAGACCATAAATTCCAAAATCTAGCGCCGTTGCTGGAGAGGAGATGGACAAGCATGCCCAGCGAGGAGCGGAGGAGACGAGGATTCGTGTTCATCCATCCTAGCAAGCTCATCAAGATTTCAGTAGTGAAGCTCGCTGAGAATGATTCACACAGTCGCCAGCTTGCGACGGAAGAGCCGGAGGAGACGAACGGACGACAAGCTTCCTTCCGCGATTTGTCTTCGGCAATCGGCCCTCCGCCTTTCCGCGGCGTCTGGACGGCAGGAAAAGTAGCGGGCGACACCAGGTTGTGTAGAGATAGTGATGACGATCGGTGGAGGCCACAGAGAAGAACAATGAGGGGGAGGCTGACGGAGAGGTAGAGTAGGGCAGGGGCACAAAGAGAATATTAAAGGGAAAATACACACCGGCTATCGGGAGGAGCCAGGAGGGAAGAAGGCGAGCAGCATGACGCCGATGGGAGTAGCTAGGTCACGGTCATGAGGAAATGAAGAGTCGGGGGCATTCAGGAATAACAACTCTCAACAACACTCAAGACTGCAAGAATAAATAAAATAATATTTTTTTGGGGGGGGGGGGGGGGGTGTTCCCTCCATATTTTCATTTTTAGTTATTATTTTTATTTTGGCACGATCATAAATGAGGGATAAATAAACACTATATCACCCATATTCCTTTTGATGGAATATCTTCTAAACTTTTTGATGACACATTTTGAAGATCTTATGTTTTGATGAAGTTTTTTAAAATAATCGTCACGAAAAATAAACATGTATGCTGACGTTCTTTATAAAAACCGTTGGCAATGCTAAAATTTAGTATTGGTGATGTTTTTGAAAAAAATCGTCGCTAAATAGAAAACTAACAGCGACACTTTCAAAAACGTCGCAATAAAAACGTCATTGTAAATTCTATATCTTGTGTCGAAGTATGAGACTGGGCGGTCTGGCGGTTTGAGCCTGGCGGGTTGTAGACCGGGCGGTCTGGCGGTTTGTGTCCGGCGGGTTGATATCCAGACTGTTGCTGTGCGGTGTCCGGCGGTCTGACGGTTTATCTCCGGCGGCTTGGAAACCGGGCGGTCTAGCGGTCTCCTACCGCATCTCTCTCTTGCTTCTGGTATTGCCGAGCGGTTAGAACATTGTCTAACCGCGCGGCCTGTTCCGGTCTGTTGTTCTAGCTGCCCGGATCAGATGTATAGCTTTAGTCCCACATTGTTAGTTTGTATTCTATCCTCTCTCCTCCATTCTATAAAAGGGAGGTCATACCTTTGTAAATGATATCTTTTTGGATAATAAAATTTCAATTATTCAAAGTTCCGACTTGTTTTCTTGTCGTTTGTTCGCTACTTTTCTCTTTTGTTCGCTACTTCTCACATGATATCAGAGGACTCGATCTTCTCCTCCTGATTCTGTGCGCCCTGTCCGCGCGGCTTGTCTCTTTTTCTCTCGCTACCTGTTCTCGCGGTTTCTCTTCCGCTTGCTTGCGCCCTGTCCGCGCGGCTTGCCCCTTCCTCTCGCGACCTGTTCTCGCGGTTTGTCTCTTCCGCCTACTTGTGCCCTATCTGTGCGGTAGTCTTTTCCTGCCTTTCAGTCGCAGCGACCTGTATCTTTGCTCGCCGCGACCTGCTGCCTTTTTTGCCTTGTTTCTTCTTCTCTTCTGTTCGCGCGGTCTATCTTCTAGCCGCTCGACTTCTTTCCCTGCTTGGATCTGTGGCTTGGTCGTGGCTTCTCTAGCCGCTGGTGTCTGTCATCGTGACCGCCGCAGCTCTTCTTCTTCCTATCCGCGCGGCTTGTATTCTAACCGCGCGGATTCTCACAGATTTCTCCTATGGCCCTTTCTGAAACCTCCACTACCACCACTCCCATCGCCACTCCGACGCCGCTTCCTACTCCCTCTGGCAACCTTGGTACGGTTTCTAAACTTGTTGGCTCCAACTATCCGGATTGGAGCGTTTCTTTCACCTTTCTTCTTCGCTCTCAGCGCAAACGTCATCACCTCACCGATGACCCTCCTCCTCTAGACTCTGCTGAATTTGATGACTGGGATGCCAGTGATGCGCTTGTCCGAACGTGGTTGGCTAACAGCCTCTCCGATAAATATCTTCCTGTCATACGCCATGATGAGACGGTCAAGATCGCGTGGCTTCACCTTGCTGCTCTCTACTCGAAGGGGGCCCAGACATTCCGCATTTATACTCTCTATGCGGATCTCTTCGCTCGCCCTTCCATGTCTCCTGCTGCGGCTTATCAGCAAGTTCAGGCTCTTGGCGCTGAAATCCTCCAGAATCGCCCTTTCTCCGCGGACTTGGCCGAGCAGCACAAACACTTCCAGGAACTCCTAGTTGTTTGTTATCTTCTACGGCTCCCTGAGTCTTTTTATATGATCCGCCAGCAGATCTTGGGCGAAGCCGAGTCTCCCACCTTGGATGCCACCGCGGCTCGCATCGCCGCTGTTACTTCACTGCTCCACCGTCCTCTGTTGTCCTCCCCTCCTCCACAGGACTCCTATGCTCACCAAGTTCAGCGGGGTGGCAATAGTGGTCGCAGCCACTCTGGCACGCATGGTCCGTCAAGATTAATCTGCTCTCACTGTGGTCGTACCGGCCACTCTGTTGACCGCTGCTGGCAGAAACATCCTCATCTTCGTCCCTCCGGTGATACTTCTTCCTCAACCTTCGCCTCCTCTCGGCCATCTGCTTCTATGGCCACGACCTCAGGTAGTGCACACGTCGTTACCCAAGGTAAATGGCTGATTGACTCTGGTGCTACAAATCACATGACCGGAAACCCTCACTGCTTCTCTCTCCTAGAGACGCATGATCGGTTACCCCCGGTTCTTGTTGCGGATGGTTCGCCTTCCCCGGTTCACGGAACGGGCATGGTTCCAGTCACCCCGTCGCTTTGCTTAGCGGACACTCTCTATGTCCCGAAGTTCCCTTACAATTTGCTCTCAGTTACAACTTTATGCAAGAAACTTCAGTGTTCTGTCTTATTTACTCCTACTTCTTGTTGTTTTCAGGACCCGAGGACCCAACGGACGATTGCTACTGGGACTGAGAGCGGCGGTCTCTACTTCCTCGATAATGTTTCCGCTCTGTCCGCCTTCTCTTCCTCGTCTACTGATCTGCTTCAATGGCATCTTCGCCTTGGACATCCTCCTCCTCGGATTCTTCGTCAGCTTCTTCCCCACTTATCTCAGACCAGTCCTCCGCTCAACTGTGATGCATGTCAGCTTGGCAAACATCACCGCTCCTCCTTCCCGCCGAAGCAAGGCCGTGGTTCCTCCCGCCCTTTTGATCTCATTCATTCCGATGTCTGGGGTACTGCTCCTACTCTCACTGTTGGTCGGGGTAGTTCTTATTTCGTAACTTTTATTGATGATTTCTCTAGATGTACCTGGGTGTATCTTTTAAAAGATCGCTCTGAACTCTTATCTGTCTGGCAATCTTTTTATAATATGATTAAAACTCAGTTTGATATTTCTATTAAAGTACTGCGCTCTGATAATGCTAAAGAATTTCTCAGTCATGAGTTTTCGTTTTTTTGTATGCAACATGATCTTATTCATCAGACCAGCTGTGTTTACACCTCCTAGCAAAATAGGGTGGCGGAGCGTAAAAACCGTCATCTCCTCGATATCGCTCGCACTCTAATGACGCAGATGCAGGTACCTCGCTCCTACTGGGGCTATGCTGTTCTTCTTGCCTGCTATCTCATCAATCGCATTCCCTCTTCGGTTCTTCACGGCAAGACCCCCTTCTCCATTCTCTACCCGGGCAAGGAACCCTTTCCTCTTCCTCTCCGTATCTTTGGGTGTACGGCTTTTGTGCATGCTCCGTCTACTACCCGTGACAAGCTTTCCCCCCGTTCCACAAAATGTGTCTTTTTGAGATACTTGACCACTCAAAAAGGCTATTGTTGCTTTGACCCCGTTCTGCACAAACAGTTTGTTTTCGCGGACGTTACCTTCTTCGAAAATGCATCCTACTTTTCTTCTCCCTCCCCGCTTCCACCTGCTGTCTCTGACTCTCCACCATCTCTCTGTGATCCTTCCACGCATGTCGACGTCTCCCCTCCTATATCGTCTCCTCCTCCGTCTCCTCCTCTCCCTATTATCTCCCCCCCTTCTTCTTCGCAGCTGTCTCTCTCTAGTCCCGGGCCAGCTTTCTCCGCCACGGACGCTCCGGTCCCTAAGGCGCAAGACGACCTGGATCTTCCCATTGCCCTTCGCAAAGGGGTGCGGGCGTGTACCCAACACCTGCTTGTGGCTATTGTTTCATATGATCAGCTTACTCCCTCTCGCAGGTGCTTTGCTTTAGCTATCTCGGCTACTACCACTCCCCGCACTTACCAGGAGGCTCTTGTTATTCCTCATTGGAAATCTGCCATGGATGAGGAAATCGCCACTCTTACTGAAAGGGGTACCTGGACCCTTGTTCCTCCACCAGTAGGTACTGATGTGGTTGGCTGCCGCTGGGTGTTCGTTGTGAAGTTTCGCCCAGACGGCACTGTGGATTGTTACAAAGCCCGACTGGTGGCCAAAGGCTTTACTCAGACTTATGGAGTTGACTATTTTGATACTTTATCCCCAGTTGCTCGCCTCAGCACCATTCGGGTTCTTCTTTCTGTGGCCGTCAACAGGGAGTGGGCTATTTCCCAGCTTGATGTCAAGAATGCTTTTCTGTATGGGGATCTTCAGGAGGACGTCTATATGGAGCAACCTCTTGGGTATGTTGCTCAGGGGGAGACACGAGTATGCTAGTTGAAGAAGGCCATCTACGGCCTAAAACAGAGCCCTCGGGCATGGTTCGACCAGTTTAGTGGCATTGTGGCTGCCATTGGCTTTACAAGAAGTTCAGCCGATCACTCATTGTTTATTCGCAAAACCGTATCGGGCCTTGTGGTTTTGGCGGTGTATGTGGATGATATTCTTCTTACCGGCGATGACCAGGATGGGGTGGACTTGACAAAGAAACACCTCCGTCAACACCTAGTCACAAAGGATATGGGCTACCCGAAATATTTTTTGGGGATAGAAATCACTCGGAAGCCCGACTCGTTGGTTCTCTCCCAACGGAAGTATGCTCTTGATCTTCTACAAGAGGCAGGATTGACCGGTGCCAAACCGGCCCGGTATCCCATGGCCACTGGAGAGGACAAAACATGGACAGATGACTCACCTCTTATATCTGATGCCACGAGGTATAGACGTCTGGTGGGCAAACTCATTTATCTCACGGTGACCAGACCCGACATCGCCTATGCTGTAGGCAAGGTCAGTCAGTTTATGAAAGCTCCCAGGGAATGTCATCTTTAGTCTGCCTTGAAGATACTACAGTATGTCAAAGCAGCACCAGGAAAAGGGCTACTCTTTCAGAAGCATGGTCATCTGAGAGTTGAAGCCTACTCAGACTCAAGCTATGTGGATGATAAAGGTGACCGTAAATCTACATCGGGCTTTTGCACATTTGTTGGAGGTAATCTTGTGAGCTGGAAGAGCAAGAAGCAGTCTGTTGTCTCAAGGTCCAGTGCAGAAGCCGAATACCGGAGTATGGCGTCAACCACGTGTGAGTTAAAATGGTTGCGGGCTCTCATGCTTGACCTAGGAGAGGTCTACGACTATCCTCTGCCTATGTTCTGTGACAACAAGACTGCTATATACATATCCAAAAATCCGGTCTTCCTTGAGAGAATGAAACATATAGAGGTCGACTGCCATTTCATCCGATAAGAGGTCTTGAAGAGACAGATTTGCACTCCGTTCGTTACCTCCGACAAAGAGTTGGCAGATATCTTCACCAAGCCGGTTTCTACTTTCTTCTTCCATATCTGTGACAACCTGGGTATGATTGATATCTATGCTCTAGCTTGAGGGGGAGTGTCGAAGTATGAGACCGGGCGGTCTGGCGGTTTGAGCCTGACGGGTTGTAGACCGGGCGGTCTGGCGGTTTGTGTCCGGCGGGTTGATATCCAGACTGTTGCTGTGTGGTGTCCGGCGGTTTGACGGTTTATCTCCAACGGCTTGGAAACCGGGTGGTCTAGCGGTCTCCTACCGCATCTCTCTCTTGCTTCTGGTATTGCCGAGCAGTTAGAACATTGTCTAACTGCGCGGCCTGTTCCGGTCTATTATTCTAGCCGCCCGGATCTGATGTATAGCTTTAGTCCCACATTGTTAGTTTGTATTCTATTCTCTCTCCTCCATTCTATAAAAGGGAGGCCATACCTTTGTAAATGATATCTTTTTGGATAATAAAATTTTAATTATTCAAAGCTCCGGCTTGTTTTCTTGTCGTTTGTTCGCTACTTCTCACATCTTGTAGTGTTAGTTTTCTATCGCAGGTTGAACCAAAAATTTTTGAAGAGGCAAACAAGGATGCTTCTTGGATTTTGGAAATGCAAGAGGAGTTCAATCAGTTTGAATGTTGCAAAGTCTGGAAGTTGGTACACAGACCCAAGGGACAGAACGTGATCGACACCAAGTGGATCTTCAGAAACAAGCTGGATGAAAATAGAGTCATTATCAAGAATAAAGTCAGGCTTATAGCTCAAGGATACAAACAAGAAGAATGGATTGACTTCGACCAGATCTTTGCTCTAGTGGACAGGCTCGAGGCGATCAGGTTTTTTCTTGCGTATGCTTCCCTCAAAGGCTTCACCGTCTACCAAATGGACGTGAAGTCAACATTCCTCAACGGGAATCTGAAAGAGGAAGTATACGTAGCCCAACCCCCAGGTTTTGTAAACTCAACTCACCCTGAATATGTTTATTTTCTTAAGAAAGCTCTATATGGCTTAAAGAAAGTTCCACGAGCTTGGTATGAGACATTGTCTAGCTTTCTTCTTAAGAACAAGTTCACAAGAGGAAAGATAGACAAGATATTATTTCTTAGGGAAGTAAAAGACAAGATTCTGCTAGTCCAAATCTATGTCGACGATATCATATTTGGCTCTACGGAAGACAACCTTTACAAGAAGTTTTCCAAACTTATGCAAGGGAAGTTTGAAATGAGCAGTATGAGAGAGCTGAAGTATTTCTTAGAACTTCAGGTGAAACAATCTGAAGATAGAATTTTTATCTCTCAGATGAAGTTCACCGAGGAGCTTCTTAAAAATTCGGAATGGAGAACACACCCTCTATGAGGACTCCAATGGGTTCAACTATGTATTTGGACAAGGATGAGAAATTGAAACCTTTTGATGAAACCAAGTACAGAAGCATAATTGGATCCTTGCTCTACCTCACTGCTAGTAGACCAGATATAATGTTTTCAACATGCGTCTGCGCTAGATTTCAAGTGAACTCAAAAGAATCTCATTACGTCGCTGTAAAGCGAATTTTAAGATACCTTAAGGGTACACCCAATCTTGTCTTATGGTACCCGAGAAATAATTATGTCAAGCTAATTGGTTTTCCAGATGCCGATTTTGCAGGAAGCATGGATGACGGGAAAGCACTTCCGAGACGTGTCAATTCCTTGGAAGATGGCTTATGTCATGGAGCAGTAAGAAGCAGAATTGTGAGGCAACTTCTACGGCCGAGTCATAGTATATCTCTGCTGGTAGTTGTTGTGCATAGTTTCTATGGATCAAGAATCAACTTGAAGACTACAACTTGAAGTTTAAAGAGATTCCAATGTATTGCGACTCATCCAACGCAATGGCAATCGCGAATAATCCAGTCTCTCACAGCTAGACAAAGCACATCGAGGTGCAATATCACTTCATCCGGGATAATATGGAGAACAAGGACATAGCCCTCAGCTATGTGCCGACGGATAAACAGGTCGCAGACATTTTCATAAAGCCGATGTATGAGGCCAAGTTCTCGTTTTTCAAAACAGAACTAGGTATGTTGAACAAGGATTCGTGCAGAGGGCCAAGAAGATAGGAAATTCTTGGGAAATGCATCAAAGCTAAAAAAAATCCCAAGGAAAATTCGTCGAATATCGGACAGAACACTCGCCGATTCGTCAGATATCATTGGATACTCGCCGAATCTGACTCGGTTCCAGCGAAACTAGCCGAATTTCACTTAGGGAAAAATTTTACATCTTTCTATATTGGATCCAAAAAGCCGCTGAATGTCAGGTACGCGCTTTCCTTGTCAATTTTAAAATTGAAAAAAAATTTATATATATAATACGGGTAAAAGGGGGCAACCGCACGACTGCTCTCACCGAAATCAAGCTGAATTGCCTCAAAGTCCCTCCCGACTCATCGGTTCCCGCGATAGTTGCTCGTCATCTTCCTCCTGTGGATTTGCTCTCGCTCGTCGTCACCTAAGTTAGTGACAGTAGAAGGCTTGATCTAAGGTTCCAGCAATGCCTTTTCCTCGGTTCCACAGATTTCTTCCAGCTATCCCGATGGCGTGAAATCCCTACAATGTGGTACCGCAGCTCCGACAACTTATTACTGGCACGACAGAGACAGTGACAATGATTTGTTCCGATCAACAGTACATTCCAACATGGAAGCTTATGCAATTGCTTTGGTTGAAGAAGTCATAAAGGGGGAGGAGACCATGACAGCTAAGGTGGTAGCAAAGGTAAATGCGCTTGAGGAAACCATGCTAGCGAACTTTGAAGGAGTAAATAACTACAGTTATGACAACTGTGTGTGGATTCACAGTCAGTTGATAGGATATCATGTACCTGTTGTGCCTGTACCAGCACATTATGAGATTCATCCTGCTCAGGATTATTCTCAGTATTGGTCAGATACACAGGATTTTTCCCACGCTACTACTGATGCTGCTGCTGAGGCTCCAGAAGTTCAACTTGTTGAATACATTCCTACTGCTCCAGTTCACAAGAGAAGAAGATATGAGGCAAGCTCGTCGGCAGTTAGTTCAGAGCCCAATAGAGAGATAGAAGAGGCGTAGAGTCCCACATCCAAAGGAATTATCTTAGATACCTTCTCCTTGGTCGATCTTGGTGGTGAAAAACGTGAACTCTACTAAGACCAAGAAGAGTGTAATAAGTATAAGCTGACTTGTACAAAGAGAACGATAAATTTCAGAAATAACCAGAATGTTGATCCTATGCCTCTAGCCCCACCAGTATAAGCTGACTTTCCAAAGCCAATGACATATTTTGACAGGCAGAGATTGAAGAGGTAGAGCAGGCAGAACTAATAGTCATATATTATGTGTTTTATTTTGAGTGTTGTGGGTTCCCCCCCCCCAAATAATGAACACTATTGATATATATATACATATGATTTTTTGTTTATATCTTGACTTGGAATGCATTTTATATTTAATCTTAATTATCTTTTCAGTTTTAATGTTATATTATTTGTTATGTGCAATTCAACTTGGCTTATTGGATTCTTACTTCTTCAAATAGGGGAAGATTATTGGGTATTGTATCCACAATAACCCGAATTTAAAGAATGGTCCAATTAAGCTAAGATGAATTGAGATTGTATTTGATGCTGCTATTTTAGTTATGTACTTGCAGGTTTACATTGCTAAATACACACCAATATCAGGTTACAGTGGGTTAGTAAACACAGGACTATAAAATGTAATCCTTCATTGTGTAGGCCAATGTGTTGACTCACATATAATCTCTCTATTGGGGTGTACTTCTATCCTAAGAACAGGAGAAGGATCAAAGAAGGGCAAAGGCTTGGAATCAGAAGTACATGAATTTACCTAAGTAAAATTCGTCGAGTATGGTTAGGAATACTCATCGAATTCGTCGAGTATACTCGTTGATACTCGTTGAATTCATCGTATATCCCTTCAAACACTTGTCGAATTCATCATTTGTACTTAGGGCAAATTCTTTGAGAATAGGAAAATCCGCCAAGTAAAATTCGCCGAGTATCATCTTGTATACTCGTCGAATTCGTCGAATGTATCTAACAATACTCGCCGAATTCGTTGAATATACTAGACGATACACGCCGAATTCATCGAGTCCATTCGACGCTACTTCTCTGGATTTTTCTAAGTCTCATTCGTTGTATATCACTCGGCCAGGCGTCGAGTGCGTCGAGTGAGCTAGACGATACACGACGCTACTTCTCTGGAGGCCTTGGCGTTGAGTGATTTGCCGGCCTGAGCTGATTTTTTCTAAGTCTCATTCGTCGTATATCAAGAACCATTCAGTGAGTATACTAGTGATACTCGGTGATACTCGACGAATTTGACTTAGGTTATTTTCTGACTTTTTCAATAATCTAGTTCGGGTTTGGTCGGCCATGCACAATGCTTTTTAGGTTTTGTTTTTTGAAAGTTCTTGATACCGTTGGCAAGGAGATCTGTATAAATACCTAGGGGATATTTCCTTTCCATCTAATCGTGCTCATGCTCTAAAATTCAAAATCGAAAAAACCTTCCTAATCGGAAATCTGTCGGTTCGGCTCCGTACGCATCACGACTTTCCAGCCACCGACGTTCTGCTATGTACGATTCATCTTCTTTGACATACACGACTGGATTGCTACTCTCTCCACAGATCTATACTCCTCCAGATCGAGTCGATCAAAGATTCAAGTCAAGATTCAAGATCTTCAACGTTTTCATATTCCGTGTTCTCCAACCGATTTAGAGATCTATTATTCTCGAAGAACGACGGATTGAAGATTTTAAATCTTGTCTAAGTTGGGTGTAATATTATTGTGTAATATTCATTTACTTTTGTATAAGATTTTTCTCATAGTGGTAGATCCGTTTGTGGATCGAGTGGTAGATCCGTTTGTGGATCGAGTCGTAGATTCAGTTGTGGATCTAGTGGTAGGAACGTCGTCTCCGAGTTGTAGGAGTTGCGACTCCGAGGTGTAAGATTTGTGGAAATCTGAGTTTGGTGAAGTAGCTGAATCTAGTCCTTCGTGGTAGATAGGCGAGGCGAGAAAGTGAACGTACCCAACTCGGGGAACCACTATAAATCTCAGTGTTTGTGTGTTTATTTTTTAAGTAACTTTTATTTCGCAAAACGACACAAACATCACCTATTCACCCCCTCTAGGTGATTTAGGTAGATGCTAGACACTTTCATATTGCCCGGCGATATTGACCGTAAATTTGGATACGACTGCCTCCTTTCCTTTCCGGTACGGGATAACTGGCGATGGAAGTGTTATATTAGGATATCGCCCGACGATATTGACTACCGCCCGACGATAGAATTAAAATTCTATAAATGAGATTTTTTTCTCCTAATGGTTGTGCTTGAATCATAGAACGTCCAGAGGTGCCATATTATTGTCCATATTGCTGAGAGCCACCATCCAAGAAGGAGTACTCTTTCCCCTCTTGTACGAACAAAGGAGATCTTTGGATAAGAAATGCTAGAACGAATTTCTGAAGACGATCATATGCCCAAGGCACAAGAATCAAAAGCACCGATCTTTTGAGATTCACTTTTGAGATTCATATGCCCAAGGCGCGAGAATCAAAAGCACAGATCTTTCGCCGCCTCTAGAGATTCATTTTTGAGAGAGCAATTTTTCTTTGATCTATTTCTCTTTCTTTTTCATTGTTTACTGTATTCTATCCAGAGAAATTGTCCGGTATGGACATCGAATTCCTGGGAGGATTATTTGGGAAATTTACTTGGGAGGTCATTAGATTTTTGGGAGGAATCTGCGAAAATCATCCTGGGAGGACATCCAGATTTGGGAGATTTAGTGGGCTCGCCGAACTTCTTGGGAAGAAGTGAGAGAGCCAGCTGGTCCTAGTTGAGGGTCGGTATAGACACCACAAAAGCATTTGAATCACTGCCTCCGATCTACGTCATCATGAAGATCTAGTTCAAATTTTTTGTAAACCCTATTTTGTTTCTTTTTAATAAAATCATGTCTACTTGTTTGATCATTAATTTCCCGTATTTTCTGTGTGTTCTGTAATCTAATATCTATACGATCACCAATTAGATCTTTGGAGAAAAGAATAAGTTTTCGGAAGATATCGTCGGTGATACCTGCTATCGCAAGTGATAACTCAAAGAACTTGCTTTTTGACTGATTTTTTTTAAATCTGAAATACCTCACTACAAACCTTATTCACCCTCACTCTAAGGTTGACACTAGATCCAACACTCTTTCCCCCCAGTGTCTTGCAAGGCTCCATTAGAACCCTCCCCAATATCTAATGCACACAATCCTTGCCCCCTCCGCTATGGTGAGACATATCACAAGGGTAAATGATCATCGAATACTAAATGTTAAAGCCTATGGAGTCATTCATAAACTATGAGTTTGTTTGAATTTTAGAATTCATAAATTATGATGTTGTATGTATTCAACTAGAGTTTTGATCTATAGACATAGAAAGAAGTGAGGATTTTTATTTGATTTTATTTTATCAGTACCAAGTTGATTATAAGGTCTAAACATAATGCATAAATCATTAATATAATGATCATGAACACATATTTTGAAATCAATAGGATCTTTTCCACTTATCTTTAATGTTTGAATAAATAGATTTTTTAATCTATCCCATAGAAATTAGGTATTCACAGTTACATTTTCATGATGGTGTAAGTGAAGTGTTATGTGAAAAATTCATATTCATCATTTTCAAATTATTAAAGTGAAAGTTTGTAAGGTGAATAATGAAAAAACATTTTTGGATATTTTCAAAGGTATTGTAAAATTTTTTGAAGCTGAGAATTAATTTTAGTAACAAAAAAAATATTATAGAGAAAAATCGAGGTTTTCATGAAAATAGGCTAACGCCAGCAGTAATATCTATTGTTCGACGTTAGTAAAAGAGTTTGGATTTCTCATGAATAAAACATGGTTTTTGACATTTTTCAATTCTGATTTTTTTATTATTATATTTTTTCATTATAGGGGCTATCATATGCAACACAGAAATTAGATAATAATCAAAAGTTGCGCATTTAAAATCATAGCCTAAGACCCCATATAACCTATTCAAATCCAATTTTGAAAGGTATTCAATTTATAGTGATAATATAAGACACTTGCAGGCAATGAATTTAAAAGGATAGAATTTAAAAAGAAGGTTAATTTTGGTCACTTAGCAAAGATATGACTTATATTCAAATTCATTCAATTTGATTGATTTATCATTAAGTTTAATTTGTGTAAGTAAAATAGCATATATATATATATATATATATATATATATATATATATATATATATATATATATATATATATATATATATAAAGTGACATTGGCATGTTGGCTTAAAAAAACAAATGAAACAAAAACAAAAGAAATTAAGCATATTATAAAGTAGAGTAAGGTGTATTTCATTTATGATTTTTCCTAATTTATGTTATGTGAATTTTTGCTTATAATTTCCTTAAGTAAGTTGATTTTAGTTTCCAATTCTTTATTCTTAATCTTGAGATTTTCCCTAGCTTTGTATAAACAATTGTACTATTTTTAAGAGTAGAGACTATTGAATCAATCTGAGTTTTATAATTATTTCTTAACTCTTCAAATATTTCATTCATCTCTTTAATTTCAATTTTATAATTCTTGTACATAGTACAATCATTTTTCAAAGATGAATTTTCTAAAATTAGTTTTTCATTTTTCTCTTTTGTAATAGAAAGCTCTTTTTCAAATAGCTTGAATTTTTCTTTTAATTCATAGAAATCAATACAAGGTGTAGAATTTTTAATAGAAGAGCAAGAAAGAAAACTAGACATATCAAAATTTGATTCAACATTAAGTTGTGCATTTAAAATTTTATTTTCCAAACGTAATTTAGAATTGACATTTTTCAGTTTCTTAACTTTGCGTTTAACAATTTGTAGCATATGTAATGTGGAAATAGAATTTGTATAAAAAAGAAGAAATTGAATTCCTTACAATCTTATCGGATGAGGCGAGATTTGAACACAAGGTTCTCTTGACATCTTCTTGGCATTCTTATTCCATAGTTGAGTTTTCATCTTCTCTTTCACATGATGTGTCCTTTTCTTTTTTGTTATACAATGTGTACACAATGAGTCCATCAATGGAGGAGCTTCCTTGAATACTGGAACAAGTATGTATATTCTTTGTGTCTTGTATTTGTTTTGTTCCTGTAGATGAAGAAGTATGAGTTTCTTTAAAAAAATTTCCAAATTTCGTAAGCAATAGGAAATGTATAAATAAGTTTGAAAATATTTTGATCAAGTGCACAAAATAATTCATTGATTTAGCATTTACAAATATTTCATTTTATTCAATATGCTTTGGGGTTTCATAATTGTAATATTCCAAACTTCTTCATATAAAGACTTTAAAACTTTTCCATTGCAATTTTTCACCCTTTATAATTTTCACCCATAAATAAAAGTGGTGCTAAAGATTTTTCATTAAGTAAAATCTCATCCCCTCTAGTGGAAACAAAATCATAAAGTGCCATTATTCCCAGTTATTAAACTGATTTGGAATAACATAGCTCTGACACCACTTGTTGGATCTTTAGGCGCTCTTAGAGCGGGGTGAATATGGGCTTTTTAAAAATTTGAATCTTATTTAAAATATCAGAGTTACTTAAAGAAGTTTCGAAATATTTTATTAAAAAATATATTTTAATATCTCAGAAAATATTATATTAATGATTACTTTTGAAGGAGGCCAGATTTCAATATTTTTTTACTACTGCCAGCGTTAGCACTACCGCTTAGTGCTAGTAATAGAAAGTGAAATCCGTGCGTGTATTTTAAAAAGTAATTTGCCATATGTTTTCCTTTAAAGCTTTTAGGGAGAAATATTATTTAAAATATTTCAAAACACAAAATAAAATCAATTTACAAAAATAATGAAAAACATGATTTTATTTCAACTAATCTATACTTTGATTATATAATACTCATTTGTTACTCAGTTATTGATATGACTTCACCCGAAGTTATTTGGAATCAGACAAAATATGGCAGAGAAAACATAAAAAATATAAGATTTACGGGTTCTTCCTAAGATAGGCTATGGCCATAGGTAACATCATGTTGTTTTATTAGATGAAGCACAAAAACAATTACAAGAGATAGTTGGATTAGACATGAACTGACTAACCTTACATACAACACATGCTATGTCAGGATGAGTCGTAATAAGTGAAAATTATTACTTCAAGGTTAGCTAGTCACCTAGAGGGGGGTGAATAGGTCTTTGAAATTTCTTTAGTCTTTTTGTTGTTTATAAACTAAGTGATCTAGAGCTTGTCCTTAGTATCAGCAATAAAAAGAAAGAACAAGCAACACAACACATACACACACGTATTTATAGTGGTTCCTTAATTGGGAACATCCACTTTCCCTCCCACCTTTCTAATTTATGTTAGACAAGACACAAACTCCACCAAAATGCTCCTCAGAGCTTACACCTCAGTCCCTCAACATTACACTCAAGTTCTCTTCAGAACCCTACCTCAGAACCACAAGGGTTCCTACCTCAGAGTCCTGCAGTGCTCCTACAGCTCAGTGGTCCTCAAACCACCTACCTCAGACTTATCTCTAAGGCCTACAGCTCAGGCACAAAGTGACCTACAACTTCAGGCACAAGGTCCTACTCTCAGAGTGTTACAACACTCCTACAGCTCAGTACCCTTCCAGGTACCTACCTTAGTGCCCTTCCAAGGCACCTACAGCTCAGTGACCAATTTATCATCTACCTTAGGCCAAATTCCCTACACTCAGTTTCCTCCAAGACCTACACTCAGTGACACACTTGTCACCTACAGCTTAGTGACTCAACAGTTACCTACCTCAGCCTTATCACTAAGGCCTACTACTCAGGCTGGGAGGACAACCCTACTCTCAGATCCACACTTGGATCCTACCTCAGTACCCCAGCAGGGCACCACCTCAGTGACTAATTAGTCACCTACCTCAGGCCAAAGGCCCTACACTCAGTCTACTCCAAGACCTACACTCAGTGACACACTTGTCACATACAGATCAGTGACTCAATAGTCACCTACCTCAGCCTTATCACTAAGGCTTACTAATCAGGCTGGGAGGACATCCCTACTCTCAGATCCACACTTGGATCCTACCTCAGTAACCCAGCAGGGCACCTATCTCACTGAACTATTTAGTCATCTACAACTCAGGCACAAAGTGCCCTACAGCTCATATTAAGGCAAACTGAATCCTACAGGAATTAATCAAGTAAATTGAAATACAGACTCAGAGAATAATCTCTGAGTCTAACTAGCTGGACTGAGCAGATATCAATCCAGACCACTTGGTGCAGAAGAATTAGTCTTCTTCTACAGCTACCAATTTCTCTATTGTACTGAAGGCAACAACTGCTGTTGAAGGCTTATAGCCCTTCACACATCTATCTTCTCTTACTAATAGATTGAATCAGCCAACTTGTTCTTCAAGGAACAATCTTGCTGAAATGGAAGAAGCTTCAGCTATCTTTGCCTTCTGCCTTTCACTGCTGGACTTTGCTTTCAAGCTTGTCGAAGAAGATGAAGTCCAGCCGCCTCTATTTCATTTTCTGCTTTCGTTCTCGTTTTCATTTTGCTGTGATTGTTGCCCTAGTCCCATTTTCTCTTTTCTTTTTATATCCGTAGATTTGAATCAATGACACATTTTGAATGTGGGCTCAACCAAGGATTGGTGAGCGCCACCTTCCTCAGAAGAGGACAAATAGTAGCTTCCGGCACTACTGTAGCTTTCCCACAATGGTATGAAGTACTTGGACTGAGATCGACGATCGTCGAGCTGAAATTGACGAACTCTGTGCTGAGCTCGACGAACTTCAGAATCTCAAACTTTACATTTAGCTCGACGAAATGTGAGCTCTGTTCGATGAACTCTGAATCTTCAAACATTAACTTGAGCTCGACGAAAGGCGGGCTCAGCTCGGCGAACTTTGAATCTTCAAACTTTAACTTAAGCTCGACGAAAGGCGAGCTCAGCTCGATGAACTTTGCATCTTCAACCTTTAACTTGAGCTCGACGAAAGGTGAGCTCAGCTCGACGAACTCTGAAATCAGTTTGACGAACTCCACTTTTTGTACTTAGAAAATTTCTACTAGCTTTGTCTCAGCAGTCTCAGTGGTTTCTTCTTAACAGCTAAGACAAGCTTCTGTCTCAGCACTTTCTTCTCAACGGTCTCAACGCTTTCTTCTTCCCAGCTGTGACAGTCTTCTGTCACAGTGGTTTCTTCTCAGCGGTCTCAGCTATCTCAGCAGGTTTTGTCTTAGTCAATTTGTTTGACTTTAGGTCGACGAATGTTGAACTGCGTTCGATGATCAGTGGGTTGAGCTCAACGAATTCTGAACCTCAAGCTTCTGAATTTAGCTCAATGAGTGGAGAGCTGAGCTCGACGATCTATGTGCTGAGCTCGACGAATTCTGAACCTCAAGCTTCTGAGTTTTAGCTCAAGGAATGGTGAGTTGAGATCGACGATCTGTGAGCTGATCTCGACGATCTGTGTGTTGAGCTCGACGAACTACGAGCTGAGCTTGACGAATTTTGAACCTCAAGCTTCTGAGTTTTAGCTCAAGGAATGGTGAGCTGAGCTCGACAATCTGTGAGCTGAGCTCGACGAACGACGAGCTGAACTCGACGAATTCTGAACCTCAAGCTTCTAAGTTTTAGCTCAAGGAATGGTGAGCTGAGCTCGACGATTTGTGAGCTGAGCTCGACGAACTGCGACCTGAGATCGACGAAATCTGAGACTCATACTTTGAATTGAGCTTGACAAAATTTGAATTCTCCAGCATATTCTTCTTGTACACTTGTCCAATCATGGACTACCTGTCTAGACTTGTTCCTTAAAACATTCTGACTTGGTTACTTAGGCTACTTCCTGCCTTTCCAGCATCTTCACTTTGTGACCACCTGTCACATCACTTAGACAACCTGTCTAGACTTGTTCCTTGGAACATCATGCACATGATGAGCTTAAACAACATCAAATACAACTATGCTCTTAGTGTTGATGGAGATGCCTCTTCAAATCCAATATAGGGAACATTGTGGGCAATGGACCCAACAATCTCCTCCTATTTGAAGAAAGCATAACACCCAACAATACTAAGAGGCATTACCAAAATAGGCAGAATAATTTCATGTAGCTGCAAATTATAATTTGCTACACTTGCTAGCTTATGCTACATTAATTCAATGTGCTCCATTAATTGTATTGACTCAATAGGTTAAGTCAATGCATCCTCATACTACTTGAGCAATTGCTCAAGTAATATGAACTCTCATTTATACCACTTAATATTTAAATGGTGCATCATTAGAGGCACTTACCTCAAAGTATGCCCTGATACAATCATGACTCAACATGTGATCAGTCATTGCATTTCTCATACTACTAGAATCTTTTCCAGTAATATGAACCTACTCAACATGACCAAGTCATGTAAAATATTGCTTCTATATCTCCCTCTTATGTATTGTCACACATATCTCCCCCTTTCTGTCTTCTTCAATATGCATATCTATTGAGGGAGTAGAAAATATCATGGGAGAGATTATCTCTTGATCCTAGACAAAGTCTTATGTTGATACTGCCAAGGAAATCATCCTAGTGATAAGTCTACTTGATTAGAAGGTATTCCTTCTGTGTTGATATCATTGATGCACCACATCACTACAGTCCCTTGACTCTTAAGTGAACCAGGGATCCACTTGAGCTGGCTGCTAGCTGTTCCTCTTCTCCTGCAGAAACACTATTTTCTCAGACTCAGAGAAGATTATGACTAAGTCATACATAGTCTCCCCCTTGGTCTGTGTATTTTTCTTAAGATAAACTGATTAGCAGTTGTGATAGCTGATCTACTACAGCAGCTACTTGCTCCTTCTCAACAGGAGGTTGATCCTGTTCCAGCAAGTACTGGACATGCTCCCCCTTAATAGGAGCATTTCTTGTCATCATTTCTGTAGATGTAGAGCTTGCTCCCCCTCAACAGGAGCATCCCTGTCACTCTCTCTGCTGGACACTTGAGTCCATCTGAGTCTTGATACCACTTAATGGTCTTTATAGTCTTGAAGCCACATCAAGAACTTCTTTACCCAATATCAATCTAGAGGGTGTTGAACTTGACTTCATCTAGTGACATGATAAACATGTCAGCCACTTGTCAGTCAAGACAAACTCAGGATTGAGTTCTTCCTTATGCTCACAAACTCGTTGATTTAATCTACATATGCATAGTTTTATTTGGAGGTTATGGTTCTGAAGTTGTGGCTGAATTCTCATCAGTTAATCACAGCAGCTCCCTTACACAATGATCACTTCTTGCTAAGCCAAATATTCTCCTTATCTTTAGCACCTATATTTGCCTCTGGCATCAGCTTTCTGTTCAAGCTACGATGACCCATTTTGCATTGGCAGCTCAAACATCCTTCTCCTCCTAGACTTGTGCACTTTATCCTTCTTTGGGAATGCACACAATATCCTTATCCTTGGGGTATGAACCATATGATGACTTCCTTGTTCCAGTCCAAGTTTTGTAACACCTTCTGTCCAAGTACCACATGGGGGATGAGCACTTAGACTAACCTACAAAACAGAATTAACTTACCTTAGTACCCCAATAGGTATTGGGTCCTGGGTTCCTGTTAGACTGAAATCTGACTTGCCTACTTGCAGTATTTTTGACAGGTGAGCTTACTCTTGCTCTAGACACAGAAGGATTGTGCCAGCAATCTAGGGCAAAATGTCCCACCTTACCACAACACCAACACTCATGAATATTATATCTTTTTTTCTGAGCAGGGCCAACATTTGCCTGGACTGCTCCTTGAATAGTGGGAAGATGTGCTGCTATATGTCTCTGATTCTTCTAGCAGCTATTTGACTGAAGGTAAGTCTTTCAGCTGATTGTTTTGGTCTTTTTTCAGAGCCACCAGCTACATGTCTCTTTTTAGCTAACATGCATCTCATTGCATCAGAAACTGCCATTTCAACCGTGCCAAAAGACTCACCTTGAGTCATTACTTTTGCTGGATGACTCAGATTTCCTACAACAGCAATATCCTTGAGTTTTGGGGCTGGGGCACCAAAAACAAATGGTCCAGAATAGGCCATTTGAATTTCCTCATGGGCATTCCTTAAAGGCCTTCACATGGCTGTATTTTCCACCTTGGATATGAGCACATTTGTCCATACCAGTGGATCTGTCATTCTCCCAGTGACCATAACAGCTTTCATGGTCATACTTATTAGAAGACAACAAGACTTTCTGAAAAGATATTGGAGGCAATGAGGCTAGAGGCATAACTGGTGCCTTCCCCTTTCCTTTTGGATTGGGAGGTCTAGCAGGTCCCTTAAATCCTAACCCTTTCTTACCCTTTTGGGAAAAGAGGGTGTTAATTAAGGGAAGCACCGTGCTTGGCTTAGAAAACTTGGCCACCAGCAATTTCTCATTTTAGAGATCATCTTTAAGTTTCTGGATAAGTTTCTCATTTGAGACTCTTATCACAGACTCCCTGTCAATGGTCTCCTTGAGCTGGGCTGTTTGTGCAGCCATGTCTGTGAGGGCTTTTTCATGGTCTTCACACTTGCTTTTAAGACTGAGAAGCTCTTTTGCCTATCTCTTGGCAAGGAGCTTGCACCTCTTGAATGCTTCAAGAAGTTCTCCATATTTGGCAATTATGGAGTTGACATCATCCACAGAATCTGAATCCCCTTCATCTCTTGATGATTGAGCTTCAGAGTCTGAGCTAGCCTCATGACTTGAAATAGAAGGTTGAGATTTAGCATTTACCTGAGCTTGTCCAGGCCGAGCCTGGATGCTCTCTTCATCTGTCATTGCCATCAGTCCATGGATTTGAGCATCTTCTTCTTCATCTTCATCCACCTCTGAAGTCACTATCTGAATGTGACAGAGGGGCCCTGATCCTTATCCTAGCAGCATGGTATTCTTCAAGTTCTCCTTCAGCAACAGCCACTGGCCTAATGTAGGCTTCTACTTCTTCACTGTCTGACCCAGAGGAAGAGTCAGACCAGGTCTTTTCCTTCTTGTCTATAAGAGACTTCTCTTTCTTCTTTCCCTTGTGGTGCTTCTTCACTCCTTCTCCTTTCCTCTTCACTGGGCAGTCAGCAACTACATGCCCAGGTTTGCTGCAGCAGAAACAAAAAACATTTGAGGAAGTATGTTTTCTAGAGTTAGGAGCAAACGTGTCCTCCTTAGAGGATTTCCTTCTGTGCTATGAGGAAGAGGATGCCCTTCTATTCTTCTAATGCCCCTTCTTTCTGCAGATTGGTAATTTCATGGCTCCCAGTTCCTTGTAGTTTACACCAAACCTCATTCTTATATCTTATAGCTAACCTTGGAGGTGTACTCAGATTGTTAAATCCTTTTTGAATAACCTCCCTCTGATACAACTTGAAAATTATTACTTCAAGGTTAGCTAGTCACCTAGAGGGGGGTGAATAGGTCTTTGAAATTTCTTTAGTCGTTTTGCTATTTATAAACTAAGTGATCTAGAGCTTGTCCTTAGTACCTGCAATAAAAAGAAAGAACAAGCAACACAGCACATCACACAAGTATTCATAGTGGTTTCCCAATTGGGTACATCCTCTTTCCCTCCCACCTTTCTAACTTATGTTAGACAAGGCACAAACTTCACCAAAATGCTCCTCAGAGCTTACACCTCAGGACCTCAGCCTTACACTCAGGTTCTCTTAAGAACCCTACCTCAGAACCATAAGGGTTCCTAGCTCAGATCCATACAGTGCTCCTACAGCTCAGTGGTCCTCAAACCACCTACCTCAGCCTTATCTCTAAGGCCTACAGCTCAGACACAAAGTGCCCTACAACTTTAGGCACAAGGCCCTACTCTTAGAGTGTTGCAGCACTGCTACAGCTCAGTACCCTTCCAAGTACCTACCTCAGTGCCCTTCCAGGCACCTACAACTCAGTGACCAATTTGTCACCTACCTCAGGCTAAAGGCCCTACACTCAGTCTTCTCGAAGACCAACACTCAGTGACACACTTGTCACCTACAGCTCAGTGACTCAACAGTAATCTACCTCAGCCTTATCACTAAGGCCTACTACTCAGGCTGGGAGGACATCCCTACTCTTAGATCCACACTTGGATCCTACCTCAGTACCCGAGCAGGGCACCTTACCTAAGTGACTAATTGTCAACTACCTAAGGCCAAAGGCCCTACACTCAGTCTCCTCCAAGACCTACACTCAGTGACACACTTGTCACCTACAGCTCAGTGACTCAATAGTCACCTACCTCAGCCTTATCACTAAGGCCTACTACTCAGGCTGGGAGGACAGCCCTACTCTCAGATTCCAAACTTGGATCCTACCTCAGTACTCCAGCAGGGCACCTACCTCAGTGACTAATTAGTCACCTACAACTCAGGCACAAAGTGCCCTATAGCTCAGATTTAGGCAAACTGAATCCTACAGGAATTAATCAAGTAAATTGAAATATTGACTCAGAGAAAAATCTCTGAGTCTAACTAGCTGGACTGAGCAGATATCAGTCCAGCCCACTTGCTGTATAAGGAATTAGTCTTCTTCTACAGCTACCAATTTCTCTGTTGTACTGAAGGCAACAAATGCTGTTGAAGGCTTACAGCCCTTCACACAGCTATCTTCTCTTGCTGATAGATTGAATTAGCCAACTTGTTCTTCAAGGAACAATCTTGCTGAAATGAAAGAAGCTTCAACTATCTTTTCCTTCTTGATTTCACTGCTGGACTTTGCTTTCAAGCTTGTCGAAGAAGATGAAGTTCAGCCGCCTCTATTTCATTTTCTGATTTCGTTCTCATTTTCGTTTTGCTGTGATTGTTGCCCTAATCCCATTTTCTCTTTTCTTTTTATATCCGTAGATTTGAATCAACGGCATAATTTGAATGTGGGCCCAACCAAGGATTGGTGAGCGCCACCTTCCTAAGAAGAGGACAAATAGTAGCTTCTGGCGCTACTGTAGCTTTCCCGCAATGACATGAAGTGCTTGGACTGAGTTCGATGATCGTCGAGCTGGGATCGACGAACTTTAGAATCTCCAACTTTACATTTAGCTCGACGAAATGTGACCTCTGCTCGACGAACTCTGAATCTTCAAACTTTAACTTGAGCTCGATGAAAGGCGGGCTCAGCTCGACGAACTTTGAATCTTCAACTTTAACTTGAGCTCGACGAAAGGCGGGCTCAGCTCGACGAACTTTGAATCTTCAACCTTTAACTTGAGCTCGACGAAAGGTGAGCTCAGCTTGACGAACTCTGAACTCAGTTCGACGAACTCCACTTTCTGGCCTTAGAAAATTTTTGTTGTCTTTGTCTCAGCGGTTCTTTCTTAGCAGTCTCATCGGTTTCTTTTTAACAGCTGAGACAAGTTTCTGTCAAATCGCTTTCTTCTCAGCGGTCTCAACACTTTCTTCTTCTCAGCTATGACAGTCTTCTGTCTCAGTGGTTTCTACTCAGCCGTCTCAGCGGTTTTACCTTAGTCAATTTGTTTGACTTTAGGTCGACGAATGTTGAACTGCGTTTGACGATCAGTGGGTTGAGCTCGACGAATTCTGAACCTCAAGCTTCTGAATTTAGCTCAATGAGTGGAGAGCTGAGTTCGACGACCTGTGTGCTGAGCTCGACGAACTGCGAGCTGAGCTCGATGAATTTTGAACCTCAAGCTTTTGAGTTTTAGCTCAAGGAATGGTGAGCTGAGCTCGATGATGTGTGAGCTGTGCTCGACGATCCGTATGCTGAGCTCGACGAATTCCGAGCTGAGGTCGACGAATTCTAAACCTCAAGCTTATGAGTTTTAGCTCAAGGAATGGTGAGCTGAGCTCGACGATCTATGAGCTGAGCTCAACGAACGGCGAGCTGAGCTCGACGAATTCTGAACCTCAAGCTTCTGAGTTTTAGCTCAAGGAATGGTGAGCTGAGCTCGATGATTTGTGAGCTGAGCTCGACGAACTGCGAGCTGAGCTCGACGAAATCTGAGACCCACACTTTGAACTGAGCTTAACAAAATTTTAATTCTCCAGCATATTCTTCTTGTTGACCTGTCCAATCATGGACTACCTGTCTAGACTTATTCTTTGGAACATCCTGACTTGGTCACTTAGGCTACTTCCTGCCTTTCCAGCATCTTCAATTTGTGACCACCTATCACATCACTTAGACAACCTATCTAGACTTGTTCCTTGGAACATCCTGCACATGATGAGCTTAAACAACATCAAATACAACTACACTCTTAGTGTTTGATGGAGATGCCTCTTCAAATCCAATCTAGGGAACATTGTGGGCAATGGACCCAACAATAAGGTAGTTCAGTTTTCCAACTATTCTTCAATACTTCTCTGGTGAATCAAATGATTTGCTTACAACATGAAGAGCCTTTTCTCCTGGTTTAAGTGGAGAAACCACAGGGCCACGACCAAGTGGCCCGTTATCTTAATGGGTTGCGATATGCGATATAAGACCAGTTAGAAATTCATGATTTTCAGGATTTGTGAGAGGTCTCCATCTTATGAAAACCATGTATGCTACCTTCTTATAAGGTTGAAACCTCACCCAAGCTCATGAGCCCCACCTCTAGGGTCTTTTCTGGTCATTTTCAATTTGCTAGCATCTTCATACGACTATGTTCCTAGTGAAGATTGATTTTTTAAATGTTAGTCATCTTTTCACATGTTGACAATGATTGATCTATCCCTTCCTGAACTACTGATCGTTTGATATAAGGAGAATGTATTGTTGGTTCCTGTCCATACACAGTCTTATAAGGAGTCATTTTAATGGCACTGTGAAATGAGGTATTATACTACCATTCAGCTAGTGCCAGCCAATTCACTCATTCTCGTGGCCTTTAAAAACACATATACCTAAGAAAACATTCATCACAATGGATTACCATCTCTGTTTAGCCATCAGATTGGGGGTGATATGATGTTGACATGTTTAACTGCACCCAAAGCATACAAAAAAGCTTCTACAAGAATAAGCTCAAAAATACATTGTCCCTATCCCTTACGATTGAATTGGGTAAGCCATAAAGATAAATGATGGAATTGAGAAATGTTTTGGCGACCTTCTCCCTGATATAAAGATGTTGTAAGCGACATGAAATGCGGCTGTTTACTTAATCTGTCAACCACCACCATTATAATTGTTTTCCTGTACCTTCTCGGCCTTAACCGGATCCTTTTCGCTAAAAATCAAGGCGAAATATAAAAAACTCTTTTTCTTTTTCTATACTGACCCTTATCCCCAATGATCGGTTGGTTCTAGCCTTTCTATCCCAGATAAGGCCTCAAACTGCCCCTAGATCTACCCTCAACCTAGTCGCCACCATACGCGGCAAATTCACGGAATCCTCCCAGGAAAACGACGTCTACACCAGACGAGTTTGCCCCTAAGTCTCGCAAGACCTAGGCTTTATATGTTTTTCCGGCGCGCTCCAGTTCGTTCTGCCAAAACGCAAACAGAGGGCCTTACTTCATTTGTTTTTCCGCCTACTTATCGAGCCGCCCACATTTCTGCCAGATAAAAAATACTGCGGGATGAAACCCTGCTCACAAGCACCGATTTATCGCGTTTTTGAGGAGAAAAAAGGCGGCGCGCTAGGGCTTCCTTTCACGACCGCCACAGTCTCTCCCGTCGCCGCGAGGGGAATCTTCTTACAACTGCTTCTCGTCTTCGACGACAACCTCTTCACCGACTGGGAAGACCTTGTCTACACCGGCGCCTGCTTCCTCTTCTCCGACCTACTGTTGTTCTTCCCCAATGACATGGGGGTTGTCTTCTCCGGCGCATGCTACTCTAGTAAAGGTACTCGCTGTTTGCTAGGGCTTTTGTCATGTACGCTCTTTTGCAAGATAACTCAGCTCTCCCTTTTCCTCCATGTTTTGTGCATCAGTGAGCCCCAATTCCGAGCAACTACCTTGTGATCTTCTTGCCTCTAATCAGGAACACTCAACAAGCAGGTATACCAGAGCTTGAACGTGTTTGAAGTATCTACATAATCAATTATTGCATTCCAAGTTTTTTGATATTTTGATGTTTGCATGTTTTTACCCGATTGTGTATATGCTTTGAACTGAGTCTCGCGGTCACAGCCAGCTGCTGGTGGTAACTTAAAAAAAATCTTTCAAAATAATTATTTTCAGCAAATAAAAATATATATACATATATTAGAAAAAATAATTTCAAAAATTATATAATTAAAATAATTTATAATAAAAAATATTTACAAAACATCACCGCTGTTTTGCCAAACGTTTCTCTATTCTAAACAGCTCTGCAAACACAGACTGCCCAAATAGATCTTCATTTACAGCAACCAGTTTCTAACAGGTTCTATTTACAGACCTGCATTTACAACAACTCATTTTACAAATGTAACCACTCTCCCAAATGAAGCCCTAGTCGCCTGTTGGTACCCTAGTTTGATTTGAGTTTAGTCTTGTCTTTTTAGTCCCTTGACCCAAGAAATATCTATGGTCATTGGTTAGTGGTCTAGCTGTAGAGTCCTCACTTTTCCAGATGAAGAATTTGGTTAAGTAGTTTTTTTTTGTTCGACGATAGTCGAACGCCGCTCGACTATCGTCTATCGGCTGATCGACGATCGTCTATCAGTTGGTCGACGCTCTGTCTGCGTTGATAGCTCGACTATCTGTTTGATAGGTCGACTATCTGTTCCGCGTTGATAGCTCGACTATCTGTTGATAGGTCGACTATCTGCTTGGCTTGGTAGTTCGACTATCTGTCCTACAACTATCTGAGTTCGACTATCTGTTGAAGATCGACTATCTGTTCCGCTTTGATAGGTCGACTATCTGTTGATAGGTCGACTATCTGTCTTCTGAGATAGGTCGACTATCTGCTTGATAGGTCGACTATCTGTTTGTGTTTGATAGTTCGACTATCTGTCCAGATAGATCGACTATCTGATAGTTCGACTATCTGCTCTGATAGGTCGACTATCTGCCGAGGTAGTTCGACTATCTTCTTTGATAGATCGACTATCTGGATCGTTCGACTATCTGCCCGATAGGTCGACGATCTCCGTGCGTCAGTCGACGATCTCCGAGGCTCGTTCGACGTTTTCTGTCTGCCTTTTTATTTTGTATTTATTTATTCTATTTAATAAATTAATACATTATATGGCATGTTATATCAGTTGTTTTATGATAATATTTCCAGGCAATATATGCTCCATTCCTTTTGCCTGTGTAAAATCTTTTTAGATAAAGTTGTTTGTCTTATGGTAGCTGTCATTGTATTTTACTTTATCTGCTGTAACAGTCCTTTATAGCCGTTAGACTGAAAAGTCTTCCTTTTGCTATAAAGAGTTTATTTCTGATGTGATTTTATTTAGTACTTTATTATCAGTTTGCTTCCTACAGCTTCTTCGAAAGAGGTTCATTCCTTTTATAGAATGTTTTTGCTGCAGAGTTGTTTGTCCTTTTTGATATTTGCAGACCGGGAAGGACAAACAATTCAAATTGAAGTTGCTTGTTGCTGTTATAAAAGGAATCCTTTGGGAAGGATCAGCTAGCTAATCAGTTATTCTTTAAGCATTCAAGCCTTCATCAAGACCAAGTTTTCTGCTCTCACAATTTCCATTCATCTGAGAAGTGTTAAGCTCTTCTGCTCTTCTTCACAGTTCTCCTTCTTCCAGGAAGATCAACGATTCTTTTAAAGAAGAAGAAGAAGAAGACAGCGTTAAGATTTTCTATATTATTTATTATCTTCTTGTAGTTTTTCCTTCAGATCTTTTTGAAGAGTTTTCTGCACTGAAGCAAGACTTCTGAAGCCAGGGGGAGCCTTGATTCCTTTGAGCTTCCTAGTCAGTGCAAGTCTTTGTGCTTCTCTAATCTTTGTAAAATAGAGAAGACATCTTAACCTTCTTTCCCCCTCCTGTACAGGGTTAGTTACTCCCTTCAAAAGTATCCATTGGTGGCAGCGGCACCTGATCAAAAACCTGTGTTCGGTTTTTAGACACCTGATCAAAAGTTAAAGGGTTTCTAGATCTACCTGAAGCAGATCTTGTGGTGGCAGGGCACCTGATCAAAAACCTGTAGTGGATTCCTACCGTGTGGGTAGAAGAGTGGACGTACCCAAGTTGTTTGGGGAACCACTATAAACTCCTTGTGTCGTCTGGATTGCCTTGTTTAATTCCTGCATTGTGGCTGTGAATAGATATAACTAGGTTGCTAGTTGCTGATTAGGTTTTCCAAGCCTTAACTGTAATTACAGTTAGCTTGAGTTTGTACACAACACTTGTGTTAGACTACAGGGTTAATTCTATATCTATAATCTTTTCATTCCGCATTTCACTCCAAGGGAGTTGGGTAGACCATTAAGTTTTGTCTAGTGCAAAATTTGATAACTCTATTCACCCCCCCCCCTCTAGAGTAGTATCTATCCCTTCACTTTCATCGCCCCTACCTGCGGTGAATTTCCCATGGAATCCTTCTCAGAATCTAATAATTTTCTCGAATGATTTCTCCACTCAAGTTACAAAAGGATAAAATAAAAAGATTACAAGATAATAAAATAAGCAAGAGAAAACTCTCCAAGGATTTCTGAAGGTGAAGACGAATGTGATGTTGTCGTTGACGTTCTTGGTGTGTTCGCCCTTCGTGTTGAATAAGCATGGTAGCACTTCCTGTAACATCCTGCCTTCAAAAAGGGGGTCTAGACGGTCCAATTGAACCCGGGAAGGGGTTTGGACCGGGTCAGAGCAAACAACATCCCGACCTACGCTACATAGTCAACGATAACGCGTTAAAATATTGAGCATATGTGCTCTAAATCGACTTCCGTCAGATGCATTAGACTTGTATAGTTAGTTCTAGTGCACCAGAACTCGTTTCATCTCGATCTGTTGTCGTTTGGAGAAAACGTCTATTTTGAGTAGTGTCGCATGTCGCAATGACACCATGTTAAAATATTGAGCATATGTGATCCGAATCGACTTCCGTCAGATGCATTGGACTTGTATAGTCAGTTCTAGCGCACCAGATCTTGTTTCATCTCGATCCGAGGTCGTTTGGAGAAAACAACTATTTTGAGTAGTGTCGCGCGTCGTAATGGCGGCATGTTAAAATATTGAGCATACAAACTTCAAATTGACTTCTGTCAATTACGCTAGACTCGTACGATTAATACGGGCAAAACGAGACTCATTTTGCTAAATTCTGACGTCAATTGATCGAGTAAAAAAATATATTGCTCGTAAAATTATACGACTCGACAAAATGCGTGAACGTTTGATTTCAACTTCATCGCCACATCGGTGAATCCGACACGCGATGAATCGAACCCATAATAACTTTGACACGTGGGGGACCCATTTAGGGTTGACCTCGGTCAAAGCACCCCAAAAGTGAAATTTTAAGATCTAACTTAAGCTACCCTCTTTCCCACCCATCAAGACCATAATTCTCTTGACCACTCCTGATTGGTGGATCAGCCGCCATGCACACCTCTCAAAGAAAAGGGGATTAAGCCAAGTGGCAGTTAGATCATGGAAGGGAGAAGGTCCTTCTTAATATGGGATCCATGCCACTCATCTAACCAAAGGAAAAACACACAAACCATGGGCTGGCCTCTGGTTGGCTAATCTGTACCAGCAAGCCTCTAAGGCACTCCCAGCTGTCCCTAGGCCAAACAGAATTGGCTGGACCCAACACCACCCGAGTTAAGGGAGAGAAAGGAGAGAGGGAGGAGTTTAAGGCTCTATTTGGGAGGGCTTATTTTCACCGGTCAAGCGGTTACAGTCGCATGAACCGGACCGTAATTATGGTCCCTGTTCATGCGGTCGTAACTACTTGACCGGTGAAAATACGTCCTCCCAAACGGAGCCTAACTCAACTAGGGTTCCCTTAACTGTGCTTAATCTAACTCAGCCGTACACTCCTCCACTCAGATGCTGCCAGCAGCCAACTCTAACCTCACCATAGTTGAGACAGCCTGGATTGTTGCTTGGCCAAGAAGAAAGAGAGAGAGGGAGGGGAGGGGTCTTGGCCACTCTACATAAAGGCCCTTTCTCTTTAGAAATAATTTTTTTCCCGCGCTACCCGCTCCCAGAGGAGGGAGCGCGGGTAGCGCAGGAGCCGTCCGATGGAGCTTTAAAAAATGGATTTTGCTTGTTTTTTTTTGTTTTTTTATTATTGTAAAGCACAAACGTTAGGATTGAAGGCTGGACGGCTAGGATCTCACCCGCTCCTAGAAGAGGGAACGCTACCCTTATATAACAATTACTACCTCTTTAGAGAGGGAGAGGGGGAAAAGAGCTCCTCCCTAAGCAAAACAAAGTCGAGCCCCCTGTTCCTGAACCTTTGTCAGCGGCAGAGAAGACAAGCAGAGCACCACCTCTGTTTCCGCCACCCAACCCCACTATGCTCGGTAAAATCTCACCGGGTTCGTTAGATAATACTAAGGAGCGCTACAAAGGGGTCGTCGACCCTCTCCGACAGGGTTTCATGCAGCGGCTCCGCCGGAGAGCAAAGCTATAATGGTGCTCGAGAGCTCAATAGCTCTATTCCAAAATTTTCACCGGCGGCCGGCGGCGGCGCCAGGCCGCTGGACCACCGCCGGGTGGTGCGCCTACCTCCTGCTAACCGGCCGGAGGTGGTGACGTGGCAAGCTGGCGACCAGACGGTGACGGAGGGAGGGGAAGGCGTTGTATGCCGACGGTTTCCGTCTCTGGCCTGTTTGATAAAATTGTATACATTTATAAATGTACAGTTATATTTGTATATATAGTTATATATCTACATATAAATACATATATATATATATACACAAAATTGAGTAGTACAGCGGTCATTTTAAGTACTCATATGGGCCGTGCCGCTCATAGGAAGGTGTGGCCCGATCGAGCACGGGCGAAGCCCGCCTGAATGCGGCCGACTGCCAGAGCATCGAGTACCCGTGCGATGATGCTCGGCGAGTGACAGGACTTCTACACGTACTGCGCCGCACGGCGAGTGCACGACACGGGGCTCCGCCCCTACTGCCAAGCGCGACAGTACCCTCCCGGCGACGGCGGGCTTCGCCCGCCCCCGGCGGCCGTGCCCGCAACATATACATATGAGTACTCAAAATGATCGTAAAAAAACATCAATCACGATTATAAATTTTATTTTGTAAAAAAAATGTACGTATTAACTTACAATAATTAATTTTGCTCCTCTCTTATTAAATCTCTCTATCTCTCTTCCCATCATTCTCTCTTTCTACGACATTCTCTCCCCTCCCTCTCTCTCCATTTGCTTCTCTCTCACCGCCCCCTCTCTATATTATATTTATTATATCCTGCCATCAAAGTCCCTTCTCTCCCCTCTCTCCCCTCACTCTCCCTCTCTCTCCCTCTCTCCATATCCTTTAATGGCTGTAGGTTTAGGATGCCTAGAAAGTTTCATTTTTTTAATATATAAAAAATAAATGGTTGATAAAGATTTGATGTAGATTCGACGGCCATAACTCTTCCAATGAATTTTTATTTCATGCTTCTCATACTTCTTTATATGGTAGAGATACACACACGTATAAATATGGTTATATTCAGATGTATATCTATTTGATCCCGTAATTAGTGGTACAATGTAATCTGTTCGGCTCAACTTCAGCTGACGGGTTCAGTACAATAAAAAGTGGAGGACCGCCACTTTATATGTATATATAACCTATATATGGTACACACAAGAAGAAGAGGAACGTATCAGGACGCATAGTACTAAATTTTTCTCTGTTTCTTTAAAAAGATAACAGAAGGAGAGAGAGGTAGATGAGAAAAATGTGTGTTTTGCATCACACCGGCATGCACAAAAGGACAATGTATCATGTATACATATATATAGTATATATATAGGCTTTTATTTCAGTACAGCCTTTAATTACCGAACTGACCGTCACTCTTCGAACAGAGTGGACAGATCAATGTTTAGGCTTTTATTTCAGTATAGCCTTTAATTGCTGAACTGGCTGCCACTCTTCGAGCAGAGCGGACAGATCGAGGTTTAGGCCTTTTATTTCTGTACAAACTTTAATTGCCGAACTGCTCGCCACTCTTTGAGCAGAGCGGACAGATCGAGGTTTAGACTTTTATTTCAGTACAACCTTTAATTGTCGAACTCGCCGCCAGTCTTTGAGTAGAGCGGACAGATCGAGGTTTAGGCTTTTATTTTAGGACAACCTTTAATTGCCGAACTGACCGTCACTCTTCGAGCAGAGCGGACAGATCGAGGTTTAGGCTTTTATTTCAGCACAACCTTTAATTACCGAACTGGCTGTCACTCTTCGAGCAGAGCGCACAGATCGAGGTTTAGGCCTTTATTTCAATACAACCTTTAATTGTCAAACTGGCCGCCTCTCTTCGAGCAGAGCGGACAGATTGAGGTTTAGGCTTTTATTTCAGTACAACATTTAATTGTCGAACTGGCCGCCACTCTTCGAGCACAGCGGACAGATCGAGATTTAGGCCTTTTATTTCTGTATAGCCTTTAATTGTCGAACTGCCCGCCACTCTTCAAGCAGAGCGAACAGATCGAGGTTTATGCATTTATTTCTGTACAACCTTTAATTGTCGAACTGCCCGCCACTCTTTAAGCAGAGCAGACAGATCGAGGTTTAGGTTTTTATTTCAGTACAACATTTAATTGTCGAACTGACCGTCACTTTTCGAGCAGAGCGGACAGATCGAGGTTATGACTTTTATTTCAGTATTGTCTTTAAATAAAAACGAACTGTGCGCCACTCTTATTAGTAGAGCATAATGAACAATTTAATGCTTTGTGTTATTCAGTTTTGTCTAAAATTAAGAGCTAACCTGAAGACGGGACATTCTTTCATGGTCAACCATGGTTAGACTTGAACTACCCGTCACTCTTATCAGTAAAGTAGAGCGGACAATTCATGGTTACTTCTTTTTAGTCCTTCTTTTGTTAAGGGTTAACCTGGAGATGAGATTTCCTTCCGGGTTAACCCTATGTAGTGGAGAACTAGACCCCCACTCTTGTCAGTAGAGCAGTGCAGATGAGTTCGAGTGTAAGGTTCTTAAATTGGTTTCACTCTTGATTCATATTTGACTTGGTGAAGATAAATTCCATCAAGGTCAAATCTAAATAGTACGGGACCCGATCGACTCTCTTAGTAAAGTAGAGCATGTGGTTGAGGTCGACACCTTAATACTTGACAAATTTTTCGATGTTTGCCGAATTGTCGATTTAAAGCACAAGATTTTCTTCTGAATGAATATGAATCCCTATAGTCATGTTGGTGAATAAAATTGGTGTGTAACCCAAGAGGTCGAGACTTATGATGAGTCGAGCCAGGAGCTTGGATTTTTTAGAGTCACATAGCTTTATGGCAACATTCTGGTAGTTATAAGATGCATTGTTGACTGCAGGATAAGGCTCCATTCTAATTGAATCTCAGGCTCCCTAGTTATCTTGAATGACACATTGGTAAAGGTGATGATGGTTCTTGCTCGAAGCTGGTTAAACGACATAATGTTTATCGTTCATATGGATCTATGGGGTAGATTGAGCATTTGGTTATCTAAATGTGCCTCGTTTATCGTTCATATGCTATGGTCCTCGACGGGAATAAGTTGTGCTCCTGAGATATTGTTCCTACGGGAACTGGATGTGCCTCTGAGATATTGTTCATACGAGAATAAGATGTGCCTTCGAGTTACTATTCCTATGGGAAAAAGTTGTGCTCCCATGATATTGTTCTTGCGGGAATAAGATGTGCCTCTGAGATACTATTCCAATGAGAAGAACTTATTACCTTTGTGATACTATTCCTACGAAAATAGGTTGTTGCCTCCGAGATACTATTCTTACGGGAATAAGTTGTGCCTCCGAGATATTTTTCCTACGAGAATAAGACGTGCCTCCGAGTTACTATTCATATGGGAAAAAGTTGTGCCCCGAGATGTTATTCCTTAAAGAAAATATTGTGCCTTTAGGAAATGTGCCAGGAGAAAATATCGGATGACCGACGAGTTTTACTTCGAGACAACCCGCATGGTGGACAGTCTGGGAAGACAACCTGTGCGAAACAATAGAACTACGTGGGTATGAGACCGTATGCATGTTGATACGGAGTACATAGGCGGTGGTCATGGGAAGACTGCCTCGACCCAAACTAGAAATTCCATATCTTCCTCCCTTAAAAATACTACTACACTTGATGCTATTAGGGATTGGATTCTATACGTGGTTCTAATGATTTGTCATTTGCACAAGTGACATGTGCGGATAAAGGATATCACCAGGAAGGGACAGGCTTGCTCAAGTTTCGGGTATGGAGTTTCTGTGAAGGGTAATCTTCCGCTATGAGACTATGCATTCCGCTTTCCGTGAAAAGGTGCACCCATTAGTGGTGTCATCTGTCGGGAGACTACTTCCCTTACTCTGGTATGTATTGTTGTTCGCTTAACATCGTCGTCAATACGTGACGGGGGGAAACATAGGGGAGATGATGGAGATGAGTATGCCTCTGTTACTCCTTCGACGTCGTATGTTGGCGGTGGTGTGCGATATGATCCCCCTGCTTGTGTCGGTTTTTGTGAACTGAGGGGAGGGGGGTCTTACACTTCTCCTTAAAAAACTCCTTTCGATCTTCATGTTCGCCCAAGGGAGTTCTCTTGATATTTGGAGACGAGCCTCTCTCAATTGATTCAGGGTTGTGGCTTGGAGTGCAAATGTATTGATAATCAAGGAAGGGGAGGAGCCGCTCGTTAAATAGGCCTTGGGTGTTACCTCCAGCTGTAGTGTTACCGCTAGTGATAGCTACTTTAGACCGCTTTTCTTTTCTCTTTGGAAATCAACAAATTTGGTACCCTTCAATCGCCATTTTAGGAAACTTTTTCACGCAATTTTAAGAAACTTTTGAACTTTGAAAATCAGTATTTTTGGTACCCTTTTCTTTCAAAAAATGGACTTTCCAAAAAATACCATTGGATAGTATTGGACTACTGTTGGCATTAGCACTTGCTAAATCTAGCTCAACCTAACCTTCCTTTTTTATCACATCGAAATTGTTACCGCCGGCGTTAGTGCTACCATCAACGTTAGCTACTACCCCTGGCGTAGCAAAACTTTTTCCAGCTTGTGGATGTTGTCACCCTCTTTCCGGAATAGGGTGGCACGTCCCGTAACTCTTCCCGGATTGAAAGTTATGGTCATTTTAGTATTCAGCTGTCAATGCTCATCTTTTTGCTGATTCTTAAGTGTACATACCCATGATAGAGGGTTTGTCTGCTCATTTAATCTTTGCTTGTACGTGTATGACCTGCACAATATAAACACACAAAAGACTAGACCGAAATACATCACAACATTTATTATTCTCAAAATAAGAGATGTGAAATATATGCTTACCGACCCAAGAGGGCTCTATTTTTCAGTAAAAGATAGCTAAGTGGGTGGGACTTGGGCCAAGCTAAGAATAAGCCCGCTCTCATCTCTTTTCTCTCTTTCCCCAAGCCCGCCCTATACTAAGCCTCAAGATTAAGCCACATAGCTGACTACCCTCATTAGATGGATAATACCTATTCCTAACTTGCTGGAGGAGGCCAAAGCTTCTCTGCTTCAAAGGGAAAAATCCCACAACATGAGTGTGAGGAGGGGAGGCCTCTCCAAATTCTTTATAAAGGACCCCCTGCCTCAGAAGAATCCACCCCTCTCCTTAGGTCTAGTCACTCGATCCATTTACTCGATCTTGTTCTATTTGCTTAATATCATTAGGAAAATCTTTATATATTTTCAATTTTTGTCTTAATGATTTGATTTCTTTTTCAAGTTCTATTTGATCTATACAGAATTCTCTAAAACATATCTTAAAATCATCAGAAGTAAAGTTTATATCATGAAAATAATCTGGTTTAGAGGTTTTATGGTTTAAGGTTTAGGGTTTGGGGTTTGGGGTTTGGGGTTTGGGGTTTGGAGTTTGGGGTTTGAGGTTTGGGGTTTGGGATTTGAGGTTTATAGTTTATGGTTTAGGGTTTAGGGACACTAATACATCAATACCACCAAACAAGTGGACACTCGGGCATAAACACTACAACCAAACAAATACATCAATACTTTTATTGGCATAGTATCCAGGGAGATGTGCACCAATACATTCGCCGGTGCAACCTTTGTCAAAAGGCAAATGATATAAATTCGTTGTTGTATGGTAAACTTCAACCTTTAAATATCTCAACCAAAATTTGAGCGGATATCTAGACTGATTTTATTACACATTTACATGTTTCTAAATCGTATACTACTATCTTGGTTATGGTAGATCTCCTTTCAAAGGGAGTGCATTTTGGCCTACTTCCTTCTCACTTATACTCCAGTATCACGGGTTTCTTGGAACTACTGTGGAAAATTACTCGACCTACTTGAGTCAATTGTCTTGGACATGGATTCAATTTTTTGAGTAGTTTTTGGTTAAATTATTTAAAGTCAAATGGAATGAAACTTAGGTTTAATTCGACTTACCATCCCTAGACCGATAGTCAAACTGAACTTGTTAACCGCTATATCAATTAATATTTACCGATATTTTCTTTTCAACATCCTAAGAAATGGGCCCATCTTCTTAATTGGGCAGAATACTATTATAACACTATTTATCACTCGTCGATCGGAATGTCGCCTTATGAAGCAATGTACGACTAACCTCCACCATGTTCTGTTCCTTATTTTGTAGGGGGCAGATCAGTCACTTTCAAGACCTAGCCATCCCATCCAGATTTATCTTACTCCTACGTCTACAACAACATTTATAAACGACACAATCGAAAATTAAAGCAATGACAGACAAGAATAGAAAAGAAATTGACTTCCATCCAGGAGATTTGGTACTTTTGAAATTGCATCCATATCAACAGATTTCCCTGTACAATAAGAAGTGCAAATATTTTAATTTTTATGGTCTATATAAAATTTTAGAAAAATAATATCTGTAGCATATAAGTTGGAACTTCCTACTCATAGTAAGACTCATCTTGTTTTTCATGTATCATTACTGAAACCATATTTTTCTAACACATTATTATCCATGATCAACCTGAGTCACGTTCACAATCACCTTGACAAACATTGGCACTATAACTGTTAAACACATGCATAATATAACATAATGGCAACCATATAAAATAAGGGTTAATTCGTTGGGAGGGATCTCTACCTGAAGAAGCTACATGAGAAAACTGAGACAATTTAGATCTGTCTATACGCTCCATATTTGAACAATCATGGGACAATCCACATGAAATAGAGTCAGTCACGAAGACTCCAGCTGTTCTGGACAGAGAAGTTCTCTTTTCTCCAACCTATGTCATCCCTCATCCTTCAGTTGCCACTTCTACTAACAAAATTACATCTCAGGAACAAACCAAAAACAATAAGAAACAAATCCAGTCTACAACACAGGACACGACAACAAAAAAATCTAACATGGATGAACTCACCCTACCTATAACAATGCCATCCTTTTAGTGTGAGAGTTCTCTATTTCTAAACCCTTTCATTCTCAAGAAACCGATGGGCGACACCACGCAACAACGAACAACAACATATTTGGACAGTTCTCCAAAGGGGACAATACAACAACAATACACAAGGGGGAAGATCTCAATCTTATTAGTCAAAATGTCATACCTTTTTGCACAACATCCCCAATTTCTGAAGTTATTCATGATCATTTATAGTTAAACGATGGAAGACACCAAACAACAGTGACCAACAACATACTTGGACAATCAACCACAAAGACTTCAGATCTGATCCATCCAGCGACATCGAATGCATATTCGGCCCCCCAACGCTCTTTGCGCTCCACTTTCCAGGAAGTTATGAAATAGGCTTCGTTGGACAGCTCAAAGATGTCTTGAACGTGGCTTGAAAATGAATTGAATGTGGCTTAAACGTGGCTTGAAGGAGGCTTGAACGTGGTTTGAAGATGACTTGAATACTGCTCGTAGGAGGAATCTGACAGAGCTCTGGCCTGAGGAAGAAGAAGACTCCGATGAAAAAAAGATGAGAAATGAGGAGGCCTGTGGCTCCTTTTATAGCCTTCAGGAGGTGGTTATGGTGGTTATGCTGTTATCTGCACACCATAACCACCAAGATTAATATGTTTCCTATAGTTTAAGGGCACGTATCATGATTATTTATTCCGATACCTGTAGACCAATGAATAAATAATAAAATTCCCCCATTAACCATGGTGGTTAATGAGTGGTTACACGCGAATTGGACGATGGTGATCGAACCGAGACGATCGGACGACGGGGAAGCACTCTCTTGGAAGGCCGGCGAACTCGCAGGAGAACTCGTCGGTGAGGAGGGAGGCCACCGACGACCGTCAGGAGAGCAGGCGGTGGCCCGAAAGGGGGTGACCTGTCCGGCCACCGCTTTGGAGGCTTGCCAGCGGCTGAAAGTGGGGCGACCGGCTCGGCTGCCCGCTCGGTCGCACGTTGGCGGCCGGCCACTCGGCCGCACGTCGGCGGTCGGAAGGGGCGGCCGGCCCGGCGGTCCTCTTAGCCACATGCCGAACGACCGAAGGGGCGGCCGGCTTGGCCGCCCACTTGATCGCGCATCGGCGGCCGAAGGCGGAAGGAGGGGTGGCCGCCGACCAGGTGCGGCGTCGGCCGCCCGACGCCGGTGAGGCGGCGTCGATGACGGTTCAGGAGTTACGCGGAGTGGGATCGGTGCACGACGGGATCGGGCGTGGCGATTGCACGCGGGGTCAAACCAATGATTCTACTAATTTAGTGAAGATCATGGGGTAAACTGGCTATGTGCACATTAACTCTATAAAAGAAAACTCGTTCCTATCAATTATTATATATATATATACACACACACACGAGCATCTTCGCACGAGCTACACCCGCGCTCGACGCTCTCGGGCGGCATTCGACCGCTCAGCCGCATCCAGGCGAGCTTCGCCCGCCTTCGCACGGGCTTCGCCCGTGCTTGCCGACTCTTAGCGGGCTTCTCCCGCAATCGAGCGGACTGCGCCCGCATTCGAGCTGATTGCGCCCGCATTCGAGTGGATTGCGCTCGCATATGAGCACTTACTTTTATTCAAAACATATTGAAAGTGAAGGGATAGATACGATTGCGGAATTAAAGATTATAGATATTGAATAAGAACCCTAAAGCCTAATACAAGTGTTGTGCACAAACTCAAGCTAACTGTAATTACAGTTAAGGCTTGGATCCTAATCAAGCAACTAGCAATCCTAGTTAAAATCTAATCACAGCCACAATGCAATTAATTAAACAAGGCAACCAGACGACACAAGATATTATAGTGGTTCCCCAAACACTGGGTACATCCACTCTTCTACCCACACGGTAGGAATCCACTACAGGTTTTTGATCAGGTGCCCTGCCACCAACAAGATCTGCTGCAGGTAGATCTAGAGACCCTTTAGACTTTTGATCAGGTGTCTAAAAACCAAGCTTTACTTTTGAAGGGAGTAAACAACCCTTTACAGGAGGGGGGAAGAGGGTTAGAATGTCTTCTCTATTGTAAATACAGATTAGAAAAGCACAAGGCCTCTTCAGAATTCAAGACAGAATACTGTCTTGAAGTTTTGAAGGAAAAGCTTGAAGAAGACTAGAGATTGTTCTTCTTCAGCTTCCTTCTTCTTCTTCTTCTTCAATATCTCTGAGTGTATCTTCCTGGAACAGGAGCACTCAGGTTGAAGAAGAGCAGAAAAGATAACTTCTCAGTTGGATGGATGATTGCTGAGAGAAGCTGTGTTGTAAGATGGTTCTTTCTCTGTATGTTGTACAGGATTCTTCTCACCTGTTCTACAGCTTCTTCTCACTTAGTTCTTTCTAAAGAACTCTTTTAAATAGGAGCAGCAGCAACGGCTCTAATATGAGCTTAACTTTTGTCTTCATCTGGAATCTGCAAATATCACAAAGGCAAAACATGTCTTGCAGATATATATCCTATAAAAGGAAAAGCTACTGCAGCTGCAATAAATAATCTGATAAAGGATTTAGATAAAGTTACATCAGATAACACTTTACAGCCAACGGCTATAAAGGACAGCTGCATTAATAAAGACAGATAATAGGACAAAATACATTGTCAGAAAGAATTGACTTATGCATAAATATAGAAGCAAGTTTGCTTTGAGATATATGCATAAGATCAATTAAATAATCTATAATAAAAATATGCTAGAAATATAGGAAATAAAATAAGGAAAAGAAAGCATATAATATTATATATGCAGACAGCTGATCGTCGAACGATACTCGGAGATCGTCGAACGACTCACATCAAACGTCGACCTATCAATCAGATAGTCGACCGACCTACTGAGATCATCGACCTATCAGTCAGATAGTCGACCGACTCAGACAGAAAGCGTCGAGCGAAGCTGACAGAGAACGTCGAGCTTAGCTGACAGAAAACGTCGAGCTTTAGCTCAAAGCTAAAGCGTCGACCGGAGCTCAAAGCTAGAGCGGATAGTCGAACTATCAATAGATAGTCGACCAGCCAACAAACAACAGAAAGCGTCGAACTATCAAGAGATAGTCGACCAGAGCTCGACGATCTAGCAGAACGTCGAGCTGACTAGAGACAGACGATCGTCGACCGGCTGATGATAGTAAGGTCTTAGACAGATTTTCATCTGGATAAGTAATTCTACAAAACTAGAAGAACTAATCTATCAACTAACCAAAGAAAAGACTCATAATCCAAACTAGCTTCCCCATATTTGACCGGTAAAAAGAACCAAGGGTTCCAACACATATACATATGAGTAACCGTAAAAAATATGAATCAATATTCAATTTTTTATTTTGTAAGAAAATATACATTTTATCTCAAAATTTAATTTCGCTCTCCCTCTCTCTCTCTCTTCTCTCCCTCTCTCCCTCTCTCCCTCCTATCCCTAAATGTAGGGATAGGAGGGCTATAAAGATTCTCAAAAACTTATAGTGAAGACAATATTTGATAGGTTTGACCTTTACTATCCTTACGGATCACAAAACCCTCCAAAACCTTAACTCACAAGTGATGATAATTCCAGAACATCATTTCTTATAAAAAATGTTGGGATTTAGGCTCCGTTTGAAGGACTTATTTTCACCGGTCAAGGTGTTACGACCGCATGAACCCGACCTTGATTAAGGTCCGGTTCATGCGGTCGTAACTGCTTGACCGGTAAAAATAAGTCCCTCCAAACGGAGCCTTAATCACGTAATCCAATATAAGCCCGAAAAAGCTAACAGCGTGTGGCAGACACACTTTAACGTCTTCCTGATAGCCAATCCAATGGTGATTTATATAGTTTACAAAATATATCATTCACATGTTCTAAACTTTTTGAAAATCAAGAAGATTTGTATAAAATAGATTTAATAGAATCAAGAAGATTTGTATAAAATAGATTTAATAGCACATGAAGTTCTTAACATTCTTCGGGAAAATACATCAGCTCTTCTAGAATGGTCATTGCACGATACAAGTCTATTTTTTTAAAAATAAACTTTATATGATAGATTCATCCATTCACTTGATCTTAAACAGCGAGGCGCAGAACACGTACAAGTGGACATTCGGGCATAAACACTACCCCAAACGAATACATCAATACTTTTATTGGCCCAGTATCCAGGGAGATGTGCACCAAAACATTCGTCGGTGCGACCTCTGTCAAAAGACGAAGGATAGAAATTTGCTGCCGTCCGGTAAACTTCAACCTTTAAATATCTCAACCCAAATTTGAGTGGATATCTCAATTGATTTTATTGCACATTTACTAGTTTCTAAATCATATACTACACTCTTGGTTATGGTAGATCGCCTTTCAAAGGGAGCGCATTTTGCCCCACTTCCTTCTCACTATACTCTAGTATCAAAGGTTTCTTGGAACTACCGTGAAAAATTACACGGCCTACTTGAGTCAATTGTCTTGGACGGGGATCCAATTTTTTTGAGTCATTTTTGGTTAAATTGTTTAAAGTCAAATGGAATGAAACTTAGGTTTAGTTCGGCTTACCATCCTTCAACCGATAGTCAAACCGAACTTGTTAACCGCTGCATCAACCAATATTTACGAATACTATTATAACACTATTTTTCACTCGTCGGCCGGAATGTCGCCTTATGAAGCAATGTATGGCTGACCTCCACCATGTTCTATTCCTTATTTTGCAGGAGGGCAGATCAGTGACTTTCAAGACCCATCCATCCCATCCAGATCTATCCTACTCCTACGTCTACAACATCATTTACAAACGACACAATCAAAAATTAAAGCAATGACAAACAAAAATAGAAAAGAAATCGACTTCCAGCCAGGTGATTTGGTACTCTTGAAATTGCATCCATATCGACAGATTCCATGTACAATAAGAAATGCAAACATTTTAATTTTCATTTTTATGGTCCATATAAATTTTTAGAAAAATAAGAACTGTATCCGCATAAGTTGGAACTTCCTACTCATAGTATACTCATCCTGTTTTTCATGTATCCACTACTTAAACCATATTTTTATAACACATTATTATCCATGATCAACCTGAGTCCTGTTCACAATCCACTCGACAAACATTGGCAATAGAACTGTTAAACACATGCATACTATAACATAATGACAACCCTATAAAACAAAGGTTAATCCGTTGGGAGGGATCTCTACCTGAAGAAACTGCATGGGAAAACTGAGACAAGCTAGTTCCGTCTATAGCTCCAAATTTGAACAATCATGTGACAATCCACATGAAACAGAGCCAGGATCGAAGGCTCTAGCTGTTTCGGACAGGGAAGTTCTCTCCTCTCCAACCTATGTCATCCCTCATCCTTCAGTTTCGACTTCTACTAACAAAATTACATCTCAAGAACAAACCGAAAACAATAAGAAACACCTCCAGTCTACAACACAGGACACAACAACAACAAAATTTAACATGGAGGAACTCGCCCTGCCTATAACAATGCCATCCCTTTACTGAGAGAGTCCTCTATTTCTAAACCCTTTCATTCTCAGGAAACCGATGAGCGACACCACACAACAACGAACAACATATTTGGAGAGTTCTCCAAAGGGGGACAATACAACAACAATACACAAAGGGGACAATTCAACAACAATACACAAAGACTTCAGATCTGCTCCATCCAGCGACATCGAATGCAGCTTCGGCCCCCCAACGCTCTTTGCGCTTCGCTTTGAAGCTCCCACACAACATACCTCCTCTTCCTCGCGTTCCCCGACGACGCCAAACCCTTCTCAGGAAGATGCTAATAAAAGGATTCTTAGGATTTCTGTCGTTCAAAACCCTTAAAATAAAGTGAACTCGGTTAGATCAGGCACAAACAAGCAAAAAGGGGCAAGACAGGGATGTAGCGGAAATATTTCGTTTCTGCTACACATGGGAAGAACTACATGCTGAGCTGTCAACTTGTGCAGGTCACGCAACGGTCATATTGTGAAAGCCAACGAAAGTCTTGTAAAAGCCACAGTATAAATTGCCCATCTCATGTGCAAAGCCCTATCTTTTAATGAAATAGAATTTCTCTCCCCCCTTTACAGTTCTGTCTCTCTCTTTCCAACTAGTAGCACTGTTGTTCTTGCCTTAATGCTACAGGTCCAGTAACATTGTGTACATTCCTACGTGTTCCGGTATTACGAAAAAAAAGGGCTTACTTTTTTTTGAAGCTCCTCCGAGTGGCAAAGTCCTCCATCTGCGACCAAATGAAACGACACCGAGATTTGCGAATCATCGTTGCAGTAATCTTCCCATTCCTTTGCCTTCTCCTGATCGCACCTATGTACTATTATTATGCTCGCATGAGAAGGCTTCGAATTAGTAGAAGAAGCCTCGAAGATTCGCCAGATTGTGGGGGTTTCGAGAATGCTGAGGCCGAGGAGCTAGAGGTCTTCGCCGGCGGCGAATATTTGAGGATCCAGGACATCCTCGACGCGCCGGGTGAGGTTGTGGGGAAGTCTAGCTACGGTACATTCTACAGAGCCAGCATTAAGAGAACCTCCGCCGGAGACGGAGGCGTTGCCGCCAGTGACACGATCATGCTGCTTCGGTTTGTCCGGCCTGTCTGCATCGGCCGGAGAGAGGAAATTCTGCCAGCAATCCGAGCCATTGGATTCGGCACGGCACCCAAATTTGGTTCCCCTATGGTCGCTCTATGTGGGGCCAAGGGGGGAGAAGCTTTTCATCCACCCCTTCTATGCCGCCGGCAACCTAGCTCAGTTTCTAAAAGGTACCTAGCTTTTTTAGGGTGTTTTGTCAGCTAGCTCATGATTTTTCTACTTTGACTTTAGCGCATTCACTGTAGATTCTTGTGATTTTTCCAACTTTTTAACAGTGATTTTAAGTGAAAATCAGTTTTGGCTATATGCAAATCACATCTTCTCTCTTCTCTGAAGGGCTCGGGGCTTCTTGTATATGCCTTGTCCAGTCCTGGCGGTGAACGTTCATGTGGCCGCCAGGAGCTTGAGGGGGCAGGTCGCGTAGACGTGGACTGTGTGAGCCCAACAATCTTCGACCGTAATATTTCATTCCCAATAGATTCAGGTAACCCTGTCTTTGCAGGTACATTAGTAGCAGAAGGAAGATCAACTCCAACTCTATCTGTTGAGAAAACATCATCATCTTCGACTTAGTGAGTCCAGCAATTTACTGACAATGATCTCTGTCATCTTCGGCTGCTCTTGGCCAGTTCAACTTCAACTCTGTCCTCATGGCTCTCTTGGACTCCCATTACATTGAGACTGTGGAGCTCATGGAGAAAGCTCTCCTCCTCCAAACCCTAGAGGAGGCCATCGACAATAACAACCTTACTGTCTTCGCCCCGTGCAACGAGGCCCTGGAGCGCGACGTCGACCTCGAGTTCAGACGGTTCCTCTCAAACCATGCAATCTTAAGTCACTGCAAACTCTGATTCTCTTCCACTTTGCTCCACCTGGAATCTCCTCTCACTCATTTCCCTCTGTTGAAAATGTTGAAGTGAAAGTGGAAGTGAAGTTGGTCGGTCTGATTGTGCAGACCACACAGACCGCAAAGTCCGCCGCGGCTTGGCGGATAGCTTTAGCGGATTGCCTTTGGCGGGTTGTCGATTATCTCTTGCGGTCTGGCTCTGCAAGCATTCTTGATAAACTGGGACGGTTAGGGTTATCTAATCTGCGGATGTGACAGGATTCATCTGGAGTTCGCCGAGTCCGGCATAATTGTTGTTGCAGGACTCTTCTGGAGTTCGCTAGTGTCTGGCTGTCTTCTGTGCTTGCAGGTCTTGGTTATGAGATCGTGGAGGTCGGTACAGTTGCGCAGACTGGTTCTCCTGGAGGCCGCGCTGTCTGATGGGCAGTCCACAATTATGCGGACTGATGTTTTTCAGCTTAGGCGCGGTCTTGTTCTCAGGTGGCGCGGTTGTTTGGAGACCGCGAAGCTTTGCTCGTTGTGGACTTGGTCTTGTGTGACAAAGTCTAGTTTTGTTGCTAGCTCGCCGAGATCGCCTGTGGTGCGAACTGCTTCTTGAGCTCGCCGAGCTCGGCAAGTTGGCGGTATGATCGTTGTCACAGGCCAGAGTTTTGCGCAGACTGAAGTTGTGTCCGCAAGCCTGACGATCTTGTCGTTTTTGCCGACAAAGAATGGTGACCGCGCTTATTTGCAGATAGTATTTTTTAAGCGGTGGACTGATTCTTGTATTTGCACTTATGCGGATACGTGATGTTAGTTGCAGGATTGATAGACGGTTATCCTACCACTATGGGTGGTGACGACACTCCTCCTCACACCTATAAATAGGAGTACTCGGCTCGTCATATTTAACAATGAACAGTGAGAACTTGCTCGCGCTTGTTAATTTGCAGTTACTGTTTTTCTAACCGCTGCGACTAAGAAAGTTGATTATGTGCAGACTGTGCGGCTAACATCAGGTGGCTAGGCAACTAGTGGAAGCTTGGTGTGGAACAGTTCGCGGATAACAGTCAGCGGATAACAGCAGGTCGCGATCTCCGCGACTTGATCTCTTCCTCCGAGTTGCGAATAAACAGAGTAGTTCGCTCGGTCTATCAGCGGGTTCTATTCAAGTTCAACATTTCAATAACAAGCAGTCCGCGCGACTAGTTGCGGTTAGGCGACTTCAGCGGTTTCGGCGGACACGGCTTGCGGACTTGCGAACCAGTGCAGTTACAGCTTGCTGTCTGCGCCGGGTTAACTTGTTGCAGATTTCTGTTTCCCTTGGTTACATTGTAAATCTTGTCTTGCAATGTATACCTCGCTCTGTACAGAAGAAGTTAATTTCAATTGGACACTCTTGTGCTGCTGTTGCTGCTGATTTCTACTTGTCTTTGGTTGTGATTGAGTGTTCCTGTGACCTCTTGCGGCTTTCCCCTTAAATTTTTTACATGATATCAGAAGAAGAAGGAAAGTGTAAAATAAGTTGAAAACTTCATCGATGCGACCCCTTTCTCATACGACCTATCGTTCGTATGAGCCTCAGACGAGGGGTCGTTAGCCGCGGTTCCTGACTTGGAGTATACAGTTGCGAGCCGTGTTCCTTTCAAAGTGCACTTCAGTTTAGTTTAGTGCGTCTTCGGGTCGCCATTTGGGCTCCAATATCAGTCATGACCTGCAAATCATAAGCCATAAAAATTCGAATACCAAATTTTTTAAAAAGGAAACAAAGTATCTAAAAAATCATAACATAAGTAATAACTCGGGTAACAAGATAAAAATCATAATGCATAATTTCAGATGACAGCTTAAAATGTTTGCAATTGGATGATTCAACAACATGTAGTAATAAACTATATACATATTTTCAGTTACAAGTTAATTATGTATTTTTCTAGTGTTATTAGATGAGTAGTCTTTCTTACTCTCCAGTGGGTCTTGATCCAGTTGGAATTTGTTTTTACTGTGGTCACTGGTGGGGAGTTGCGCATATGATAAGCAGTGTGGTCATTCGTTCTAGTTCGTTTTTTTTTCCAGTTATTTTTTTTAATTCAGTTATTGTACTTGTATTTGAGCATTGCGTGACTTATTGGTTTTAATGTATCAGACAATGCTAAAATTTTCAGTAAATGCAAACTGTTTGGCTCTTTTTTTACTAGTGGCTCTGTGAATCAGCATTTGAGTTACACGTATTTACTCATTTTCCAGTCTTTCTCACTTTTGCTGTAAGCTTGCTTCTAGTACTTTAATTAATCATGCATGCTATGTACTAATTTTAATACCGTTTCTTAGTTTACTTTTAGTACTTTAATTGATCATGCCTACTGAAATGGACTGAAGCAGATAAGAAGGCTAGAGCTAACAATGGCATGACCTCTACAATGTATGATGACATTTTTCAAAAATTTGCAGATTGTCAATCTGCTAAGGAAATATGAGATTCCCTCACAAGAATGGTAGAGCGATCCTCTGATGAAAGGAAAGATAATAAATACTCTCTAATTTTCCTAGTATGTGAACTTCAAGAAGGCTCTTGAAGAATCTTTGGCTGATATGTACATTAGGTTCAACCTAATAGTCGGTGAGCTAAGGAGATTATACAAGGAGATCTCATTAACTGAAATAAATGATAAAATCCTTACGTGCCTCCCAAGCTCATGGGATATCCGGATGTGGGACATAAGAGAGTCCATATGTCAAAGGAAAATCACAACTGAGAACCTCCTAGGAAATCTCAAGTCTTATAAGCTTCTCCGCAAGACCAGATAAGCATAAACTGCAATGAAAAAGGGTTCCTCTTCCTCTAAGGAGAAATCCTTTACCTTAAAGGTCAACAATGAAGAAACCTTACTCGGTAAGGATGAATTTATGAATCTTCTAGTAAGAGGTTTTAAGAAGTGGATCAAATCTGAAGGATCCAGAAGGAGGAAGAAAATCCATACAAAACTAAGGTATGACAAAACTTCTACTGAAGATATAATTTATTTTACCTATGGTAAAGCATGTCACATTTCCCCTGAATACAGAGAAATCACTAATGAGAAGTCAAAAGAGGTTTATAAGAAGAAATATGATCCAAAGAAAAAGTACATAAAGAAAAATAGGAGGGGTTTCTTAGCTGAAACCTGGAGCAACTCTGAGGAGGACAACTCCTCAAGCTTAGATGATGAAACGGAAGAAGGCTCAAGGATGATGGTCTTAGAATATTCTGATGAAGAGCTCCCTCAAGAGGAAGAAGAGATAGCTCTATTAGATGAAATAGATTTTATTTTAAATGAATTTAAACAATTCTTCAAGGAAATGTCCCTTAAACTAGAAATGATTGAGTAAGGAGATTGTATCTCTTAAAGAAGATATTATTGCTCTAAACCAAGAAATATGTAAAGTTGAAAATTACAAAATAAAGTGTGAGATAACCAACTTAAATTGAATAATAATAGCACTGAAGGCAAAAAATGCTAACCTTCAGGAGTTTCTTGGAAAAGAAAAAGAATTTGAGGATTGTCTTAAGGGAAAAACAACAAGCTCAAGGATATAACTGAAGATCTCAATGTGACATTCAAACACTGGAGTTTGGATGCTAATGCCTCAAATGCTCAGGGTGCTACTGATGACACTTGCCTAGAAAAACTCAGTGAGCTTTGATAAACCAAAAGGCATAACTCAAGTCCCTTTAGATGAAGACATTTATTCAACATCAAAATCAAACAACAATGATAACAATATGAACCTTCCAGGAAATTCATCCGCTCAGGAAGGTATCCTTGGAAGAGCTTCAAAAATTCAGTTGGAGAAAAGAAGAAAGATTACAAAAATTTGAGCAAACCCCAGTATTCAAAGTATTCAAAGTATGCTTTCTAATACTACTCGACACAATAATGTCACATCGAACTCTATTCGACGTAACTATCAAGTTTCGTCCAATACTATCTAACACAACTCATATGCGTCGAATACTTTTCAACTCGATTATTTTCTCACAAACTGTTGTCTTCCTTTATAGCAGACCTAATGGAATCTATCTGAACTCCTCTCACAATCATTCTCACAGCACTTACATGAAAAATAAAAACTTGATATAATAAATATGAATGTCAATTGCTGCTATATGATAGGGCACTTCATGAAAGATTTTTGGTATAATCTATCAACAACCTCTCATACTAGGAGTAACATAAGAAATCCTTTCTATTCCCACATTAATTATAGTACTAGATAAACAGGACCCAAGGTATATTGAGCTCCTCCAAATATTTATTCTTGATGCAGGTACATACTAGCCCCTCCATAAACCAGCTGTGGAATGGACACATAACTAAAAATACTCAACTGATGGAATAATTAATATAAAATGACTTAAGATATAAGTCACAAAAATTAACTGCACTACTCAATTAATATAAGTGTAGAGAAAGTTCCAAACCTTGTATATACTTCTTGAATACCGAAAAACAAGTATGAGTACAAATATATAGGAGAGAAGAGAGTAAGATCTAACTATACAAACAATGTGAGACTAAACACTAATTCCTACATGAGTCAATTTTTCATAGTATTTTCTAACACTCCCCCGCAAGCTGGAGCGTACAAATCGTAGGCACCAAGCTTGGACAAGAACTGATAGTAGAGACGCCGAGATAAGGCCTTGGTGAGGATATTCGCAACTTGCTGAGCAGCAGGAACATGTGTTAACTGACTTAAGATATAAGTCACAAAAATTAACTGCACTACTCAATTAATATAAGTGTAGAGAAAGTTCCAAACCTTGTATATACTTCTTGAATACCGAAAAACAAGTATGAGTACAAATATATAGGAGAGAAGAGAGTAAGATCTAACTATACAAACAATGTGAGACTAAACACTAATTCCTACATGAGTCAATACATCAATTTTCATAGTATTTTCTAACACTCCCCCGCAAGCTGGAGCGTACAAATCGTAGGCACCAAGCTTGGACAAGAACTGATAGTAGAGACGCCGTGGTAAGGCCTTGGTGAGGATATCCACAACTTGCTGAGCAGCAGGAACATGTGTTAACTCTATCTTCTTCAACTGAACCTTCTCCTGAATGAAGTGACAGTCAACTTCAATATGTTTTGTCCGTTCATGGAAGACCGGATTCTTGGCAATGTGTATAGCAGCTTGACTGTCGCACAATAAAGTTGCGGGTGAGGAGAGCTTGAATCCTAGATCATCAAGGAGACCCTCAAGCCACGTGAGCTCAGACACAACAACTGCCATAGATCGATACTCAGCCTTAACTGATGAGCGAGCAACCACAGACTGTTTCTTGCTGCGCCATGTAATAAGATATCCTCCAAACTAAGTGCAACATCCACTTGTGGAACGATGGTCATCCAAAGAGCCAGCATAATCAACATCAGAATATGCAATTAGAGATAAGGGAGACAAAGAGGGCTTGTAAACAAACCCTTGTCCAGGAGCAGTCTTCAAGTAACGAAGAATACGTTCGACAGCCTGAAGATGAGAGATACGTGGCTCATGCATGAATCGACTGATAATTCCAATAACAAATGATATTCAGGTCTAGTAACAGTGAGGTATATCAGCTTTCCCACAAGGCGACGATAATACTCTGGATTCGGAAGGAGCAAATCGGAGTCCGAGGCATGAGCAAAAAGCTTGTGATTGATATCCATGGGAGTGTCAGCAGGCTTGCATCCAGAATAACCCGCATCATGAAGTAGGTCAATACAGTACTTTCTCTGAGATAACACAAGCCCATCAGGTCTCCTAGCCACTTCGAGACCAAGGGTCTGTTTGGGGCAGCTCTGGCGGTTGGAAAATCTCTATTCCAACCGCCAGAGCAGCTTTCAGTCTGTTTGGGACAGCTCTCTGTGAAGAGCTTTTCAAAAATCTGGAGCTGTTTTGCAGCTTTTCAGAAATCTCTTCCTCCCCAGCTTCTGCTCCCGCAAAATAGCTTTCTCTCTCACATGTTTTGGAAATCTAATGGTTTCTTCAGTTGGAACATGGTCAGAAGTCGGACGGCCTTCCTCCGGCGATTTCGAGCCCCGGACGGCTTTCCTCCGGCAATTCCAAGCCCCCGACGTCCTTCCTCCGGCGATTCCGAGCGCACTTCTGCACAGAACACCCAAACAGTCTGCAGCTTTTCAAAACTGCTCCCCAGAGATCTATTTTAAAACAGCTCTATCCGGACAGCAACTTTTCAATCCGCCAGAGCTGTCCCAAACAGACCCCAAGACAATATCGAAGGCTTCCCAAGTCCTTTGTTTGAAACACAGTTGCTAGATGCTGTTTGATCATTTGTATTTCTGAAAGATCATCTCCTGTAATCAGAATATCATTCACATGAACTAAAAGAATTACTATGCCCGTTGGACGATGACGAGTAAACAGAGAGAAGTCGGCCGAACTCCGAGTGAACCCAACAACACTAACGGTCTTGCTAAATTTGTCAAACCATGCCCAAAGAGACTGTTTGAGACCATAAAGAGACTTCTTCAGACAACATACAAGAGACTCCCCCATGGTCTCAAACCCGGGAGGTTGCTGCATATAAACGGTGTAAGACCCCCCTTTTTTTTAGCATCGGGGTCTTATGCCCAGAACCGCCGTTTTGCGGTGACACCTTCGCGCCCGGGAAGACCGTCACCACAAAACGCCGACTCTGCCGGCCTTGTTCGATCACAATTGTAGTAGCTGTAGAATAGTAAGAAAATGCAGTCCACATCCAGATCACATATAATAAAAATCTCCACGAAGGGAGTGACCACAGAATAAACAACAGAGTACAGAAACGAAGGGCTTAAGCCCGGTACATCAATATCCTCACTACAAATCTCTCATGCGGAAACAAAATAAAACATCACTAGAAGTCGGTACTTACGATCCCAGCTGTCTGTGCTCCTGAGCTAGACTGCCCTGTCTCCAATCGCACCGGTCTCATGGGCTGTTCCTCCCTGCTGGGCTCCGCGATCCCCTAATATGATGTGGTTCGAAAACCGTTAGTCTATAAGACTAAGCCCTATCGTCCCCCACCCCTTCCCCCATGCTCCTAGACACCGAGCGGGGAGGAAGAAAGGAAAGGACGTGAAAGTGGAGAGTAAAACAAACAGGTGACAGTGGACCTAGCTAGCAATTTATAATCATGAGGTAATAAGTAAAGTAAGAAAAGAAATTTAACCTTCACTTATGTGAGTACACATAAGCCAAGGGATCTTCTACAAGGCTCCCATCGTAAAAAGTGTCCTATACCACTTATACGTTGGGGTGTCGGTTGTCACAGCAGTATATATATATATTGAACTAACCTTAATTTATAAACTTGTCCACACAAGCTTATAGATCAAGGGGTCGTTTAGCAAGTCCTAATGTATAAGCGTCCCATTAAACTTATACATTAGGTGTCATAGGTTATTATGAATGATTATGATATGCATCTATATGGTGGGTTCATGTTATGTTCAAGCAGTGCAACTCACCCACCTGACTTTGTGTACACAAACTTTTAGTTCCCATTTTCGGAGCCGTTACCTCCCAGGATACCTCCGTAGTGGTAGACGGAAGCGGTGGGTTGGGCCTCGCCCACCTCAAAATCAGTAATAGCACTACCGGTCTGACCTATCGTACGCCTCAACGCTTGGTGCACTAAGCGGACTACGCGTACTCTTTGCCGACAAGACCGCCAGACTTAAGTTTGGCGAAGTGTAAAACCATACTTGCCGAGTCATCGTGTTGACGTCGGTGCAACGACCCTCCAACACCGAAGACCCACCACCTTAGGTATTTCTTATGCACATGCAACCTTGATGTATCAACCTCCGAGCCAACGCTCCCCGGACAAACCCGTCCGTAATAGCCAACAACCGAGTCAAAGCTCCTCGGACTAACCCGTCCGGCTTAAATTCAAAACCTCATCCCTTTGAACACGCGGGATGACGCCCCTTTGTACTTATGTTCAAGTATAGGGCTGAGATAGATCAAGAGCAGAAAATTCAAAACCTCATCCCTTTGAACACGCGGGATGACGCCCCTTTGAACACCTCGGGACGACCTAACCATTTCCCTCCAACTCGTCACGAGTGAGAACAGGTACAGTTTACCTAGCCTATTAGACTACTCTTGCCTATCGGTTGTTACACTTAGTATTTTAGGGTTAATCCCAGGACTGCCCAAGGTATGCCCAACGAAGGGGTCTCGAAGGCACTAGGAACCAAGATGGGATGACAAGTCCAAAGTTCCCTTTCGCAAGGATATTTACTTTTAGTTAATGTCTACCCATGATTGATACCCCAAACTCTCGTATTACTTTAGAACAACCTTAAGGGCTTAAAGTGTTATTAGGAGGGCGACGGTCTTCCGTCGGCCTCCGCTCTAGTGGTTACCCAAAGACTTGCACTTTTACTCTCGTCAATAAGACGACACTAACCACCAGGGTTATACTTCCAATCATGTTCCCTAGCTCAATTGTCGATCCATCCCCTGGTGGCCTTAAGGTATAACCTACCTTTACTATGCGCATCCCATGACCTAACACCACCCCCAAATCCAACTTCTAATTCCTTGGGCCATATGTCACAAATTATTTATCCTAGGGGGGTATGAACCTATATAATGATCATAATGATTTTCATAATTTCCCAATTTAATTACACCATTAATTTAATTTCTCCAATTAATTCTCCAAGTCAATTAACACATGAAGTATATCAAATCATAATCCTACTGGTGTAAGAAATTTTCTTGACCTATAATATGGTGAAATATTACTGTCTTCCAAGATTCATAATTTTCCTTTAAGTATTTCTATTTATTCCTTGTTTAATACAATATCATCATAATTATCATTTTCCAAATGAAGTATAAGAAATTAAATTGCAAAAATTCTAAGAAAATTACAGGGCACATGTATTGACAAGATAAGGCTAAATACAGAGTTTCATATCATTCTAAATTATAATGGCCTATCAATTCCATTTTTCAATTAATTTACCAAAATTCCCTTATAGGATTTTTAACACTACTGAGACATCCTAAAATATTGAAATAATTACACAAGGTTCTTTATACAGTAATACATTCCTATGAATTTTCCACAAATTTTCTACTGCATAGTTCTATCAATTTCCAATTAAGATAAATAAGGGCAAAAAGGTACTTCCAACTAATTCTAGTTACAAAACTTCATAAAACAGAAGAATAAAATTTCTAGGGTTTAAATTTTTCCTTTTTGTGATCATGACAAAATTTGGGAATTTTAATTTCATGCTACTCCATTTTTCTCAATTTATTAATCAAAATGCCTAATATTACAAAAATTTCAAATAATGAGATTTTTGCTCCCAAAAACTCCATAATTAATTTGAAGGGTTAACTATACCCTAATGATCCTCTGGAATCAATTTCAAGAATTTTGGGTGCCTCAATTAGGCTGAATACACCACAAATCAAATTTTTCTATTTGCACCCCAAGGCTAAATCTAGCCAACACATGCAAGTGGGTTAACCCAACATACAGTGATCCATATGGACTGAAAATTTAACCATGCCCTAATAATGTCCCCATGGACATGCCACCAAAAATTGGGGCCTATTGGGGTTGGGATGCTCCAAAAATCAACTTTATTTGATTTATCAAATTATGACTAAAACAATAGTATTATTTTTCCCAAAAATTCCCATTTTGGGGAGGATCTAGATATGCCTAAATAAGCCACATGCCCAAAATTTCAGCCCATTGGGACTTAGGGTTTGGGCAGGGCACTCATTTTAATCTCTGACCTACCCTAGGGCCAGTCCTAGGAAAATGGCTCTATAGGGCAGTATACTTAACCAAAATTTTTGTGTAACATATCAAATTAAAGCTAACTCAAAGACCTATAACTTTTATGTTGAGCACATTTTATGAAAATGGCTGTAAGTGCCCTAATTTTGACATGCAAAAAGTCGGATTTCTAAGGCAGAAATTAGCACTGTTCATATATTTAAATAATAACAGGATTTATAATATTTTGCATGGCACGAATCTTAAAGCCGATCGGACGGCCTGTGTATTTCTTCTCCAAAAGCATGTAAGAATCCAGCCCGAAATCTGGAGTTGCCACGGGGGCTTTCCTGACGGCTGCCGGCGGCGACTCCACCGGAAATCTCCTCCTCCACCTTCACGGGGGTGGGGGAAACACTTTCCGGCGGCTAGGGCGGCGGGAGACGGCGGCGCCACCCAACCCGAAAGCTCCAGAACTCCATTAATGGAGGAAAAACGAAGCTCGGGTTGGGCTCATTCAAGCACGAAACCTACCCTAAACAGTCCTAAGATCTAAAGCATGAAGAGAGGGGTGAGGGAGGACCTTCCCGGCGGCCATGCGACGTGAGGAGTGGCGGGGAGCCATTTCCGGCGGTGGTGGTGGCGTTTCCCTTGGTTTCACAGCTCCAGCTCGAGTTCAGCTCTCTCTCTGCTGCTCTCCTTGTCCTGAGGGTGATGAGGCCGAGGGGAGTGAGGGGAGGGGGATAATAAAAGGGCGATGATATCCATGGGGGGGAGGCGATACACACTAGGTGGAGGTGGCGAGTTTGCCTTGGTTGCATCACCATGCATGCATGGTGGGTCCCACTGCATCCATCTCCTCCTAAATGGGTTGAATGGGTCGGCCAACCCATATGTGGGCTGATGGCATGAGCCCAAGTGGGCCCAATCCACTATCATTCTTAAATATCCCCTTTCTCTCTCCTAATTATCCTTTATTTTGAATTTCTCTTTCTCTCTCTCTCTCCTAGTCACTAAGTGGGTTAGCCAGCCCTCTTGTCTATTGGCAACCCATTTAACCCATATGAACACAAAAATGGGGTTAGCACAAGTAGGTTTGGGTTTGAGCTTGAGTTAGCCCATTTAGGCTAGGTTTGACCTAACCCTAGAATAGAGTTGACTTGGGTCAACTTAGCCTCTTGGGTTGACCCCAATGGGTCCTTGGTGACCCATTGACCTCACTTTAGGGTTAGGAGGGCATGGGTGGGGTTTACTTAGCTAAGGGGAAGTCAATTGACCCTATGTAGTTCAATTTGACACCCTTTAAGGTTAGGGTGGACCTAGGTCAACTTGACCACTTTGACTGCCTTCAATGGGTCCTTATGGCTCTAATGGACCCTCTAATGGGTTAGGGATGTTGTGGTGGGGTTATGGAGTCAAGTTGAAGCCCTAAGGTCAAATCCCAGGTTTGGTAGTGAGGCTGTGCTATAGGCAGACCAAGGTGACTTTCACCTTCATGCCTAAGCTCACTTGGTCTTTTTGAGCTTCCTATAGTTTTGTTATGACCTAGTCATGACAAAAACCACTCTTAGGGGTCTAGTTGGAAATGGGATGTTACAAACGGTCTCCTGTAAATTGCCATTAAGAAAGGAATTTTTGACATCCAGTTGGTGCAAGGGCCACTGTCGGTGAACAACGAGGGAGATCAACACACGAACAGTATTGAGTTTAGCGACTGGAGAAAAAATCTCATCATAATCCAAGCCTTGTTTGTTGAGAGAAGCCGCGAGCTACAAGAAGAGTTTTCAAAAGGTGAACCGTCCCATCCGGACCCTGTTTGACGGCAAACACCCACTTATATCCCACACAAGTTTGTACAGGAGGAAGCGGGACCAAATCCCAAGTGTGGTTTGCCCAAAGAGCAGACATTTCCTTGTCCATAGCCGCCCGCCATCCGGAATGCTGGAGAGCCTCCTATACAGAATTAGGGGTGGAGATAGAGGATAAAGAAAGAGCACTTTGTCGGAGTTCCGGAGAGAGGCGGTGAAAAGAGACATAGTTGGCCAACGGGTGGACAATGAAAGCTGTTGGCGGATCCGCAGGATGCAAAACATCATTAGAGCAGGGAATCTCCCGTAGGGCAGTAGACGAAGAAGGACGTCGAGTGTAAACACGAATGTCAGGTGGTGTAGGTGGTTTAGGTGGGATTGGTGTGGGAAGAAGTGGAGGAAGGTTTGAATGAACATGGATAACAAGCCGCGTGAGAGGTGGGGGGAGAGGAGAATCAGCTGGTTGAGAGTAATATGGTTGATCTTCGAGGAAGGTGACATCAGCAGAAGTAACCACCTTGCGATCCTTGGGAGAAAAATAAACGTAGCCCTTCTGAGTCCGAGAATAGCATACAAACATATATTTAGTGGCACGAGAAGAAAGTTTGTCAGTGGACGAGCCAAGATGATGAACAAAGCACACGCAACCAAACACGCGAGGGGTGATGGAGAAAAGAGGTTTGGAGGGAAAAAGAAGCTTGAAGGGAACCGCAAAATTGAGAATGGAGGAAGACATGCGGTTAATAAGAGTGCAGGCGGTGGAGACCGCAAATTCCAATACTGTTTGAGAACATTCATTTGAATCATAAGAGAGCGGGTGACCTCAAGTAGGTGTCGATTCTTGCGTTCAACAACACCATTTTGTTGGGGGGTATAGACACATGAGATTTGATGGATGATCCCAAACTCAGCACATAGGAGAGCAAAAACATGGCTCGTGTATTCACATGCATTATCGACGCGAAGAGTTTTAATTGTAGTGGAAAACTGGTTTTGAGTTTCAGTGAAAAAGGTACGGAATACACCAGACAATTCAGAGCGGTCACGAAGAAGATACAGCCAGGTCACCCGAGAGTAGTCATCTACAAATGTGACAAAGTAACGATATCCAAAAACACTCGCAATTTTGTAGGGTCCTCAAATATCAGAGTGTACTAGATCAAAGGGAGCAGGACTCCGGGTAGGATGTGGTGAGAACGTAGATCAATGATATTTCCCATAGATACAAGACTCACACGTGAACTCTTGAAGGGACACGTCGGGGAGAGATTTTCTGAGGATATTTAGAGGAGCGTGACCCAGATGTCGATGCCAATCGACAGAGCTAATAGAGGACAACACCGTTGTGGGAGAGGGGTCAATGATATAGAGACCATTCGACAAATGCCCTTTTCCAATGATAGTTTCCGTCTTGCGATCCTGCACAACACACAAATTAGAAGAAAAAATAACATCACAATCAGGGTCAGTAATGAGTCGACCAACAGAGAGAAGGTTGAAAGGAGAGCCCGGAACATGAAGGGCAGAACGAAGAGTAATGGAGGGAGTGAGGTGAATATCTGCCGGGCCAGAAATGGGAATTGTGTCCCCACTATCAACAGTAATGAACTTTGGATGCACGGAGTTCAAATATTGTGGTGGTTTCCGTGAGGTAATGTGGTGAGAGGCCCCGTGATGTAGGGGTAGGCTAGTGGTGCTCAGAAACTATGACTCTAGGTGCGGGTGCAGGGGTGACACACTATTACAACCCTAAATGTAATGCAACTGTTGGTGACGACGAAGATTAAATAAAACAATGAAATTAATAGCACCACACAAATAATTGAATTAGAAAACAAACAATTAATTTCAGCAATTTTTATAATGGCTTCCTCCGCTCGGAGGGTCAAAACAAAACGTGCGACGAATAATTCCTCCTGCAATTATTAGTATACTAGAGCCAATTTTCACACAAGCAATAGTCGCAGCACAATACAGTAAATCACCAAATGAAAATGTCAAATCAAAGAATACAATACCATTAAGCTCACTACGTAGAGGGCTGGACCGAGACACTGAAGATTTGGAGGGCCGGATGTGTAGATCGGCGATCAGAGGTGGAATCGGTGGCGAGGCGACGGTGACGGTGGCTGTCCTCGACGGAGAACAGTGCGAACGAACAATAAAATGGTGGATCCGGCCACGAATAAGTAGATCCGGGCCGGGGGTGGGTAGATCCGCTATTTAGGGTTGGATCCAGGTAAAAATGGAAAGTTGTGCGGTGGAAATAACGGATCAGGGGCTATAATCCTAGATCTGAACTGATCTAGAATTTTAGGGTTATTGGGATGGTGGATCCATGAGAGGGAAGAAGTGGACGGTCGGCGTGAACAGTAGTTAGTTGGGCTGGTTTTCGGTGAACATTAATCGGGTGAATAGTAGCGGATGAACAGTAATCGGCGAACACCGATTTCAGTGAACAGTGATTTCGGGTGAACAGTGTTTACGATGAACAGTATCCATGAACAGTGCTCACCGGTTGGGATTGGAATTTGGGGGCTGTAGGGGCTGCGGATGAGGGTTTCGGAGGGGGGGAGAAGAAGGCTATGGATGGGTAGTACCTTGGGGAGGAGTTTGACGGCCTAGGAGTCGTCACCTAGGGTTCCACGATGTCGGCACCAGGGAGGGATCGCTGGAATCCGGGAATACTTCTTCTCCAAATTCTGCAATGACTAAATTCAGCCCCTCTACATCCTATTTATAATAAAAGAGAGGCTAGGGCATCCCCATTAACGACTATGATTGGCCGGTGGGTTCGACCATAAAAATACATCAAAATAAATTGAAAAAATAAAGTAATATAGTATTTTGACTCGCGGCGACGCTTCAGACGCAATCGCGGAGCCCGATTGTCGATCCGGGCATGCCATATATGGAAAGTTGCCAAATTATCCCCGAACGGGCCCAAAACGCGTCCTCGTCTCTGCTCCGCATCAATCTCCCCGGCTTGAAAGAATTCATCTCCCGATGAATATGGATCAAAATTCTCTCGCTGCATACCGGGTAAAACTCGAAGAAGTCCATCAGAGGTCGCCCAAGTATCGTCGCTGGAAAGTGTCCTCGCCGATTAACTCCCCTTGACTGAAAAGATGTCATCTCCGGTGAATGGAGACGGACGTGCTGAAGTCGAAGTTCAGGGGCGAATCGATCAAGCTCTGCTGCAAGTACCCAAGAGTCACCAACGTCTGTAGTGAGAATGCACTGGTGGAGTCTGGTCTTCATGAAGCTCTCAACGCTCAACTCACGAGTGGTAGATCCCGGTGCGATCGGTGGTGCCTGTGGTGAAACCAAAGAAGACGAGTCCCCAGGTGGGTGGAGGTCAACAATGGGTGAGGACGTATGAGGGTGATATGTTAATAACAGTGGGGATGGGGGTGGCTGGGTATCTCCACTGCTCGGGTCCACATACTCACGAGGTTCATAGTATGGAGTCAGATCTTCAACATTAAACACAGGGCGAATTCCCATACTGGCCGGGATGTCAAGTCGGTAGGCGTTGGGCCCAATACGACTAATAATGGAGTACAAACCCATTCGCCTCACGCTTAACTTCTTTGCAGGCCCCGAAGGGAGCCTCTCAGGGCGGACTCGCACCATTACCTTCTCGCCTACATTAAGTATTTGCTCTCGCCTTCGCTTATCTGCATGGGCTTTGTAATTTTCATTGCTTGCTATTATTCGTCGGCGGACCGACTTATGCAAATCATGCAAATGCTGTGCAAATGACTCAGCAGACTCATGCAGATAATGCAAATGATGCAAAGACAACATGACAGACACGGTACACTCCTTATAAGAAAATATAATAATGCCTGAGATGTCTCTCAAATATGGTGGCCTATCAGGAGGTTCTTTCGGTGGAGTGTAGACAAACTCATCCCGTGTGTGACGAGTGCTCAGATGAACGTGAGAGATAACTATACTCAAATACGGGCTCGTAAAGAGCCAAATATCTCTCGGGGAACGTAGCGCATCAGGTGGCTCCCCAGGAGGTGTGTGGGAAAAGTCATCACGAAGGAGACGACCACCTGAGTGAAAATCGTGTACACCAACTAGAAGTCGTGACTCTAAAATATGGTAAGCGTCCCATACAAGAAAGAACTCATCGGGTGGTTCAGCGGGTGGCATGTCCCAAAACTCATCCAGTGTGTGAGGTGTCATAAGGTAGGTCCTCACAATATGAGTATGCTCAAGTGGACTCAAGGTAGGCCCTACATATGTCATGCTCCACTCAAGGTCCCTTCTCTGGGGCAATGCCAGAGATGATAATGAAAGAGGCGTCATACCTGAGTGGCTCACCCAAGTCTCAACCTCACCAAGATGTGGCGGATCATCAGGAGGCTCAACAGGGGGCTCGTCATAGGGCTCATCACTAAGGTCAAGGTCCTCCCGATGAGTACCATCAAAAAGGGTAGTGTCCCTGTGCATGAGTGACATAGCCACTACGAGATCAACACCAAGCTCTGAGCTCTCGATCGTAACGTGGCTCAGGATAATGCCAAGGGAAAAGTGACATAGACCTACGCTCAAGAATGGGTCTGCGGGTGCGATGTCAAGACATGAGTCTAGGGTATGAGTGTCAATCAATCCCGGACATGCCAAACGTGGAGGTGTGGATGAGGGGCACAACACTACAGACTCAATAGGTCGCTCAGCCTCATCCTCCGTCAGAGTCACAAGAGACGGGTCAGAAACAAGAGATAGATTACTTACGGGGCTAAGCATCTCGCTGGGGTGAGAGCAATCTGTATCAGGTATCACTTCCGTCGTGGGTGACAGGACAGTGGTAGACATCGTGGTGATCTCAGTATGAGAAGGACTCGTACTGCGGAGGTCAAATCAACTAACTCAAGTGGTCATGGCTGAGTCCTCTCGGATATCGCTCCTCACAACTAACTCATCAAAGCAATCCCTGTACTCAGTGATAGACATGGATTCTTGCTGAAGGGAAAATAATTGGTCGAGCAAGCGACTCCGATATGATGAAGGTAGGTACCTCTGACACAATGTACGCTTCATGTCCACCCAACTAGTGATGCGACGAAGACGGTCTCGCTCGCGGCTCCTCTCAACACTAGCCCAATATGCCCTCGCCTGATCTAAAAGTCTAAGTTTCGCAAACTTAACGCGACGCTCACCGAATAACTCAAAATGATCAAGATAATACTCAATATCCACGAGCCAATAACTGAAAGGCTCGGGACTCGATGAGCCGTCAAAGGAAGGGGAAACTGTACAAAACCGACTCTCAAGATCTCTCTCAAAGTGACGATCCTCATAATAGTCATCTCTAAGGTAATCGGGTCGAGTCGAAGGATCAACACGATCCGCTCGCGTGCAAGGATATGAACGACGACAATCATCATATTGATCGTCTCTGGCATAGTGAGGTTGTGTCGGTGGGTTGACACGATCTCGGAAAGTGGTGTGCCGCAGACGATAATAATCATCGTGATAACGTGGAGATTTATCGGAAGTCGCTCTATGAGATTGGGTATAAGCGGGCTCAGAATCTCTCAAGAGAGGAGAGGAACGACGCCGATAATTAGTCATGGATGAACCTAAAGACTCTATATGACCTACCACTACAAAGCATGCAAGTGGCCAAACCTTGACCTCTGATACCAATTTGATGTAGGGGTAGGCTAGTGGTGCTCGAAAACTATTTGATTCTAGGTGCGGGTGCAGGGGTGACACACTATTACAACCCTAAATGCAATGCAACTGTTGGTGACGACGACGATTAAATAAAGCAATGAAATTAATAGCACCACGCAAATAATTGAATTAGAAAACAAACAATTAATTTCAGCAATTTTTATAATGGCTTCCTCCGCTCGGATGGTCAAAGCAAAGCGTGCAGCGAGTAATTCCTCCTGCAATTACTAGTATACTAGAGCCAATTTCCACACAAACAATAGTTGCAGCACAATACAGTAAATCACCAAATGAAAATGTCAAATCAAAGAATACAATACCACAAAGCTCACTACGTAGAGGGCTGGACCGAGACACTGAAGATTTGGAGGGCCGGATGTGTAGATCGGCGATCGGAAGTGGAATCGGTGGCGAGGCGACGGTGACGGTGGCTGCCCTCGGCGGAGAACGGTGTAAACGAACAATATTATATGGTAGATTCGGCCACGAATAAGTAGATCCGGGCCGGGGGTGGGTAGATCCGCTATTTAGGGTCGGATCCGGGCAAAAATGGAAAGTTGTGCGGTGGAAATAACGGATCGGGAGCTATAATCCTAGATCTGGACTGATCTAGAATTTTAGGGTTATTGGGATGGTGGATCCACGAGAGGGAAGAAGTGGGGGGTCGGCGTGAACAATATTTCGGTGGGCTGATTTTCGGTGAACAGTAATCAGGTGAATAGTAGCGGATGAACAGTAATCGGCGAATAGCAATTTCGGCGAACAGTGATTTTGGGTGAACAGTGTTTGCGATGAACAGTACCCATGAACAGTACTCACCGTTTGGGGTTGGAATTTGGGGGCTGTAGGGGCTGCGGATGAGGGTTTCGGAGGGGGGAGAAGAAGACTATGGATGGGTAGTACCTTGGGGAGGAGTTTGGCGGCCTAGGAGTCGTCACCTAGGGTTTCTTCCGTTAGTGCTAGGATTGGATTTCAATCCTGTTGGTGAAGTGATCGAGTCGTCCCGTGTTGGGAGATAGGTCGAAGGGGGAAAGTGGACGTACCCAAATCGGGGAACCACTATAAATTGTCTGTGTATTTTCTGTGCTTGGTTGTTTTGTTTTCTTGTGCAGGTAAAATCATAATTCCGCAAATACGCTGCAGAGACACCTATTCCCCCCCCCCCCCATAGGTGAAGATAGTTAACACTAGGTGAACTTTCAAGAGTTGCATTACACATTTATCACATCAATATAGTCATGGACAACTCATAGTAATTTTATTGATAAAGATTTGGCAATGTTATACTTTTGATAAGTACCTTGGGGAGGAGTTTGGCGGCCTAGGAGTCGTCACCTAGGGTTTCACGGCGTCGGCACCGGGGAGGGATTGCTGGAATCCGGGAATACTTCTTCTCCAAATTCTGCAATGACTGAATTCAACCCCTCTACATCCTATTTATAATAAAAGAGAGGCTAAGACATCCCCATCAACGGCTATGATTGGCCAGTGGGTTTGCCCATAAAAATACATCAAAATAAACTGAAAAAATAAAGTAATATAGTATTTTGACTCGCGACAACGCTCCGGACGCAATCGCGGAGCCTGATCGTCGATCCGGGCATGCCATATATGGAAAGTTGCCAAATTAGCCCCAAACGGGCCCAAAACGCGTCCTCGTCTCTGCTCTGCATCACCCCGGAATCCAAAATCCAGGATGAGCTATGAGCAAGGCAGGAGGTACCACCATCGGAAATAGACACCACAGAGCCCGGCGGACAGCTGATCATCTTGCAAGGAACAGTCCGCAGCGGTCACGGTGACAACGCACCAGCGGCAAGAAACTTCCACGACTAGCGCGGTAAGAAAAGAGCCCACAACGGATAGAAACACGCCGCGGCGGTAAAAAAAACCGAGCAGGCAGCGCGGTTAGGAGAAGACCGCAACACGAAGATTGGCGTAAACGAGAAGTCGCAGACAGACCGCGCGAACATCCAAGTCGAGAGGGAAAGACACCTGGGCGTGCAACAACCAGGGAACACAAGGCAGAGGCCGACAAGCAGGCACTCGACCGGGCTGATAGAGCCAGACCGCACAGGAGCACAAGCCGACGAACAGGTACTAGATCGGGTGGATAGAGGCAGACCGCAACCAACAACCCAAAGCGGTTAGAGAAGAGAGGCCACCTGGAGAGAGAAAAGGAGAAGCCACAACGACTAAGGAGGCCGCAGCGGTTAAGTGAAGCCCGCGCGAGAAGCACGCAGCAACAGGGGAAATGCAGCGGGAAGGCTAGCCACGGCGTGTAAGGAAACCGCAGCGAAAAAACAACAAAGACCGCACGGTCATGGTGATAGCACACCAGCGGCAAGGGAAAATGCCGCGACCTAGATGCGGAGCTCGCCGTGATGAGGGAAGCCGCAGCGACTAAGAGAACAAATCGCGGCGAGAAGAGAAGACGCGGCGACTAAAGACAAGTCGCGGCGAGCAGAGAGCAGAGCAGTGAGAAGGCCAGAACTCGGCGGGTAGACAAGGAGACCACAACGAGTAGCGACTAAGAGAAGTCGCGGCGAGAAGGGTGGAGAACAACGAGAAGGGAAGATCTCGGCGGGTAGACAGGGAGACCGCACCAAGTAGAGGGAAGCGGTTAGCCGGGATGAAACCGCGCGGGCAGAGGAAACAAGGGAGGGAAGACCCCACCTGTTAGAAAGGTTATAAAAGGGCGGAGAAGGAGAAGAAGGGGTGGAAGCCACGAGAGAGAGAGAGAGAGAGAGAGAGAGCAGATGAAACAGTTAGAACGACCTTAACCGTGCGGGAAACCACGATTAACAGAAATTCTATCCACCCGGAAGCGGTTAGAAAGGGAGCAGGCCGCAAGACACTGCGACTAAGAAAGAGAACAAGCTGCCCGGTAAGCAAGCGGAGCAGGCGGTTAGAAAACATGCTGGATCGTATCACTCTGATACCATGTAGAGAAAGTTCCGAACCTTGTATATACTTCTTGAATACCAAAAAACAAGTATGAGTACAAATATATAGGAGTGAAGAGAGTAAGATCTAGCTATACAAATAATGTGAGACTAAACACTAACTCCTACATGAGTCAATTCATCATTTTTCCTACTATTTTCTAACAATAAGAATAGGACTTTGATCCTAGGCTCTGATTAGTTGCATTAGAATTGCATGCATTAAAAGATGAAAAGAACTTTACGTCTCCTCGATTGTTTAAAATGATCATCACGCCTTATGAAAATTAAAAGAACTATGAACAGTCACACGCCGAATAGTTGCTACTTTATTTCTCTCAACTATCTTTTGGTCAAACAATTTGAATCGTCATCGTAGTTAAGTAAGATATGTTGTCCGCCTTTTCTATTTATGGTCTTCTTCATATGTGCATCTCACTCCTCTTTCGTCTACCTCATACTTCTCATTACTTTTTCTTTCTCAAGTCCTTGAAGACTTCATACAGTGGTCTCCTTCAACCAACATTCACAATTCCTCTTCTGATCTGCTCCTTTCCTTGGATGGACTTGATCTCTATCTTCTATAGAATAAAAAAGGGGGAGAATGTTGTTTCCTAGCAAGGACTATACCGGTGCTGAAAAATACCATATATGGTTACTCGAGTTCATTTCTTTGCATGAAGTTGATGCTAAACAACCTATTGCTTAGAATGACAATGCTACATTTGCTCACTGGATTCTCTCCTGCAGTGAGGTATGTTGAGATCTTGCCTAGAGGGAGGACTGCCCGAGGACACACGCATCCTTTAGCAGAGAGTCTCTCCATATGGATCCTCCCTATCTTCAGCCACAGGAGCTCAATGCTCAACAAGTGTTTGTTGCGGACAAAGATGGACACAATCTAGGGGGAGTGAGAGGCAATTAGGACTGTCATTTGATTGCCTTTGTTCAAAGAACATGAGTAGGACAGAACCCAGAGTTGAAATCAAGTTGTTCTATTTTAAGCTTTTGTACTGTTTTTACCCATGGGGTATTTTCGTCTTTGTATTTTTTCCCTCACTTATATAAGTGTAGGGATCTCCCTTTTCTAGATTATTATCAAATTCCCGTTTTCCACTTGGTATCAGAGGGAAAAAAAACCCTAGCCGCAATCGCTCGTCGCTCCGCTCCCTCTCGCTCGTTCGACGTCTTCGCCGCTCGGTCGACCTCGCTCGCTCGTCGTCGTCCTAGCCGCTCTCCTGCTGCCCTTCTAATGGGGCTGTCGGGCGGCCGCCTAGCCACCGTCGGCTGCTGAGAAGGACGCCGCCGCCGTCCTTCCGTGAAGCAGCCGCCATTCCGCACCGCCTCCCTGCTGCGTTTCTTCATCTTCTCCGGCTAGCCACTGCACGCGATCGACTAGCCGCCGTTCCTGCGTGCGATTTCCCTGCTGCGTGCGATCTTCCGCCTCCCTGCGTGCGATTTTTTTCCTGCTGCCGCTGCTGCGTGTGATTCTCCTGCTGGCCTTCTTCTGCTGCTGCTTCTCTGGACTTCTTCATCTTCTCCGGATGCTGCTATTTCTCGTACGCCTCTCCGGATGCTGCTATTTCTCCGGACTTGCTCTGTCCTATTCTCGGGCACCTCTCCTTCTTTCAAGATCTGATGTAACTGAGCCTCTCTAAATCTGATCTCCGGTTTCTGCTGTTCCCATGGATGATTCTTCGATTGGTGGTGGCTCTCCTTCACCGAGTGTTTCTGTTCCCCAAATGGGGGAAACACTGCGGTCTTCAGGTTCCCAGATGGGTGAACTCCAGCGACCTTCTGGTCATACTAGCTCCTTGAAGATTACCACGGTGTCGTTAGATGACACTAACTATCTAGAGTGGTCTCGTGCGGCACAGCATGTTATTCGCAGCCACCAGCTCTTTGGATACATTGATGGGACCAAAGTGACACCCTCCCTGACTGATCCTGCCTGGTCGCGTTGGGATTCCGAGAATTCCCTGGTGGTTTCCTGGCTTCTCCACTCTATGTCTCCAAAGGTATACCGCAGCTATATGCTAATGGACTCAGCTTACGAGATTTGGACTCGCGCGCGGGAGACTTACTCTCAGATCGGGAATTCCACTCAGGTTTATGAGCTGACCCGCCGTATGTTGGAACTATGACAGGGATCTATGACTGTTTCTGCCTACTACTCTGAGTTCGAGCGTATATCTCAGGAGTTAGATTACTTCGATCAGTTTACCCCTGCTTGCACTGCCGATGCAGTTCTGTTGCAAAAGCGTGATGAACGATTTTGTCTTCATGTGTTCTTGATGGGTTTGAACATGGAGTTGGATATGGTTCGCACCAATATTCTGCATCGCTTACCCCTCCCATCTCTCAGGGAGGCGTTCAGTATGGTTCTTGGCGATGAAGATCGTCGGAGGTCTCTCAACACGGCGGCTCCCCCTTCTGACCGCTCGGCTTTTACTAGTATTGGCCGTGGTGGTGCTAGCCATCCCACCCAGATTCCCACCTGTGACCATTGTGGCCATCGGGGCCATTCTCGGGAAGCGTGCTTCAAACTTCATCCGCACCTTGCTCCACCTGGATACGTCCGTGGTCGTGGACGTGGGCGTGGTCCTGGTCGTGGTGGACATCGCCAGACTGACACCCGTTCTCATGATGCTGCTTACTCCACAGAGATTCAAGGGGGCCATCATGGCCAGCTCCCAGATCATTTCACCATGTCTGAATTGGATGCGCTCCGCCGTCTGCTACATTCTCAGTCTGATCCTACACCGAGTGGCTCCTCTTTGTTTGTCACTGCTGCGATGCCCAGTGCCCATGCTGCTGTGACTCCTTCGTCTGAGTGGATTATTGACTCAGGAGCTACTATCATATGACCGGGTCCTCTACAGGTTTTTACTCCTACACACCCTTGTCTGGTAAGGACAAGGTTGTCTCTGCCAATGGCACCTTGTCTCCTATTGCTGGCAAGGGCAATTTCTCCTGCTCCTCTTCGCTTCCTCTCACTTCTGTATTGCATGTTCCATCTTTTCCCCGCAGTTTACTTTCTATTAGCAATCTTACTAAATCTCTTAACTGTTTTGTAACCTTCTTCCCTGATTCTTGTATTTTTCAGGAACTGGGTACGAAGCGGATTCTTGGCAGTGGTAGGAACCGCGGTGGTCTGTACTACCTGGATGCTACACCATCATCCCTTGCTCTGTCCTCTTCTGCCGTTACTGTTGCTGACGCTCGATGCTGGCACTTGCGTCTTGGTCACCCGTCTCCTGTTTATCTTCAGAAACTTTTCCCTACTTTATCTCAGTTTGTTTCTAGTTTTAAATGTGATGTTTGTGAAATATCTAAACATGTTCGTCATTCATCATCTCACTTATCTTCTCCTAGTGGTGTTCCTTTTTCTGTTATACATTCTGATGTATGGGGACCTTCCCCAGTTGTTTTTTTGACTGGATATAGATGGTTTGTTACGTTTATTGATTGTTTTTCCCGTACTACTTGGGTTTATCTTTTAAAAAAAAAGGGGGATATCGCTTCTGTCTTTCAAACCTTTCATAAGATGATACAAACTCAGTTCAACAGAACCATTCGTGTCCTTCGTAGTGACAATGGGGGCGAATATGATGATCGTGGTGTGTTTGGGGCCTACCTCTCGAACAATGGCATTATCCACCAAACTACGTGCGTTTACACTTCCACCCAAAATGGTGTGGCGGAACGAAAAAACAGGCATCTCCTTGATGTTGCCCGTTGCCTTCTCACCACCATGCACCTTCCGAAATCCTATTGGGGTGATGCCATCATGATGGCTACTCATCTTATCAACCGTCTCCCCTCGCGGGTTCTTGCTTATGCTACACCTCTGGCTCGTCTTGCTTCTAAAACTGTTGTTCATACCTCATCCCTTCCTCCTCGTATATTTGGGTTTGTTTGTTTTGTTCATGTTCACCAGCCTCTTCGGGATAAGCTCGATCCTCGAGCTATCCGATGTGTCTTTCTTGGTTATTCTACCACCACCAAGGGGTACAAATGTTATCACCCCCCAACCAGACGTACTTTCTGTACTATGGACGTGACGTTCCGCGAGGATGAATCATATTACCTTGATTTGACTCCTTCTTATCGTCAGGGGGAGAAGGAGGATGAGGTCATTGATACTGTCCCTCTTCCTGTCATTGGTACTGTTCCTCTCACTTTTATTCCTTCTACTTCCACTACAGATATTCCCCATACACCTTCCACTACGCCATCCACTACAGATATTCCTCATATATCTCCCTCTCAGTATCCTTCACTCATCACTCCCCTACCTCATGTATATCATCGTCGAAAACCAGGTACACAACCCACCGTCGCCCCGCTGCTGCCAATGCTGTCTTCGGACTCAGATCCTGATGCTGATTTACATGTTCCCATTGCTCGGCTACGTGGTAAGGCCCGGTGTACTGAACATCCCATTTCTAATCATGTTGCTTATGATCATCTCTCCAAGCCTCACCAGTCATTTATATCTTCCTTGTCCGAGATCTCTATTCCTAAGACATGGCAGGAGGCACTTTGCATCCCAGTATGGGCTCAAGCAATGGAGGAAGAAATGTCAGCTTTGGAGAAGAACCACACTTGGGATGTCATCTCTCTCCCTCCTGGCAAAAAACCCATTGGTTCAAGATGGGTTTTCTCAGTTAAGCAGAATCAGGATGGGAAAGTTGAGCGATATAAAGCTAGGTTGGTTGCTCGTGGTTACACTCAGACTCAGGGGGTTAATTACCAAGAGACCTTCGCTCCTGTAGCAAAGATGGACTCTATCCGTGTGATTATATCTTGTGCGGCGATCTTAGATTGGGAACTTCATCAACTGGACATTAAAAATGCATTCTTGCACGGTGACCTCGAGGAAGAGGTGTACATGTCTTTCCCCCCAGGTTTTGTGAAGAAGGGGCAAGAGAGGTTTGTTTGTCGGTTATGGAAGTCCCTGTATGGGCTAAAGCAGTCTCCGAGGGCATGGTTCGGCAGATTCCACAAGGCCATGATCAAGTTTGGCTACAAACAGGGACACTCTGATCATACATTGTTTGTCAAGAGGAATGAAGGGAAAATTGTTGTGCTAATTGTTTACGTTGATGACATCGTGATCACCGGAAATGATACAGATGAAATCTCAAAGCTGAAGGGACTACTCTCAGCCGAGTTCGAAGTAAAGGATTTGGGAAGGCTACACTACTTCCTAGGAATTGAGGTGGCCCGTTCTGACAAGGGTATCTTTATCTCCCAACGCAAGTATGTGTTGGACCTTCTGACAGAGACTGGCATGCTTGGGTGTGCCCCCGCTAACACACCTATGGAGGAGAACCATAAGATTGATCAAGACAGCAATGGTGATCGTACAGATGCTCATAGTTATCAGAGGTTGGTTGGAAAGCTCTTATACCTCTCACACACTCGTCCTGACATTACATATGCTGTTGGGATCCTGAGTAGGTACATGCATGCCCCAAGGGTCAGACACCAGGAGGCTGCCTATCGTGTTCTCCGGTATTTAAAGAAGTCTCCAGGACGGGGGCTGATGTTCTCGAAGAACAAACATCTGCAGATCGAGGTCTTCACCGACGTATATTGGGCTGGATGTCATGATGACCGGAAATCTACAACAGGTTATTGCACCTTCATTGGAGGAAACTTGGTTACATGGCGTAGCAAGAAACAAAGTGTGGTGGCTAGATCCAGTGCTGAAGCTGAGTACCGTTCGATGTCTCAGGGTCTCTGTGAAGGCCTTTGGTTGAGCATCTTATTGCAAGATCTCGGTCTTAAGGAGAAAGCTCCCATATCCTTGTACTGTGACAACAAAGCTGCCATCAGCATAGCACACAACCCAGTTTAGCATGATAGGACCAAACATGTTGAGGTGGATCGTCACTTCATCAAAGATCATCTTGACAAAGGAAGCCTAGTCACACCCTTCGTCCATTCCAGAGATCAGTTAGCCGACGCCTTCACCAAGAGTCTTGGCTCCGATGCCTTTACTGATGACATCCATAAACTCGGAATGATAGATATCTACCATCCAACTTGAGGGGGAGAGTTGAAATCAAGTTGTTCTATTTTAAGCTTTTGTACTGTTTTTACCCATGGGGTATTTTCGTCTTTGTATTTTTTTCTCTCACTTATATAAGTACAGGGATCTCCCTTTTCTAAATTATTATCAAATTCCCGTTTTCCACTCCCAGTTGTTCATCTTCTTGTATTCTTCTCTTTTCTTTTGTATGCTCTTCTCTCTATCTGTAAGACAATTAGATCTCATCTAAAATTGCTTAGAAAGGCAAAAATTCATCTCTAATTGTCTGTCATTAGAACTTTATAACACTTACTGGATATTATAACAACACTTTACTACAAAATGCATAAGCTCTGGAGGACTGAATCTAGTTAAAACTCTTTATTAAGATACTCTTGACATCAATGGTTATTCTTATCTATAAAATGTGAGTCAGTATTTTATCTGTACAATATAACGGTGCTATGCTTAAATTTCCTATTTTCTTTGTTGAAAAATCACTCAATATTCTTGGAAAAACTTGTATATCAAATAGGGGGTGATTGTTGGGAAAAACCCACCTCTTGATTTGATATACAATTTGAAGAGTGATCTTTTTATTAAAGGCGCATGGTGCACCAAGGCACAAAGAGGTCTTGGAGCCTAGGCGCAAGGCTCAAGGCACAGACGTGTGCCCGAAGAAAGCAAGACGCAACCACATCCATTTTAAATAATCAACATCAACCATTATTTCATCTTCTCGATCAGATTCTTATCTATTCTACTAATTAATCATTCATTGCTTTCATTTATATCTCTTAAAAAATAGAATCAATGTTGTTACTTGCATCATATCTAAGTCCCAACGCACTATTATCATTCACAAACATTAAATCAATAGAAAAATCTTGAGTTCTTACATTATTTTTTTCTTCATTTATGAAAAATAAAAATACAACAAAAATTTCACTCAGTCGCGTCTTTTATGTTCCAAAGGCGCAAATAAGGCGCACGAAGGCGCAAACGCCTAATGAGTCTTGAGATTTAGGTGCGCCTAAGGCACACCTTTAACAACATAGAGAGTGATTAATTAGGATATTAACCATGTTGTATAGAAGTGTAATTTGAGTCATGAACAAATCTGTGTAATTAAAGAAAACATAAAGATCTCAAAAGTGATGTCAAATTGTCAGAGTAGCATCGACTAGTATTCAAAGCAACGTCGATAAGAATCAATGCAACGACGATATGCTCTCAAAGCAACGTCGGCATCTCTCTAGAGTTACTCAGGGTTCTCTTCTGTACTTCTAAGAGCCGCGTCGACTTGTGAACTCCAAGCCGCGTCGATTAGTAAAGTTCAAGTTGCGTCGATTAGTAAATTTTAAGTTGTGTCGACAGCTTCCTTGTGTCACTCAGAGCTCTCCTCTCCACTTTTAAGCACTGCAATGAATAGTGAAGTCCACACTGCGTCGACTTCAAGAAGCTTCGTCAAAGTCCCTTCAGTAAAAGATAAATCTTCTTAAAGAAATTCACTGTCCTATCTTCTAGTCGTTACAACTCATTTCAAGAAGGAAATATTTATCTTAAGACTTGATCTGGTAAATAATATATTTATCTTGGGACTTCACTATTCAAGAATGAATAATGTAGTCCATGCTGCGTCGACTTCTAAGAAGCTGCGTCAATGCCCCTTCAGTAAAGAAAAATCTTTTTCAAGATATTTCAAGTTGCGTCGATTAGTAAATTTTAAGCTGTGTCGATAGCTTCCTTGAGTCACTCAGATCTCTCCTCGCCACTTTTAAGCACTGCAATGAATAGTGAAGTCCACGCTGCGTCGACTTCTAAGAAGCTTCGTCAAAGTCCCTTCAATAAAGATAAATCTTTTTCAAGAAATTCACTGTCCTATCTTCTAGTCGTTACAACTCATTTCACGAAGGAAATATTTATCTTGAGACTTGATCTGGTAAATAATATATTTATCTTGGGACTTCACTATTCAAGAATGAATAATGTAGTCCATGCTGCCTCGACTTCTAAGAAGCTCCGTCAATGTCCCTTCAGTAAAGAAAAATCTTTTTCAAGATATTCACTGCCCTATCTTCTAATCGTTACAACTTATTTCAAGATGAAAATATTTATCTTGGGACTTGATCTGATAAATAATATATTCTAAACACAGGGAATTAACTCTCAACCATCTCAAGAAAGAAATTAAGTTCATTGGAACTTGATTTGGAAAAGAATAATGAAAATATTGTCTTCCAGCAATCAGGAAGATTTTGAATATTTCTTCAGCCGTGCTGTCTGCCGGTGACTCAGTGAGTAGCAAGAAACAAAGAAAGAAGATATATATTCCACAATATGCAGAATAAAAGGGATATGAGAAAAATAAAAAAAATAAGATAGTGTGTCCGACAGAACAAAAAGAGACTTCTTCCTCCTCCCTCTTTTTTTTTGTAATTCTTCAATTCTGAAGAACTATTGCAACAAGCAAGGAAGCAATTAGAAATCTTCTATTCTCAGAAGGTAACAAGAAGATTCTCTCTTCTCTTGAGAATCAACTTTTTTTAACAATAAAGGAGTTGTTGTTCCTGCATGAATACATACTATGCTATCAAGACTACATCTCTATAACTCTGTTGAAGGAGATATCTCTGTGGAAACTTCAATCCAACCTTTGTTGAAGGAGTCCTAAGAATCTCTCCTCAAAGGATTCGCTAGTTCTAAGAGTCTCATTATCAAAAGACTCATTGGTTATTGGATACCTTATCATAAGTCCTGGTTCTAAGATTCTCCTTATCAAAAGACAGTGGTTTTTTGACACTTTATAAAAAGTCCTGGTTCTAAGAGTTTCCTTGACTCAGCACTAGTGATAGTGAATTTCTGCTGAGGCAGAAGAGTGAATGTACCGTTCATTTGAGGAACCACTATAAAATTTGGTGGCGTTTGTGTTGTGCATTTTCTTTGTGATTTTTCTTTTCCATGCACCATTTATTACCCTTAATTATTGTGATTAGATTGTGGGTGTGATACAAACCTAACTGCTGAATGGATCTATGAAAACAATGAAATTGAGCCGCTTAAAAATTAAATACTTTATTCCCTCTCCCCTCCCCTCCCCAGAGTACTTCTCAAGAGATTTCCTTCTCTCACACCCCTCTTTTATATGTCTGTAGGCCAGCTTCTCCTATTATGAGATGATGACTGGGGGCGAAGGACTAGATTTATCTTCTTATATTGCTGGCTTTTGTCTTTTATGTTTTTGGTCCCATTGTACTATTCTTCTATGTTGATATTTCAGGCTTTATCTCTTTAGAAGAAGACACCTTTGTCTGTTGCTGTTGTACCTCATTTGTGGTGAGCAATGGTACAATAAAACATGATTTTCAGACTGCAGATGATGTTTACATAGTGTGCATACATGTTGGAATGAAGCAAGCTTTAAGCTAAGCAACTTAAAGCAATGATTAATGTTGTTTTCAAATCACCGATATTATAGATGGAAGTTACTAGTTAGAAGTAATTAACTTCTATTTTAATGATATTTAATGTATTGTTTGGAGTTAAATCTTCCATGTTATCTAAAAATGGTGCTGGTTTTGAGATGTAGCGAGGATGTGATTTACAAGTAAATAGAGTATTTTATTATACCTTTTTCTTATAATCTGTAACACTTTGTGTTTATCTTTCTGCTAAGAAGAGAATGAGCTAATAGCGATAGAAGGTGAATAAATCTAGATTGGTGTGAGGCAGCCACCTATAACCCCACCTCTTTTTTTTAAAATTATACATCCCTAAATTTGTTTCAGAGCCTAGCATCTCCTTCCTCCAAAGATGACTCTCAACATGGCGCAACCACAAATCCTGAAGGTTGTCAAGGGAACTTTGAGAATTGACCCATCCAAATGCCAACGTTGTTAGGCTCCTAATATTATTGAGAGTTCCTCAGGAATGCGTTTGTTTAACAAATATAGAAGAAACTACTAATTTGATGTCTATCGGTGCAAATTTCTTGTGGCTCAAAGGATGAAGGATCAAAGTCATTTCTCCTTATCTACGAAGGAGTATAAGAAAGCCTTTTCGAGAAGATTGCTGAAATCAAGTCCATTAAAAAAATTTGGAATTTCCTTTGCACATTATTAAAGGGTATTGAATTGGTTAAGGGAGTTTGACTTCATTAGAGACTTAGAGTTGATGAACCCATGTGAAAATATTTCTGATTATTTTTATCTCTTGTAATTGTAAACAATATGAGCAGAAATGGTGAGGAGATTGAAGATGCACGAGTGATAGAGAAAATACTTCATCCTCTAACACCAAGTATGTTCATGCTGCCATCTCCATCGAAAGAATTAAAACATTTGGATAGCCTCATCATCTATGTGCTGAGAGGATCACTTCAAGTTCATGTGCAACACATCAAAAAGAATGTGAGATCATCTATAATGAGGCAAGTATAGAAGTCTAAATTAAATGAATCATGGATGTTGCTGCAAAACACATGATTGTCATGGAAGATAAATAGATGAAGGTAGAGGTCGAGAAGGCCAGTATACGTAGGTGCAGGCTGAATAAAAAGGATTATTTCAATGGTGGAAGAGGTCTCGAGTAATCCATACTTGGCCAAGATAGAAGCAGGTCGATGGATCAAGCCAGAATGTCCAACTATGTGGAGGCTTAAAAAATTATGAAGATGAATTCTCACAATTGTTCTAGCTCGAGATGGAATATTTAATGTTGGGTAAGCCTAATATCTTGAGTTTGAAGTGAGAAACTGAGAACCAACAAGTTTTGTTGAAGAAGATGACAAAGATACTTTGTGTAGATTAAAGAAAACACTAAGAGCACTGAATGCTTGAAGTAAAAGTTACTTGGAGAATAATACAACAACAACACTCAAGTCCTTATCCCACTATAGTGGGATCGGCTCTATGGATCCTTTGTCTCCATTGCGCCCTGTAGAGAAATATCGGATTAATGAAAGGAAAACAGTAAACCTTATATATCCTTCTTGAGTATGTAAATGCAATGCATGAGTACATATATGTAGGAAGAGAAAAGAGAGAAAAATCCCATTTACAAGGTGTGGGACTAATACATAAAGAGAAGAAGAAGCTAAATGGGCCATTATGTGGGCCTTTACATAGTCTTTTCTAACACTCCCCCGCAAGCTAGAGCGTACAAGTCGTAGGCACACAGCTTGGACAAGAACTTATAAAATAGAGCTCTAGGTAGGGCCTTAGTGAGAAGATCGGCAACTTGGTCAGTAGTCGGAAGGCTCGGAACATGTTTCAATTCCAGCTTCTTCATTTGAACTTTCTCCCGAACGAAATGACAATCAACTTCAATGTGTTTCGTTCTTTCGTGAAAGACCGGATTCTTAGCTATGTGTATAGCAACTTGACTGTCACAGAGTAAGGTAACTGGTGAGGAAAGTTTTACTCCCTTATCACCTAGGAGACTTTCAAGCCATGTAAGATCGAATACAACAGATGCCATCGAACGGTATTTAGCTTCAACCGAAGATCAAGCAACCACTTGTTTCTTACTACACCAGGTAACAAGGTGGCCTCCAAAGTAGGTACGAAATCCGCTGGTAGACCGCCGAGCATCCAGGGAACCAACATAATCCGCATCTGAATACGCAACCAATGTTGGAGTAGAATATGGGGTTTTGTATACCAGCCCTTGAACATGGGGCTGTTTTTAGATATCTCAGGATTCGTTCGACGGCCTGTAGATGAGACATCCGAAGAGAATGCATAAACCGGCTGACAACCCCAACAACAAAGGATGTCTGGTCTCGTGACAGTTAGGTAGATCAGTTTTCCAACGAGACGTCGATAGTATTCAGGATTTAGAAGAAGCATATCTGTATCTGAGGCATGTGCACAAAGGTTATGATTGACATCCATAGGAGTATTGGTCGGCTTGCATCCGGAGTAGCCGACATCCTGAAGAAGGTCGAGACAGTACTTTCGTTGAGATAGGATAAAACCATCAGAATGTCTTGCGATCTCAAGGCTGAGGAAGTATCAGAGGTTCCCCAAATCTTTGGTTTGAAAGACAGAGCTTAGGTGCTATTTGATCATTTGTATTCCCTTTGAGTCATCACCTGTGTTTAGGATGTCATCGACATATACTAATATGAGAACGGTGCCTGTTGTGTGATGTTGAGTAAACAGAGGGGAATCTGCCGAGCTCCGAGTAAAATCAACTTCTCAAACAACCCTACTGAACTTGTTGAACCATGTCCGAGGGGATTGTTTGAGACCATAAATCGACTTCTTGAGGTGATAAACCCGGGACTCCCCCGTGGTCACAAACCCCGGTGGTTGTTGCATGTAGACTGTTTCTTGTAGGTCACCATTGAGAAACGCATTCTTGGTATCCAGTTGATGTAAGGGCCATTTGCGATGCACAACCATTGAAAGTAGGACACGTACCGTGTTGAACTTGTCCACTGGAGAGAAGGTTTTCTCATAGTCAAGACCTTGTTGTTAAGTAAATCCATGAGCCATCAGACGGGCCTTAAGACGGTCAATTGTCCCATCATGAGCATGCTTGCTGACAAAGACCCATTTACAACCAACAGTAGTCTGGCCGGGAGGAAGAGGAACCAGATCCCATGTCTGATTAGCTAAGAGGGCTGTCATTTCTTCGTCCATGACTGCCCGCCAGCCCGGATGTTGGAGAGCCTCCTGCACAAAGTTAGAGACAAAAATAGAGGATAATGAAGTACCAAACGTGTGAAGCGCCAGGGACAGACGATGTAAATATATGTAGTTCTCCATGGGATGGGCAGTGTAGGCCGGTGTCGGATCAGCAGGTCGTAGAGTGTCAGAGGTCGAGGCCGACTGTATTGGGGATGCAGAGCGAGGAGCGCAACGAGTATAGACACAGATAAGAGGGAGCTTGGGGAGAACGAGGGTGGGGTCAAGGAGAAGTGGTGGTGGTGGGGGGGGGGGAGGTAACAGGAATGACAGGTCTTGGTAAGGATGGTGGTGGAAGGGGTGGGTTTGAAATGGAGAACAGTTGATTTTCTCAAAAGGTAACATCAACTGAAACAGTTACCTTATGGGCGATGTGCCCCAGGTGCACCCAGTCGCGCGCCTTACAGGCTCCCAGGCGCGCCCGGGCCTTTCAAGGTGTTTTAAAAAAAAATTGAGATGGGCAAAAACATGATCTCAGAGGCACCCGAGCTACCCCTAGGCACACTTGGGCGAATTGGGCGCCCAATTCGCTGAAATTGAGCGAATTGGGCGCCCAATCGCTGAAATTGAGCGAATTGGGCGCCCAATTCGCTCAATTTCAGCGAATTGGGCGCCCAATTTGCTCAATTTCAGCTTGGGCGCCCAATTCGCTCAAATTGAGCGAATTTAGCGAATTGGGCGCCCAATTCGCTCAGTTTTCTTTTTCCCCCATTTCCGTCTAACTTCGTGATTATGGATATTTGTTATAATGTGGCTGTTCCTCTTATTTTGGGGAGGCCATTGCTTGCGGCGGCATGCACTCTCATTGATGCGGAGAAGAGAATGCTGACACTACGTCTTGGCAGTGACAAGACAACATTTGATATGTACAAAGTATCGAGAGAGGCTGGTTACACTGATGCCGAGCTCCTCGAGTTCTTGGAGGTTGAACTTGATGTTTTGATGCAACTCCCATGGGGTGGAATGAATAAGGAGATGACTTTAGATTTGGAGGATGTCTGGAGAGACGTTTTTGTGGCGACGGACACTTCGCCAGAATCTTACTTGAATTGCACATCTGCAACTTCTCAATGCCTCCGGCTCTTTCACTCAAGCCCCTGCCATCTACCTTGAAGTATTTATTTTTGGGAGAAAATCGAACTTATCCGGTCATCATTTCTGCATTGCTTACACCTGAGCATGAACGTCGACTGGGTGACCTCTTGTAGAAGCGTATGGGTGCATTTGGGTGGAAAATCACTGACATGAAGGGTATTAGCCCAACTGTTTGCATGCACAAGATTTTGCTAGAAGAGAGTGTCAAGCCGACCACACAACCTCAGTGCCACCTAAACCTAAGGATGCAAGAGATTGTCAAAAACGAGGTGATCAAGTTGCTGGACGCTGGAATTATATACCCAATTAGTGGCAGCAAATGTGTAAGCCCCTTCCAGTTGGTTTCTAAGAAAGGGGGAATCACCGTTGTCCCAAATGAGCGTAATGAACTGTTACAAACTCGAATCATCACAGGTTGGAGGGTGTGTATAGACTATAGGAAGCTCAATGATGTCACTCGCAAGGATCACTTACCTCTTCCATTTATTGACCAGATACTCGAGAAGTTGGTAGGACAATATTATTGCTACTTTCTTGATTGATATTCTGGGTATAACTAGATTCTTATCGATCCAAAAGACAAGAGAAGACGACTTTCACCTGCACATCTGGAAACCGCATTTAAAAGTAAGTCTTTTGGACTCTGCAACGCCCCAACCACCTTCCAACGCTGCATGCTTTCCATCTTTCATGATATGGTGGATGAATTCTTAGAAGTGTTCATGAATGACTTCACTCTCTTTGGTGTTGACTTTGATTCATGCTTGATGAATCTCTCATTGGTCGTTAAGCATTGCGAGGACACTAACTTAGTTCTGAATTGAGAAAAATGTCATTTCATGATACATGAGGGGATTGTCCCGGGGCACAAAATATTTAATAAGGGCATTGAGGTCGATCAAGCTAAGGTGGACACTATCAAAAAGCTCCCCCCTCCAACGTCTGTGAAAGGGATCCGTAGCTTTCTGGGGCACGTTGGATTTTATCAGCGTTTTATTAAAAGTTTTTCCTCTATCGCCAAGTTGCTTTGCAATCTCCTGGGTAAAGATGAGAAATTCGACTTCAATGATGAGTTCTTTCACGCCTTTAGCGTGTTGAAGGATTGTTTGACGTCTCCGCTCGTGTTGACATCGCCGGTCTAGTCACTTCCTTTCGAGCTTATGTGTGACGCTAGCGATGTCGCGGTTGGAGCCGTTTTGGGCAGAGAAAAAACAGAATCTTTTACACGATTTATTACTGTTGGGTCCATTGATCCAAATGACCCAGATTTGTAAGAAGTCAAACAAGTCAATGACACACACTATTATTTGATGTGTTGAGTGTATGCATGCAGGTCAGTCCCTATTACACTGATTGGACAGGAGGACACCAAGCAAGCTGGTGATCAGGCAGAAATTACACTAAGTCCACAGGCGTTGAGTGGAGCAAGCTCACTCAACGCCAGATGCCTTAAGAAAGAAAGCTAGACAGAAAAATACTACTAATTCCACAGGAGTTGAGTGGAGCAAGCTCACTCAACGCCAGAAGTCAAGGAAAGATGTTGTCAAATAAGAAATTCTACTAAGTCCACAGACGTTGAGTGAAGCCAGCTCACTCAACGCCATGAGCCAAAAAGCGCGGAGTCAGGTGTGGACAGTCAAAGCCTATGCATCAGGTGTGGACAGTCAAAGTCGACAAGCGTTCAATGATGTCAACTCACTCAACGCCATACTGCTTATTCGTTGAGTAAAGCTCATTCTTTCAAAGCCACAGAGTTTCAGCCAAAGAAAAAGATTCTTAATCCAAAAGCATTGAGTGAAGCCAGTTCACTCAACGCCATTCTGATTATGTCAAGGCCAAAGGAGATAGACAGGAAAATATGTCTAAGTACAAAAGCGTTGAGTGAAGCCGGTTCACTCAACGCCAAATGACAGAAAGTGTTGTGACAAGCTCCAACAGTCAACGCCAGAAAGAAAGACAGAATTTAACTAAGTCCAGAAGCGTTGAGTGAAGCCAGTTCACTCAACGCCAAGATCAAAAAGCTTTGAGTCAAGTTAATGCTGTCAACATAAGAGGAAACAGAGAAATCGGCTAAGTCCAGAAGCGTTGAGTGAAGCCAGTTCACTCAACGCACTCAATGCTAGATTTCAGAAGCAAAGGCAGAAAATGTTGAGTGAGGTCAGCTCACTCAACGCCTTCAGACAGAAGGAGATTTGGCTAAGTATAAAGGCGTTGAGTGAAGCGTCCCACTCAACGCTCTCAACGCCAAGCATACAGAAAGGGCTGAAGATTAAGTTAAGGCAAAAAACATTGTGTGAAGCCTATTCACTCAACGCTCTCAACGCCTGGATGAACTGAAGAAATGACTAAATCCAGAATCGTTGAGTGAAGCCCATTCACTCAACGCACTCAATGCCTGGATGAGCTGAAGAAATGATTAAGTCCAGAATCGTTGATTGATGAACATTCACTCAATGCTCTCAACCCCTGGAGTAATTCTGTGAATTTGGCTAAGTCCAGAATGGTTGACGTCAGCATGAGTCAACAAAAGTCAACAAAGTCAACGCAGTTCAAATTCTTTGTGGGAAAGATGGAGTATGCCATTGATGGCGCCGACGGCCAGCTGTTGTCGTATTCTGCAAATGGAAGGTGGTAAATCAGCAATTAAGGCTGGGCCCACAGCGAAAATAGTCGTTGATCGACGATCAATAAAAGGGAAAGATTGGCTTAGTCGACGAGAAGCAATTAGGGTTTTTTGATTTCGCATTGCGGGTGAACATCTTCTTCTTCCTCGCCATTGCTGCCGAGCCTGAAGGTCTTGTTCAGTTCAGTCAACCTGAAAGAAAAAAGAGATAGCTGCTGCGATTTTCATCTGCGACAGCAAGGTCAGGACTGATTCCTGAAATAGAAGAGGCAGAGGTTTCTGCAAGTTACTTCCAGAACAAGCCACGATTCTTCTGAAGATATCTATTAACTTGTTGCTGTGAAGAAGAGGTTAGAGCACACTTATTTTCAGCCCAGGAAGACAGACACAGAGAAATTTCTCTGGTGTCTGATTGTTTCAAATCACTTCTATTTTCTATAGGATCCAATCTTGGATCTGAGTGTAAGATTCCTGAGTGAATCCGAGTGTAGGCCTGTGTTATAAAGACTGAGGTAGGATCTGTTGTTGTTGATCTGAGTGTAGGATTCTTGTGTGAATTTGAGTGGTAGGTCTGCGTTATAAAGGCTGAGGTAGGATCCAGTTGGGATCTGAGAGGTAGGGCATAATGCCTGAGTTGTAGGTTTTGAAGAAGACTGAGTGGTCCTGCGGGATCGTGTTGTAAGTTCTTTGGAGTCGAGATTTTGGAGAAGAGCTTTGTCTAACACACTGTTAGAAAGGTGGGAGAGATAGTTGACGTACCCATAATCTGGGGAACCACTATAAAATAACAGTGTCTTCTGTGTGTGTTCTTGAAAGCTTGACTACTAAATCACAAAGCATAACAAAGTAAATTATAAATCTGATAAAGGTTTAAAGAGACCAAAAAACCTATTCACCCCCCTCTGGGAGGTTACTCAAAAAGGACTCAACAGTCTGAGTAGATCTCTAGGGTCAGCAAAAGTTTGTCCTTATGGGTTTAGGAGTGAACTATAAGGAACTGGGTGCCATGAAGCTTCCAATCTGCAGTAAGGAAGGATTTGACATCTGGAAGGAGAGGTTCAGGCTGTTCATGGAGGCAGCTGACCCTAGGATCTTTATCACAGTCAAGAAAGGGCCCTATGTAAGTGTCAGTTCTGGATGCAAATGTCCAGACACCCAAGACCTATTCTGAAATGACAAAAGATGAAGTCATCCTTGCCACTATGGGCAAGAGGGCACAAAATATTATAGTTAGTGCCATAGATGACTCCATCTTCCAAAATCTGGTACACTACAAGACCTCAAAGGAGATGTGAGACACTTTGGTGGTCTACATGGAGGGCACAAAAGAAGCCAGAGATGACATAAAGTCTATGCTCAAACAAGAGTATGAGGCTTTCAGGCAAAGCAAGACTGACAGCATAGCTGATTGCTATGAGAGATTTTTCAGAATAGTCAATGAGTTGAGGACATATGATAGAGTCTTCAGCACTTATGAACTGAATGACAAGTGTCTCAGGTCTCTAACTAGAGACTGGGATACTAAAATCTGTGCCATCAGAGAAGTGACAAAACTTGCAGACACTCCACCACCAACACTATTTAGAAAGCTGCTCTCCTATGAAATGCAACTAACTGTCAGGAAGGAGGAGGAGAAAAACAACAAGTCTGTGGCCATAGAAAAATCTGTGGCCCTCAAAGCTGAAGCCACAAGGAGGAGCAGAAGAAAGACACTTTCTCCATCAAGGAGGGATGCTGAATCCGACTCAGAAAGGTCAGAGACATGCACATCAGATTACCACATGTCTGATGAGGACTTTGCTGCATTCTCCAGGCAGTTCCAGAAGTTGATGAGGAAGAAGCATTGGAAAAGCAGGCCTTCCTCCTCCTCACATCTCAGGAAGAATTCCTCCAAGGAGGATAGATATGATTCCAAACCAAGTAAACATGTTCCATCTAAGATCATTTGCTATTGTTGCAGCAAGGCAGGACATATAATAGCCGACTGCCCTGTCAAAAGAAAAGAAGCTGGGGAGAAGAAGGGTCACCAGCACAAAGGCAAGAAGGAGAAATCCTATATTGCTAAGAAATAGAAGAGCTGGACTGACTCTTCCTCATCAGAGTCAGAAAGAGAAGAGGAAGATAAAGCCTACATTGGGCTAGTTGCTGCTATGCTTGAAGAAGAGGAAGAGTATCCTGCTGCCAGAATTGAAATCAGGGCCCCTCTATCACAGTCAGACAGTGATTCAGAGGTGGATGAAGAAGAAGACAGCTGCTGCCATGGACTGATGGCAATGACTGATGAAGAATCCAACCAGGAACAGCCTAGTCAACAAAAGGTACATTCTCTGTCCAAGTCTTCTTCTGAGTCAGGCTATGAGACCAGCCCAGATTTTGAAGCTCATTCATCAAGAGATGAAGGAGGTTTTGAATTTGAGGTAGATGTCAATTCTTTAATTGACAAATATGGTGTCCTTCTGAGTGCTTTCAGGAAAAGCAAGTTGCTGGCTAAGAAGCAAGCTAAGAAAATTTCCTCCCTTCAGCTTGCTGCTTCCCAGCATGTTGATTCAACTTCACTGCTTGATCAGAAAATGAAAGAAATCAGTGAGCTGGAAACAATTTCCTTCATTCAGATTGACACCATAGAGTACAAGAAAAACAGAATAAGGGACCTGGAAGTGCTGCTGGAGAGAGAGAAGAAGATAGTGGCTAGTTATTCAAAGTCAAGGTCAGTGCTTCCCTTGATAGACACCTTCACTTCCCAGAAGGGTAAGAAAGTGTTGGGATTCAAGGGATCTATAAGAGTTGCCAATCCCAAAGGAAAGGGCAAAGCTCCAGCACAACCACTGGCCTCCAAGCCTCCTGTTCCATTTACGAGAGTACTGCTACCTTCAAATAGGTATGACAAAGAAATTATCTTTGGTCACTGGATGAATGGTAGATCCACCCAAGGGAACAAAGATGTTCACCACTATGGTGGAAAATATAACAGGGTGCAAGTGCCTTTAAGGCAGCCTATGAGGAGATTCAAATGGTCCATCATGGACCATTTGTGTTTGGTGCACCTGCTCCAACATGCCAACACTCAAGAACAAGGCAGCTAGCTGTCTGTTCTCAGGATCTCCCAACCCAAAATCAGATCAGGGCAAGTCTGTCAGCAAGCCAGACTTGGGCATATCTGAGGCCATCAAGAGTATGTTTTCTGAAAAGAAGACTACTGCTGGTAGGGTTCAAGATATTCCAAGTACTTCTACTGCCAGACATATCCCAAGTCAGACTGTGGCTGGAAGATACAAGAAAAAGGCTGCTGTTGTACCTTCTGGACTGAGAGCTGCTGACAACACTGCTACAAGACTAGCTTCTTAATATTTATGAGTGCTGGTGCTGTGACAAAGTGGATCACTATGCTATTGATTGCTGACACAATACAAGTGCGTCAAGAGCAAAAGAGAGCTTACCTGTCTGAAGAGCTGTAGGTAGGCATGGTTATTATCAGACTAACATTCACCTAGAGCCCAAGAAGAATTGGGGTCCTAAGGTTAACTGACTTATGTCTTGCAGGTTAGTCCAAGTGGCCATACCCCTATATGGTACTTGAACAGTGGTTGTTCCAGACACATGACTGGAACAAGGAGCATGCTGAAGGAGTACATTCCAGTAAAGAATGGACCCAAAGTCATATTTGGTGGTTCAGATAGGGGAGTGACTAAAAGGGTATGGTAAGATAACAAATGCCATAATCACTATCACACATGTAGCTTTTGTGAAAGGTTTGCAACACAACCTCATAAACATAAGCCAACTATGTGATCTTAGCTATGACATTTCATTCCTCAAGGATGAGTGCCAAATTAGGAGGTCAAGTGACCAAGGGGTCATCTTGACAGGCACTAGGAGAGGAAATATCTATTGTCTTAATTTTGTATGTGAAAGTAAGGACTCTCCTATATGCCTAGTTGCAAATGAGAAAGTCTCATATTGTGTCCAATGACACAAGAGGCTGGCTCATCTGAACTACAAGACTATAAACAAACTCTTTAGTGAAGAGTTAGTTAGAAATGACCTCAAGTTGAAATGCACTAAAGAGGGTTTCTGCTCTGCATGCTAAAAGGCCAAACAGACCAAGACCTTCTTCAAGAGCATTGGGGTCAAAGACTCAGTGAGGTGCCTATACCTCCTGCATATGGATCTGTTTGGTCCTAGGGCTGATATCGAGTCGAGTTCGAGCGATTTTGGCTCGGTTCGAAATCGAAATTTTCGACTCGAACGCGGCTCGAAATCGACTCGAAATCGAAATTGATTTCGAGTCGAGTCGGCTCGACTCGAAATGGCTCGATTCCGAGCCGGCTCGAAATCGAATCGAGCTGGCTCGAAATCGAATAGAGTCAGCTCAAAATCGAATCGAGTCGGCTCGAAATCGAATCGAGTCGGCTTGAAATTTAGCAATATTTCGTTTTATTCCTAGTTTGCGCAAAATAAAATTGGGCAGCCTATAAATTTACCAAATGAAACACTTAAAACCTTCATTCGTTTAAATTTTGTTATTTTTAATCTTTAAATAAGAATATATTAATAAATACATATATTTTTTAATTAATTTGAGTTGATTCGAATCATATTTCGAGCGATTCAGGGCTGGCTCGAAATCGACTCGAAATCAGATTCGAGTTAAATTGAATCGACTCAAATTGAGTCGAATCAATTTTAACCGATTCCGATTCGGCTCAATTTTCGAACGATTTTCGAGCGATTTTCGAGTTTCGAATAATATGCTCAGCCTTATTTGGTCCTATGCCAGTTCAAAGTCTATGTAGGAAAGTCTACGCCCTTGTGGTTGTTGATGACTTTTCCAGATTTGCTTGAGTGTTCTTTCTTAGGAAGAAATCCGAAACCCCTGATGTCTTCAAGACATTTGTCAAGCAAATTCAGAATGAACTTGATAGTACTGTTGTCAAAATCAGAAGTGATCATGAGACTAAATTTCAGTCTGAATGCATGACAAGGTTCTGTGAAGAGCAAATGATTCATCAAGAATTCTCTTTTCCTAAACACCCCAGCAAAATGGGTTTGCTGAGAGGAAAAACAGAACTCTCGTAGAGGCTGGTAGGATCTTATTAAGTGACACATCTCTCCCAGAATATTTCTGGGTTGAGGCAGTAAACACTGCATGTCATGTTCTTAACAGAGCTTCTATCACCAAAAGCCACAAGAAGACTCCCTATGAGATCTTAAAAGACAAAAAACCAAACTTATCCTACTTTAGGATTTTTGGTAGCAAGTGCTGTGTACTGAATAATGGAAAGTCCTATGTGACTAAGTTTATTGTCAAGTCCTATGAATGAATCTTTGTTGGGTACAACAACCACAGTAGGGCATATAGGATCTACAACTTGACAAGTCAAGTTGTAGAAGAGTCAGTTCATGTTGTCTTTGATGAATCAAACATGATTAACAATGAGCTGCCTAGCTCCTCTTCTAGTTCTGCAGACATAGAGAAGGTGATGGACAAGCTTACCATCAAGGAAGATGATCCAGTAATCCAAGATAAGAGAGAAGATGTGTGCTGTCCAGATGGAGCACAAGACTCACAAGTTGAGGATGAAGAACAGCTAGCTGAAGACAATGACGAACAACAAGCTGAAGTTAGATTGTCTCCAGCTATCAGACATCTAAGGGATCACCCAGTACACCAGATCATTTGTGATGCAAGCTAAAGAGTGATGACAAAGAGCAGAAGTCTGAATACAGTCTTATACTCAAGCTTTCTGTCACAAGTAGAGCCCAAGAAGTTTGAAAAGACAATCAAAGACCAATTCTGGATTGGAGCAATACAGGAAGAACTGAACCAGTTCAAGAGATGTTAAGTCTGAAAGATGGTTCCCAGACCTAAGGGACATAATATCATAGGAACTAAATGGATCTATAAGAACAAATTAGATGAGAATGATATTATTGTTAAGAATAAGGCTAGACTGGTGGCTAAAGGATACATACAAAAAGAAGGGATCGATTTTGATCAGGCATTTGCCCCAGTAGCCAGATTAGAAGATATAAGACTCTTCCTTGCATTTGCTGTCTACCAAGGATTCAAAGTCTACCAGAAGGATGTGGAGTCAGTCTTTCTGAATGAGGACTTAAAAAGGAAGTCTATGTAGAATAACCATCAGGTTTTGTTGACTCTAATTCTCTTGATTTTGTTTATAGGATTAGGAAAGCTCTATATGGGTTGAAGCAAGCCCCTAGAGCATTGTATGAGACTTTGTCTAGTTTCCTCATTGAGAATAAATTCTCAAGGGAGAAAATAGACAAGACTCTATTCCTAAGGGAATCTAAGAGCAAAATCATCCTAGTCCAGATATATATTGATGACATTATTTTTGGATCTACTGATGATAATCTTTGTAGGAAGTTTGCTAAACTTATGCAAGAAAAGTTTGAGATGAGTAGTATGGGTGAACTCAAGTTCTTCTTGCGACTCCAAGTTAGACAGACTGATGATGGCTTGTTCATATCCCAGTCCAAGTTCACTAGAGAGTTGATTAAGAAATATAGAATGAAGAATGCCTCCACCATGAAAACTCCCATGGGGTCAAGTATGCCTTTAAACAAAGATGAAGCAGGGAAACCTGTTGTTGAAACTTTGTATAGAGGGATAATTGGCTCCCTTCTATGCCTCACTGCTAGTAAACCTGACATCATGTAATCTATATGTGTCTGTGCTAGGTATCATGCCTGCCCTAAAGAATCTCACTACTCTGCTATAAAGAGGATCTTTAGATATCTTAAGGGCACATCAGATTTTGGCTTATGGTACTCTAGAAATGGGGATTTTGAACTAACAGGTTATTCAGATGCAGATTTTGCAAGATGCAAAGAGGACAGAAAAAGCACTTCTGGCACCTGTCAGTTCTTAAGAGGAAAACTAGTGTCTTGGAGCAGCAAGAACAAACAAGTGTTGCTATATCAACTGCAGAGTCAGAGTACATTTCAGCAGGTAGCTGCTGTGCTCAGTTGCTGTGGATTCAACATCAGCTCTAGGATTATGACCTCAAGGTAAGTAAAACCCCTCTATATTGTGATTCTACTAGTGTTATTTCTATTGCTAGGAATCTTGTTTCATATAGTAGGACCAAACATATAAAAATTAGATATCATTTTATTAGGGAGCATGTGGAAAAAGAAGATATCAGTCTTGAGTTTGTCCCCACAGACAAGCAAGTGACTGACATCTTTACTAAGCCACTAAATAAAACAAAGTTCAATACCTTCAAGTTTGAGTTGGGTATGTTGAACCTAGTCTAGCGTCAGTTACTACCTATAGTTTTAGTTTTGGTGCAGGATGTGTTCTTCTTGCAGGAGATGAAGACCTTAAGTCGTAAGAAGACCAAAGTGACCATCACTAAAATGATGGTAAAAGTGGCTCCTATTGAGGGGGAGCAAGTCCAGCAGCTGCAGGAGCATAAATAACCTCATATAAAGAGGTAGCTAGCAGCTGCACCAAGTGTATCAACCGCAATCAGATAGGGGGAGAAGTACATCAAGACAAGCCAGCTCTTCCCTGACTATTCTTCAGAAGTCACAAAGGGGGAGAGAAAGAAGGAATTGATCAAGTGGCACAGGAATTGATCAAGTGGCAAAATTAATCAAGTGACATATCATATGGCTTCAAAGATTGATTAAGTGTGACATCATCAAGTGTGACATCAGAGGTTGATCAAGTGGTATCAAATTCAGGGGGAGAAAGAAATGCTCCCATGCAACATTCGAGTGGTATCACACACCTTGCAGCAAAATAGGGGGAGTAAGTGATGCTCACCAAATAGACAGGAAATGAGTTAACCTTCCTAGATCTGTTTTGTTATAATAGTACATTTTATTGCTACATATGTTGTGTGTGTCATTGACTAAGAAATGTGAACTATTTGAATAAGGGTTTTGACATCTTCAAATATGAGGAGATTGTTAGGTCCATTGATCCAAATGACCCAGATTCATAAGAAGTCAAACAAGTCAATGACACACACTAGTTGTATTTGATGTGTGTTTGAGTGTATGCATGCAGGTCAGTCCCTATTAAACTGATTGGACAGGTGGACACCATGCAAGCTGGTGATCAGGCAGAAATTACACTAAGTCCACAGGCATTGAGTGGAGCAGGCTCACTCAACGCCAGTTGCCTTAAGAAAGAAAGTTGGATAGAAAAATACTACTAAGTCCACAGACGTTGAGTGGAGCAAGCTCACTCAACGCCAGAAGTCAAGGAAAGATGTTGGCAAGCAAGAAATTCTACTTAGTCCATAGGCGTTGAGTGAAGCCAGTTCACTCAACGCCATGAGCCAAAAACGCTGAGTCAGGTATTGACAGTCAAAGACTATGCATCAACAATCAGAAAAATCGACTAAGTCCACAAGCGTTGAGTGATGTCAACTCACTCAACGCCATATTGCTTATTCGTTAAGTAAAGCTCATTTTGTCAAAGCCACAGAGTTTCTGCCAAAGAAAAAGATTTTAAGTCCAGAAGCGTTGAGTGAAGCCAGTTCACTCAACGCCATACTGATTCTGTCAAGGCCAAAGGAGATAGACATGAAAATCTTTCTAAGTACAAAAGCGTTGAGTGAAGCCAGTTCACTTAAGGCCAAATGAAAGAAATCGTTGAGACAAGCTCAAACAATCAACACCAGAAGGAAGGACAGAATTTGACTAAGTGCAGAAGCGTTGAGTGAAGCCAGTTCACTCAATGCCAAGATCAGAAAGCTTTGAGTCAAGCTAATGCTATCAGCATAAGAGGAAATAGAGAAATCGGCTAGTCCAGAAGCGTTGAGTGAAGCCAGTTCACTCAACGCACTCAACGCTAGATTTCAGAAGCAAAGGTAGAAAGCGTTGAGTGAGGGCAGCTCACTCAACGCCTTCAGACAGAAGGAGATTTGGTTAAGTATAAAGGTGTTAAGTGAAGCTTGCTCACTCAACGCTCTCAACGCCAAACATACAGAAAGGGCTGAAGATTAAGCTAAGGCAAAAAGCATTGAGTGAATCCCATTCACTCAACGCTCTCAACGTCTGGATGAACTGAAGAAATGACTAAATCCAGAATAGTTGAGTGGAGCCCATTCAATCAACGCTCTCAACACCTGGATGAACTGAAGAAATGACTAAATCCAGAATCGTTGAGTGATGGCCATTTACTCAACGTTCTCAACGCCTGGAGTAATTCTGTGAATTTGGCTAAGTCCAAAATGGCTGACGTCAGCATGAGTCAGCAAAAATTTATAAAGTCAACGCAGTTCAAATTCTTTTCGCGAAAGATGGAGTATGCCATTGATGGCGCCGACGGCCAGCTGTTGTCGTATTCTACAAATGGAAGGTGGTAATTCGGCAATTAAGGCTGGGCCCACAACGCAAAGAGCCGTTGATCGACGATCAATAAAAGGGAAATATTGGCTGAGTCGACGAGAAGTAATTAGGGTTTTCTGATTTCGCATTGCGGCTGAACATCTTCTTCTTCCTCGCCATTGCTGCCGAGCCTGAAGGTCTTGTTCAGTTCAGTCAACCTGAAAGAAAAAAGAGATAGCTGCTGCGATTTTCATCTGCGACAACAATGTCAGGACTGATTCCTGAAATAGAAGAGGCAGAGGTTTCTGCAAGTTACTTCGAGAACAAGCCGCGATTCTTCTGAAGATATCTGTTAACTTGTTGTGAAGAAGAGGTTAGGGCAGACTTATTTTCAGCTCAGGAAGACAGACACAGAGAAATTTCTCTGGTCTCTGATTGTTTCAAATCACTTCTATTTTCTGTAGGATCCAATATTAGATCTGAGTGTAAGATTTCTGAGTGAATCTGAGTGTAGTCCTGTGTTATCAAGGCTAAGGTAGGATCTGTTGTTGATCTGAGAGTAGGATCTGTTGTTGATCTGAGTGTAGGATTCTTGTGTGAATCTGAGTGGTAGGCATGTGTTATAAAGATAGAGGTAGGATCCAGTTGGGATCTGAGTGGTAGGGCATAGTGTCTGAGTTGTAGGTCTTGAAGAAGACTGAGTGGTCCTGCGGGATCGTGTTGTAAGCTCCTTGGAGCCAAGATTTTGTAAGCTCCTTGGAGCCAACACACTGTTAGAAAGGTGGGAGGGACAGTGGACGTACCCATAATCTGGGGAACCACTATAAAATAACTGTGCCTTCTGTGTGTGTTCTTGAAAGTTTAACTACTAACTCACAAAGCACAGCAAAGTAAATTATAAATCTGATAAAGGTTTAAAGAGACCAAAAAACCTATTCACCCCCCTCTTTAGGTCTTTAGTTAACCTTAAAAACAAAGTCTTTCAATTACACAAGTCGCGCTCTGAATGATGCTCAACAAAATTATACAACAACAAAGAAAGAGTTGTTGGCGGTTATCTTTGCTCTCGAAAAGTTTCATCGATATCTCATCTTGTCCAAAGTGATCGTGCACACGGATCATGCGGCCTTAAAGTACCTCATGCAGAAAAAGGATGTCAAACCAAGACTCATTAGGTGGATCCTTATGCTTCAGGAGTATGACATTGCGATACGTGATAAGAGGGGAGTGGAGAATGTGATCGTTGAACCACTTGTCTAGGCTTGAACTGTGTGGGCCCACTGCAGTGGAAGCTACGCAGATTTTCCGATTCTTTCCCCGATGAGTCGCTCTTCGTTGTCGATGTTGCCCCTGCATCCCCCTGGTTCGCGGATATCGCTTACTATCTTGCATGCATGGAGCTACCCCCAAACTTGTCGTATCAGCAAAGGAAGAAATTCATCTCCGATGCAAAATATTATTTTTGGGAAGATCCTTTGTTGTTTCATACCTGTGCCGATGGGATTATCCGTCGGTGTGTGCCCGAAGCTTAGCATAAATCAATATTGCAGCACTGCCATGATCGCGAAGCGGCTGGACACATGAGCGCCACTAGGACAACGTATAAGGGTCTTCAATGTGGATTTTACTGGCCACTTTGTTCCGGGATTCCTACATACATGCCAAGGAATGCAACGAGTGCCAACATACCAGGAATATTTCACGAAGGGATGAGATGCCCCTCAATAGCATGCTAGTTTGTGAACTGTTTGATGTATGGGGTATTGACTTCATGGGGTCTTTCCCTTCATCGCTCGGTAAGAATTATATAATTGTGGCTGTGGATTATGTTTCAAAGTGGGTGGAAGCCAAAGCTGTCGCTGCAAACGACGCGCAAACTGTTTTGAATTTTCTTTGCAAAAATATCTTTTTTAGATTTAGGACCCCTCGTACGATTATCAGCGATGGCGGGAGCCACTTTTGCAATCAGTTCACGCAATTGTTGAAGCGTCTGGGGGTTCATCATAGGGTGGCGTTGGCTTACCACCCGCAAACTTGCGGACAAGTGGAGGTCTCAAATCTGGAGTTGAAGCGGATTCTTGAAAAGTCAATTCATGCAAATAGGAAGGAATGGACAAGGAAAGTTGACGAGACATTGTGGGCTTATAGGACAGCTTACAAAACCCCCATTGGGATGTCCCCCTTTTAGTTGGTCTTTGGAAAATCTTGTCATCTACCTGTGGAATTAGAGCACAAGGCTTTTATGGGCAACAAGATTTCTTAATTTGGATCTTACCGCAATTGCAAGCAAGCGACTATTGCAACTCAATGAGCTGGATGAGTTTAGACTTTTGGCCTATGAGAACGCCCGAATATATAAAGAGCGAATGAAACGCTGTCATGACCGTCACATCATCCCGAAGGAATTCAAGCTGGGTGGCCGAGTGTTGTTGTACAACTCTAGGCTGAAATTATTCCCTGGGAAGCTGAAGTCAGGATGGAGCGGCCCTTTTTTAGTGACGGGTGTATCCCCATTTGGCGATCGAAATCCATGGGGATAAGTTGGGAACCTTTAAGGTAAATGGCCACATGTTGAAGTTCGAGTCGGGAGGAAGGATGATCTTCCTCGGTGGCTATGAACTTGCTCCAAGCTACTCTCGAAGTACGGGTATAGGTTAGTTCAAACGCGCGAGTGTGACGTAGGACATCATTTTGGCCCGGTTGAGCTTGTATACCCATTCTTACCGTCTTATCCTCGCTAGCCCCGTTGTGCTTACCCCGTCTTTTGATTAAGCACCATAATTATCTCACCAAAGCCAAAAAGTCAATCCTAGTCGCACACCCAAATCTAAGCTCAGTTATTTTATTATTTTCATTTTGGGGGTGTTGATGTGGTGATCATTATTGTGGGTATGTGGATGTGCTCCATTGAATATGCGTTGAAAAAATTGTTGTGAAAATAAAATAAAAATAAAAAATGCTGAAAAAGAAAAATTATGAGAAAAAGTTTAATTGAAAATCATTTTGTGGAAGTTTGTATTGGGAGTTGGCGTGCGCACACCCATTGTTTCAAGTTCAAGTCTGGGGGTGTGGTGCACCCGCGTCGTTATTGTGCGTGAATAGTTTTTATGTTGCGAGCTCATTTGGGTTAGACGCATTGAGCTTTCGTATTTATCCTTGTTTACCCCACCTAAACCCCAAGCCCTATTGTAAACCTAAAAGCCCTATTGATTCGCGCGTTGAACCAAACTGCTGTCGTGGAGAGAGTGCGAACGGGTGAGCTTATGACCGCCGACATTGATGAATTTCTTTGGAGGTTGTTCCGAGCCCTGATCTTTGGCAATGCTCACCTCAGCGATCAGTTTACTTTCTTCCTACGCGTGATCGAATGATTCACCGCGATTCTATTTTTGAGTAGTAATAATATTTAGATATGCTCTTAGAAAATTGTAAACTATTGCATATCATTAAAAACTTCTATTGAATTTTTATGCGGGGAGCAGACGACTTCGCATGGTACTCTTCCTTTGCAATCTCTAGGCTATCTACTGTTTTTCTCGTCCGCTTGAGGGATGGTTTGCTCAGAACGAGCAAATGGTTAAGACTGGGGGTGTGATGAGTCCGATATTTATAGGATTTTTCGGACTCATCTGGGCTAGATTTCACACACTGACACTTCGCATTTGGCTCTTAATCGCTTATAGTTCATTTGTACACGAAGTGCACTTTTTGCCCGTTGTGTGCAATTGCGCTCACTTGTGCTGGTGGTAAGCACGTGGTGCTCCCCATTGTGTTTTTATTCTCGTATTGCAGTTTTAGACGTGTGGGGGCAGAGCCCAAACCCTCTTGGGAATTCAGTGTATTTCGCACGGCCGTGCGATTTTCCTTCGTGCACAGGTGTTTTGCCCTGTGCATTCCCACGTCCTTGATTGGGGTGGAAATTTTCATGATCGCACGACCGTGTGAATTCCTTCTCGCACGGGTTGTTTCTCCCGTGCGAGACCATTGTGCCGAAATTTGGGGTTCTGTCGCAGCTCGTGCGTTTTGGTCACGCACGATTGATTTCAACCGTGCGAGAACAAATCGCACGAGCGCCTGCTTTGTCTAATTTTTTTATGTTTTTATTGGTCGTGCGTTTCGTTCACGCATGGTTGGATTCAACCGTGCGAGAAGAAAATCACATGAGCTGGTGTTTGACCTGCAATTATTAGTTCTGTCTCCACCCGTGTGTTTTTGTTCGCGCACGGTTGTTGCAACCGCGCGTGAAGAGAAATCGCACGGGCGGAACCCTTGGCCTATAGTGAAAGCTTTCTTGTAAATATCGCACGGTTCGATCGCACGACCGCGCGTGACCAATTTTCTGACAATTTCGTATTTAAGAACAAATTTTCGCCCTATTCCGGATCATTCTTTCTTTTTCGCTCTTGAAGGGTCTCTCCACCCCATTCCGCTGTTCCTTTGCCGCCCACCATCGGGAGGTGCTCCGGCCATGTTCTTCGTGCAAATCCAAGGCTAGGGCATCCTCCTGGCCTTCTCCATCATTCACGTGCTTCTAAGCTTCATTTCAAGGGATTTCTCGCTGCATACTTGGAGTTCTTCGACGAAATCGTGACCGAAGGTGATTGGCGAAGAAGATTGGCTCATTGGAAGGTGGTGACAACCCTTCCTTACCTTGGACGATAGTCGAAGACCGAGCACGGACGAGGAGTGACAACCCTCCTGTTCCGGCCGCGAATCTCCGATGAGTCTTCGTGCTTTTTGTGTTCTTGCCTCCTCTTTGTTGTAGTCGTTTTCCCTTTGAATATTTTGTTGTATGGATGATTTGCTCAAACTCTAAATTTGTTATAATGCGATCTTTCCATGTCTATGCGGATTGCGATCCGCACTAGGGTAGTTTAGATTTTCGTTTTAACTTTCAGAACAATCCAAAGCCCGTTATTAGTTTTCTAAAATCTTTATAATTACTTTTCTAAACAATAGAATCACACACCCCAACCTTTGTTCCTTCGAGATTCGATATTCGGGGAAATCTCCCCGTTTTTTATTTCTTGAACGGTCGGTACACTTTCCATGAGTGCATTAGATACAAAACCTGAATCAAAACCGGTCATGTGATCGGTAGCGCCGGAATCGATAATCTACATAGTAGGACCAGTAGAAGAGGAGTTCTCACTCGAAGGACCTGTGTGGGAAAGAGCAGATGAGGGCATAGAGGCATCGACAGGCTCAGTAGTAAAACTGTGCATCAAACGACGAATTGGCCTGCATCTCTTCAGCAGAAAAGGAGGATTACTAAGAAGAACCACCATTGAAAGTCTCGTTTTGATGAGCGAAGTGAGGAGATCGTCCTGGAGTCCTACCATGACCGCGACCACCACGAGAAGTCGATCCACCACGAGGAGGAAAGCCATAGATGCTATAACAAGTTTCCCGAGTATGACGAGCCTTGCCACAATAGTCACATGTGAGGTGATCCCTATCTGTCGGCTTAGGCTTGTAATCGCGAGAAGCACGACTGCCATAATTGGACTGATGAGCCACCAGAGCAAATCCCTCTAGAAGGTTGGGGGTGTTCCAGGACTGGCGTCGATCAAACTCTTGTTGAACAATATTGTAAATCTTAGGAAGTGAGGGAATAGGAACACACCCCAAGATCTGTACCGTAATCTGATCAAAATCTCTGTGCAATCCATGTAAGAACTCAAAGACCCGATTTTGATGCTGGAGATTCTTCCGCAAGAGTGCATCCGCATTGCACACCATGACGAGATAGTCGAAAAGATCGTACTTCTGATAGAGCTGGAAAAATTCAAGGTAATAGGCAAAAGGAGGACGATCCCCCAAACGGAGATTCTCAATCTTATGGCGAAGCTGGAAGATTTGGGCCGCATTCCCCTTGCGGGAATAGGTAGATTATGCGCGCTTCCATATTTCTGCAGCAGTATCCAAAAAAGATAATTTCGTGCAATCGATTCTTTCATGGAGTTGATAAGCCATGACATGACAAGAGTGTTTTATGACTCCCATTTAGGCTAAGCAGTAGAAGTCGTAGCAAGAGTAGTGGTGGTGTCATTGGTGTAGCCAAAGAGATGTCGACTCTTTAAGGCAAGGATAATAGAGTGAGACCAAGCCAAATAGTTGGTGTCATCAAGGAGAATTGTGGTAAGCTGAGAATAGATGTGATCTTGACCAACCCGGGTAGATCCAGCGGGGGTCGTGGGAGTACCAGAATCACTAATGTACGGCATGGAAACAAAAATCTACCCAACCGCCAAGAAGAGTGAATAGAGTAGAGAACCTGTCAAAAGAAGAAGGGAGAACGAGCATCAATGGAGGGTTAGGAGTCACCGTCCACGACAACAAAGGAAACCCTAGATCGGAGTTGGAAGACATCCAACCGTTGGAACCACACAAAACTTGAGAGGGAGGATAAGGAAGGCAAAGCAAAATTTTTACTGAAGTTTGAGATCGGCGCTATAGAGGAGCGGCGAGCAGAGGCTAAGCGGGAGAGAGGGAGCGGGAGAGGGAGAGTGAGAGAGAGAGAGAGGGAGAGGGAGAGTGAGGGGGAGAGTGAGGGGGGAGAGAGAGGGGGGAGGGGAGGCCGAGCGGTGGAAGCGGAGCGGGAGCCTGAGCGGGAGAGAGGGAGAGGGGAGAAATATATCATGAACTTTGGGTCAACATGATTTCAACACGATTAATTTTATAGCATGAAAATATGTAACTCACCATTTTATATCATATGCAACAGTGAATTAAACAAATATATTGTGTTTATACAGCTTTGCTCATGAAAGAAACCAAGCTGCAAGTTTTCCTTTGATTTTCATAATGATACCAATATTGTTTCATTTTTTCTGTCTAATGTTTGATCTTCATATAGATGGAAGTGCTGGGTCTAAGTTATATAACAGATGGGAGATTATCTATAACATATCACTGGGAATAGCTAGTGGACTGGATCATCTGCACTATGGATTGCAGAAACCTCTGATTCATGGCAACCTAAAGTCAAGGAATGTAATGCTGGATTCCAGTCTCCAGCCCCAGCTATCTGACTTCGGCTTTCACCTCCTGTTGAGACCAGTTGCAGCCCAAGCAATGTTAGAGGCTCTGACAATCGACGGCTACAAATCCCCCGAACTGATCGAGATAAGGGATGCAAGTCGAGAGACAGACATCTACAGTTTGGGGATCATTTTACTTGAGCTTCTCACTCGCAAGGAAGCGACGAGTTGCAGATTGTTGGTGCTCAACCAGAAAATGTCGGATGTGTTCACCACTGATCTCATCAGCGAAAAAAAAGATCTGGGCTCCAACATTGAAGTAGTTCTCAGAAGATTCTATCAGCTGGCAATGGCTTGCTGCTCGCCATCGCCAGCTCTTAGACCAGACATCAAGCAGGTTATCAGAAAGCTCGAAGAGATCGTATATTGAGACCGATTGATGATGGCTGCTCGTTTTTATGGCATCCAGGTGGTGAATTAAAATGCACCTATTGAAGTTTCAGTAACATATTTCCACATTTGTTCTCCAAAGTTATTGGTCTTCAAACAAAGGGCAATCCTCCACCTCATGGTTATGAACTTAGTGGTGAGGACAGTTTTAAGTACCTTAGCCGTCCATGGTTTATTTTTCTGTGATAAACTGTGATGGTTGTGCCAAATGATTAGAAAGCTAGTTATTATAGAAAGAACATGCGATCTTGTGATGTGGAATCTCACAGTTCAATGTTTTCTTGTAACCTTTTTGGATAATCGTAGGATTCATTGACTATAGACCCAAAACTGTCACAAATTATACATAGTACTTCTACATTTGAGTTGTTCAGCAAAAATGTAAAAGCTTTGAATCTTGTGAGGGTTTTTTGATTTTCTTTTTATCTTCTTTCTAGTGGTGTTCATGTGCTGATATTCTTTTACACTGCTGTTTATGCTGGTATTTTCACATGGGTAGCAACATTAATAATGTAAAATCCCCCTTCCCGGTAATTGGGCACGGCTGAGGGAAGATTTTTGCCCAGAACAGCCGCCTTTCGGTGACACCAACACATTCTGCCGGCAGGTATGATTATACACAGCAAGAAAAGATGTAAAGAAAACCATGTCCACAAATCACAGTATATATATATATATATATATATATATATATATATATATATATATATATATCAAAATAGGTGACAGTCCATAATGAGATTACAAATAAGAAAGAGTAATAGCCTAATAGGGTCTTAAGCCCAATACATGTTCAAAATGTAATGCACACACTCACTTTATACTAATGATGCGGAAGCTAATCAAATGACACTCATCGACGTGGTCCCTGATAATGGTAGTAGTAGTGTGCGACAAATGCTTCTCAGGTCCTGTCTCCTTGTGCAACTGGTCCTCTGGGTAGTACTGGTGATGCGGCTCCACGGGCTCCTAAAATGATGTGGTCCATGGATCGTTAGTCAAAAAGATTAAGTCACTTCCTACTCGCCTCACCCCCGTGACTCCTAGGCACCGCGCTGGAGGAAGAAAGAGAACAACAAAGCAGTATAAAAAAGAATGTGACGTGACTCTAACTAGCAATGGTATATATATTTACTATAACACTATGTAGAAACTAAGATAACAGTAATCAGGTAAGCAGTAAACAACATAATCAGTAAGTAAAGTGTGGCGTAGGTAAAGTAAAGTAAACTACATTACCATCATAGAAGCGTACCTTAATTTATATGAACGTCCATACACTTACAAGTTATGGTTTCCAGTAATATAACTCATCATATAAAAGAGCTCATATTAATTTATATGATGAAGATTTGCAAGTATGTAAGACCTATAGTATGCATGTATGTTATGATATGTTATGCATTATGCCATGTGTCATACAAGTGTAACTCACTCACACGACTCTGCGCACACAGACCTTTAATTCCCAATTTTCGGAGGTAGCTAACCTCCCGGGCACCTCCATCGTTGTCAAATGGTAGCAGGAGAGCGATCAACTCCGCACTTAGGTGGGTATGCACACTACCAGACCTAGGCCCTCTTGTACGCCTCTGTACACGTTCTAGGTGTGCCTCTTGAGACCTTGCGTACTCTTGCTTGAGTCCACCAATCTTTTTATGGTCAGGTGTGCGTTTTCAAGGATTCTCCTCTAGACCGTAGTATAAACAACATACTGGCCCCTCAAACTCTCACACCTCACCAGAGTCAACGTACTTTCATCGGTGTGCCGACTGGACTAGTACTGAAGACCCACCACTATATATGCAACTACAAGTATTACCTCACCCATTCGAGCCTCCAACTCACATGACTAACTTGTCCTCATATCACAATCGCATCGAGACTCCAGCTCGCAGCACTAACCTATCCTCATATCACAACCACACCGAGCCTCCAGCTCGTAGGACTAATAAGTCCTTGTATCATAAAGTACTGAGCCTCCACCCCGCAGAACTAACAAGTCCTTGTACCACTCCATCCCGAGCCTCCAGCTCGCAGGACTAACAAGTCCTTATACCACTCCACCCCGAGTCTCCAGCTCGCAGGACTAACAAGTTCTGGCACCACTCAATCCCATAACACGGGACGAGGTTCATTGATATCTTCATTCACCTACTTAGACTACTCTTGTATATTGTTTAGTTATATTTAGGGCTTAAGGGGAATCTTGGACTTCCCGAGGTCTACTCGGTTAAGGGATCGCAGCGGTACTAGGAAATATGATGAGCTGAAGCTCAAATCTCACTTTCTCAAGATATTTACTTCTGTTAATGACTACCCTTTATCAAGACCCTCTCTCATTATTACTCTTGACTATTCCAAAATGGGTTATGATTCTTATAGGGGAGAGATGATTTATCGCCAGACTTCAAGTTTAGTAACTCTCCTGAGTGTCCATGTACACTAACACTTTACAGCACTTGATTACTTTCTCTATGTCTTCAATTTGAAGTCCATGACACTCCAAACAAACCCCAAATCCACCTAAGATCAACATTATGATCACCTTCAATTTCCACCCTTTAACAAACGTTCTATTAAATGGTGGAAACCCTTAAACCTCAATATACATCGTGTGGTACAAACAGTATCTACTATAGTACCAATATTCACCCAAAATCCTACAAACTTTAGGGGCTGATATAAATGATATCGTACTATTATATTTCAAATTCCATTCAGTTCTCATGTGATCCTAATGGTCTTATCACTACCTCAATATTTTGCTAAACGCAGAATTTCACTCAATTGAACTAGTTATGATCTAAGGGATGAAACTATCAAATTCTTTGTTCAAATGATCTAAAATTAATACCAGAGATGAGAGAACTAAGTTGTCAACCTAAATCACCTAGAGGGGGGTGAATAGGTGAAATGCGTGCCAAATGCGGAATAAAAAATTAACACAACACAGATAAGTAATCAAGCAATCACACAGACGACAAGAGATTTATAGTGGTTCCCCAATCTTGGGTACGTCCACTTTTCTCACCGATCTAGCAAATCACTAGACTCGGCTACTCCACTATCTCGGATTGCAAACCAATCCTACACCTCGGAACTATGTTCCTACAAAAACTCGATCCCAAACGGATCTACACTCGGAAGATAAAACTTCCTACCACTCAGAGATAGATCTCCTACAATGAAATTTGTTTGAAAAGAAAAACACAAACAACAATTAGCACAGATCTGGATCTTTGACTTTATCTTCTTCTTGAGAGCTTTTCGGTTTGAACAAAAACAGTTGAAGAAGACTAGAGAGAGACCCACGATTTTGAGATCTGGAATCACCACGATCAAGAAAATAAATCAGAGACGATGATGCACGGAGAGATCGGATGATTCTTCTTGAGTCTGGATCGCTTGAGAATTTGAGATCGATAGCTGTGGCTGAGAGAGAGAACGATCCAGAGCTTCTTCCGAAAACTTTAATGGCGGCGGAAAGAGAGATTAGGGTTTTCGGGATTTTCTCTTTCTTAAAAATTATTCTCTGTAAAATGCGTGTATTTAGTCAAGTCTGAAAAGACCTATTTATAAGCTGTCTCCAACGGTCATAAGCATAATTAAGGATGACACGTGGACCAATCAGAAAGGACTTTTAGAAAATACACAAAGAAACTTGACTTGGAGAAATTTAGGAAATTTGAACAGATATACTCGAGAGACAGAGACATACTCGAGTAAGAGGTTACATACTCGAGTAGATATGAGGAATATACTCGAGTATCAAGATAGAAACAACTCGAGTGCTGCAGGGATCATTACTCGAGTAACTTAGAGAACCTACTCGAGTATGAACAAATATACTCGAGTAATCACTTGGAAAAATTTCTCAGATAAGACTTGAAGAGCTACTCGAGTATAAGAGTTTGAGATACTCGAGTATGGGGAAGATAGACTACTCGAGTATCTTAGGAAAACTACTCGAGTTATCACTAACCTACTCGAGTATGAAAGTCAGTCTACTCGAGTACAGAGTTACTTACTCGAGTATATCAGAGCACTACTCGAGTATGTGGACTTAGAAACTTTCTTGGATAAGAAGTCCAGATCTACTCGAGTTAACTAATCATCTACTCGAGTATAAGGTATCACTTACTCGAGTGAAAGAAAATCTACTCGAGTATAAACTTTCATACTTGAGTATATAGAGAATCCACTCAAGTAAGTAGTCCAACCTACTCGAGTACAGACTCACTTACTCGAGTTTACTAAAGAAGTACTCGAGTATGTGGACTTAGAAAATTTCTTCTGAGATAGACTTCAAAACTCCATAGTCCAAGTGCATGTTGATGAAGTGTGTCCCAATAGAGAGGCTATACATGAGCCAACACCTTGGATCACATAATGAGGAATTACATTGTATGGTCCTGTGTTTGGTAGCCCATTATAGACTGACATTGGTCTACACTTGGCAATAAGAACCTGCACACATACAACTCAAACACAATATCAAATACACCTTAATTCATCTTAGTTCAAGGTCTGACTTCCTACAAATCTGAGGTATTATGGAGACAATTCCCAACAATCTCCCCTTATTTGTAGATGTCAGCACCCTCTACACTAAGGTGAATTACTTAGAGTAAAAAGAACAACAAAACATATACTGAAAAAAAAATGAAGCAGGAATAATAAGGATAGCCATAATTAGAATCAAATATATATATAGAAATGATTTCAAAAGATTAAATATCCATTTCCATATCCTCATGTACTCAAGAAGGGGCTCCTCTATGCAGTCTTTCTCTTTTAAGCTCTTGCCTCTCCAGGTAGCTGAAAGGTTTGGGAAAATAGGTCTTGGGCCTTGGAGGAGCAGCTGGATTATTATATCCCCAATTTCTGTCATGTAATCTGATTTTGATTTGAGATACATCATATGCTTTCCATTCTGCGTTGCTATAGTAGTGATTTCTATTTTCACCAAAATCTGTTACCAGCTTCAAGGTATCAAGGATAAGAGATTTGGAGGTAGGACTCCAAACTTCTGCATGGACAACTTCTGGTCTACCTTCTATAGCTGGCGCAGGCTCTCTTCTTGGTGCAGAACGGTTAGCAGAAGCGCCGTCACCATATTTTCTTTTCTTTCTGGGGGCACCCTGAGAACTTGGAGGAAAATCATCTTGCCACACATCATCATAAGAAAGAGGAGGCTCAGTCATGTCACCAGAAGGTCTAGGTGAGAAGACTGGCACATACTCTGGAATGTTGGCCTGAGCTGGAAAGTTAGCCTGATCTGGAGCACTTGATGGAGGATGTTCTTCAAGAGGATCTAGGACCTTTGGAATAATGGCAGGGTTAAGCTGGGAGTTGGGAAAGTTCTGGTTATGTACCCATACAATAGTGTCATAGATATAGAACTTTACAGATTGAAGTTGAGCAAGGATGTCTGCTTTCATATCTTTGACTAGATTATCCATAGATGCTTTAGATTGTTCAGATATTTTTTCAACTTGTTCTTTGACTAACTTCTCCTCCTTGGTGATATCTACAGAGAGTTGGGCGATTGCTTCATCTCTAAAAGTACCAACTTCCTCACAAACTTTCATAACATTTGCGTAGCATCCTTGTCTAATTGAATCTGATTATTTGCAACGGTTTCAGCTTGATCTTTGAGTACACCGATACTGGTGATAGTGTGATCTAGGGCTTTGCCACCCAATTGAAATAGTCTCTTGAGCTCATCAGTGTTTGCTTGAATTTCAGCAAATCCTCTACTCATCTCAGTTTCAAGAGTAGAGATCTTGTTGTTCACTGATGCCAGAGAATCATCAAAGTATTTTCTCTGTTCACGGAGCATTTGCCCAATCTGACTGACTAAATCTGAGGAGCTAGAGGGATCTGAGGCTGGGGTAGAGGCTGAGGGGACAGGAGCAACCCAGAGGGGAATTTCAGTAATCACAACTGAGCTTTCAGCTCTCTTGAATGGTGGTATCTCAACTGAATCTTCTGTATTGAGGAAAGAGGGAAGAGAGAAGTCTAGTGTCCTCAGAGGAGCATCCACTAGTTCTGGAGACATGTCCTCGTCATCAGACAGTAGAGTAATCTCTGGCTGATCTTGCTGTTTATCAGGGGACTGATCAGGAGAGGTAGGGGGTACCTTTGCAAGGGAGGGAGAGGGATCCTTAGTAGGGGAGGGAGAAGGATCCTCTTGAGAGTGATCCTCTAGCATAACTGAATCATCTTGAAATACTGGAGCATATGACCTGAGTTCATCAATCAGTCTGTTAATATCTTCAGCTGTAGAAAGAAGGTTTTCTTGAGCTTGAACTTCTGAGGTGAGATCTTCTGGAGGTGGAGAAGGAGGAGTAGGATCTTGGATCAGATCTTGCTGAGAAGAGACTTCTGAAGCTTTGTGCTGAGGATTAGATGAGGCAGGCTCCCCCTCAACTATTGCACCCGAGGTGGTAATAGTGTGATGTAAAGGAGGAGATGGAATCCTATCATCTGAGACAAGGGGCTCTCTGGGCTCATCTTCTGAGGTAACAACTGCTTTTGAGGCTTGAGCAGTGTTGAGGAGTTTGATTTCATATCTTTGGATTGAGAGGATGGATACTTTCTTTATATGATGGAGGGGAGTGCCTTTAGATAAATCAAACACTGTAGGATTAATCTCATGGAGGAGGAGTGAGATAATCCTGGCATAGCTTGGTTTTTTCACACTTTCTCTGATTTTGTCCAGTATCATCATTCCAAACTGGAATTTCTTCCGGCAGACTATGACTTGCATAACATAAAAAAGATTTTGGGAAATATCTCTGAGGGAATAGGTTTTGCACAGAAGAACTTTGGCAATCACATCCACAAGAAATTTGCCCTCTGAATTGTAATCTGCACGGCGGAATGAATATGCTTCATATGGGTTTATTCCACAGAAGAAGCTGGTTCTTTCAGAATCTTTAGGAGTTAGATCATCTTCTTCATCCACCACTGGCAATTTTAACAGAGTAGCTAAGGAAGTTTTGTCCAGACGGATTTTGATCCCACTGACCTTGGATTTTAGAACTGTGCCATTTCGCTTGACCTTCAGATTTTTGAAGAACTCCTCGACTGCAGGGAAGATGATTTTGCACGGTGTCTGGAGGATGAACGAGAGTCCGGCGGTGTCGAACATGATGAGCAGGTTTCGAAAATCATTGGAGAGGTCGACTATACCTTCAGGGTCGAGCTCTGAGCCAATTCCGATCTTGGAGGAGGGAGCCATCGGCGATTCTGGAGAACGGAAGACGAGAACGACAGAGCTCTGCGGGTTCCGGAATATGAAGCGTCGACGGCTACTCGGGAGAATGAAGAGTGGAAAGGATTTCCGATTTCTAAATATATATATGACCCTAATTAGGTTTAAGTAGGAGTGATAAGGATAAAATCATACCTGATATGGAGCGCCAAACATTTTGGTGCGAATAGAAAAAAATGAGAATTTCAAATATCTGATTGCCGTATACTCGAGTAGATTTCGCCATACACGAGTATGAGATGGAGCATACCCGAGTAGATCAAGTACATACACGAGTAGGTTACCAACTACTCGAGTATATAGATTCTGTTACTCGAGTATTTCCGTTTACTCGTGTATATGTCTCTATATACTCGAGTATGTCACTTTGAAATACAGTTTTCAACTCTGAGCCTGTCTGTGAATCCACCATCACTATTCCTCTTTGTTGAGCAGCCCGAGTTCCGTTTTGAAGAATGAAAACTTGGACTCCTCCAGCGGTTTGGTGAATATGTCTGCAACTTGCCTGTCTGTGGAGACATATTGTAGATCTATGTCTCCGTTTTCCACATGCTCCCGGATGAAGTGATATCGAAGCTCTATGTGCTTTGTCCGACTGTGGGAGACTGGGTTGTTGGCGATTGCTATTGTGCTGGATGAGTCGCAAAACAGAGGAACGTTCTGGAACTTCATGTTATAGTCTTCAAATTGATTCTTGATCCATAGAAGCTGTGCACAACAGCTGCCTGCAGAGATATACTCTGATTCAGCCGTTGAGATGGCTACACAGTTCTGCTTCTTACTGCTCCAAGAAATAAGTCTTTTTCCGAGAAATTGGCAAGTACCGGAAGTACTTTTCCTGTCGTCTTTGCTTCCTACAAAATCTGCATCTGAAAATCCAATTAGTTCACTATCATTACTTCTTGGGTACCATAAGCCAAGATTTGGTGTACCTTTGAGGTATCTCAAGATTCGCTTTACAGCAATGTAGTGAGATTCCTTAGAGTTCACCTGAAATCTAGCACATACACATGTGGAAAATATTATGTCTGGTATACTTGCGGTAAGGTAGAGCAAGGACCCAATTATGCTTCTGTACTTGGTTTCATCAAAAGGTTTCCCTTTCTTATCCTTGTCCAGAGACATAGCTGAGGCCATTGGAGTCCTCATAGAGGTTGCATTCTCCATTCCGAATTTCTTAAGTAGCTCTTTGGTGAACTTGGTCTGTGAGATGAAAATTCCATCCTCAGATTGTTTCACTTGAAGCCCTAAGAAATACTTTAGCTCTCCCATACTGCTCATTTCAAACTTCCCTTGCATAAGTTTAGAAAACTTCTTGCAGAGGTTGTTGTCTGTAGAGCCAAAAATAATGTCCTCGACATAGATTTGCACTAGCAAAATCTTGCCTTTTATTTCCCTAAGAAATAATGTCTTGTCTATCTTTCCTCTTGTGAACTTGTTTTCAAGAAGAAAGGTAGACAACGTTTCATACCAAGCTCGAGGAGCTTGTTTAAGACCATATAAGGCCTTTTGCAGTAAATAAACATCATTAGGAAAAGTTGAGTCAACGAAACCTGGCGGTTGCTCTACATACACTTCTTCCTTTATGTCGCCATTCAGGAAGGCGGACTTGACGTCCATCTGATAGACGGTAAAGCCCTTAAGTGCAGTGTAGGCAAGAAATAAACTGATCGCCTCCAGTCTTGCCACTGGAGCATATGTTTGGTCAAAGTCGATTCCTTCTTCTTGACGATAGACCTTGGCGACAAGTATGGCTTTATTCTTTATAATTGTTCCATCTTCGTCCATCTTGTTCTGGTAGACCCACTTTGTCCCAATGACGTTCTTCCTCTTGGGTCTAGGAACAAGTGTCCAAACTTTGCATCATTTGAACTGATTCAGCTCATCTTCCATGGCTAGAATCCAGGATGCGTCGGAGTTGGCTTCCTCAAATTTCTTTGGTTCGACCTATGAAAGAAAACTTAAGTGTAAATTTTCGTTAGTTGTACCTCGACGAGTTCTGACGCCATCCCGAGGATCTCCTATGATTTGGTCTATGGGATGATCCTTCACGTGTCTGAACTCTAGAGTCCTTGCATCTGGGATCTCTTCAGCCACTGGAGTTGCATCTTCAGCTGGGATGTGTTCTTCATCTTGATCATCTACCTCTCCAATAAGGTTTGTAGAAGTGATCTTGATGAACGTCTCATCTTTATCTTTAGTAGGTTCATCCAAGCTGAGTTCCTTCATCTTTGTACCTGCATCTTCAATAGGCATACTAGAAGAGTTGCTTTGTAGTAGACTCGTCTCATCAAATACAATGTGTACCGATTCTTCTACCACCAGAGTTTTTCTATTAAATACTCTATAGGCCTTACTATGGCTACTATAACCTACAAAAATACCTTCAAAGCTTTTCTCGCTAAACTTGGTAGTGTGATACTTGCCGTTGTTAAGTACGAAGCACTTACAACCAAAGATTCTAAAATATGAAATAGTTGGTTTCCTGCCTTTTAGAAGTTCGTAGGGAGTCTTATCATGGTTCTTGTTGATGAGAGCTCGATTTTGCACGTGACAAACGGTGTTGACGGCTTCAGCCCATAAATACTCTAGAAGTGAGGCATCACTCAACATAGTCTGGCAAGCCTCTATGAGTGTTCTGTTCCTTCTCTCAGCTACTCCATTTTGCTGTGGAGTGCGAGGAGAGGAAAACTCATGAAAGATACCTTGACTTTCGCAGAATTCTGCCATGGCTCCAGACTTGAATTCCGTTCCATTGTCACTTCTGATTTTGACTACGGAATAGTTGTATTCATTCTGGATTTGCCTAACAAAACTAGTGACAGTACTGAAGGTATCTGACTTGTGTTTCAGAAAGAACACCCACGCAAAGCGCGAGTAATCATCCACAATAACCAACGTATATTCCTTACCTCCCAAACTTCTAACTTACAGTGGACCAAACAAGTCATATGGAGAAGCTGTAAGCTTCTATTGGAATCCTTGCCTATTATGCTTTTAAATGAACTCATTGTTTGCTTACCTTTGATACAGGCGTGACAAAGACTGTCCATAACGCACTTGACATTAGGTGCATCACGTACTAAGTTTTGAGAGAATAGTTTATTAATAGTTTTGAGATTAATATGTGCTAGTCTCTTGTGCCATTGGTCAGCAAGAGATGCACTACTTTTTGCTAAAAAACACACTGGTGTGGAAGAGTCTATACAAATGAAATTTAAACAGAAAATATTTCTGCTTCGAGTGCCTGATAAAACAGTTTCCATGTTGTCAATCGATTTTATCAAACACTTGTCAGCATGAAATTCAACCACGTATCCTTTGTCGCATAGTTGGCTTATGCTGATGAGATTGTGTTCCAATCCTTCAACATAGGCTACATCCGAAAAGGATATGCTACCGTTAGTAATCATACCGTAGCCTTTAGTTATTCCTCGATCTGAACCTCCAAAGATGACCTTTGGTCCGTTGCAGATTGAGGTGAAGTTTTGGAGTAGGCTCCTTGTCCCGGTCATGTGCCGAGAACATCCACTGTCCAAGTACCAGATTAGCATTTTGGTGGTCTTTGGACATACCTGCAATTATAATCACTTAGCCTTAGGAACCCAAACAAGTTTGGGTCCTTGGTCTCAAGTTAGAATACTCCCCCTACGAGCATTAGCCTCATGAGTGGTCATCCTCACGTTGCTAACTTGAGGGGTTGTAGCATTTCTAGGATTGAACCAACAATCGATGGCAAAATGACCAATTCTGCCACAGCACCAACAGTCGAACCTGTTGTATCTTTGCCTAGTGTATTCCTGCTTGATTTTCTGAAGTGATGGTCTAGCAGGAACTTCATTCTTGGAGGAGGAAGCTTCATGATGGTGGCAGGTACATGAAGTCTTCTCCTTCATAGGCTTTTCCACAATAGGTTTTACCTTTGGTGTCATCTTGATGTTATGACCATGAGCATATGGTCCATAGTTCTAAAGTTGAATCTCTTCATAAGGTGCCTTGAAGACACTCTCGCCAAAGTTATGAGGATGAGTCCAACCTTGGTATCTTGACTTAGGCTTCTCGGGGATCGGCCTAGAGAAGTGTCCATAGGTGGGCTCATAGTCGAATTCGTTCGTAGGAAAGATAACTTTCTTGAACACTACAGGTTCCAAGGGAGCTTTCCCTTTTTCTTCAGCTAGAGCCTTCTGGGCAGCCTTATTCTTTCTCTTGGCCTTGTTTCTCCTAGAAGATTTACTAGAAGCACCAATGTGGCCTATACCAGCACCCTTGGCCTTAGCTGAGAACTCAGCAACGAGTGGAAGAACTGTCTTAGGCTTGGAGAAACTTTCAACAAGTTTCTTCTCAGCCTTGAGTTGTTGTTCCAATTCTTTGATGATTTCCTCTTTAAGGTCGAGGTGCTTGAGATCTTGATTGTATTCTTCCATAGCAGCATCGAAGTTCTCTTGAAGAGAGTTAGTCTTGGTGACTTCTTCTCTCAAGCTGCTCTCACTAGCCTGTAGAGATTTTATCTCTTTGGCTTGAGTTTTCACGACTCTACGACATTTTTCGTAAGCCGTGAGTAACTCCTTATATTGTCCCATGAGTTCAGATTCATCCTCAGAGGAATAGCCCTCTTGCTCATTATCATCATCAGATTCAGAGAGAGGAGTGTGAGATTTTACCTCCCTAGTGAACTGGGGGACTTGTTCATCATCAGAGTGAGCCATGAGCCCGAAGTAAGCTTCCTCTTCTTCACTTGACTCAGATGAGTCGGAGTCGCTGAGAGTTTTGCTCTTCTTGGCTAATAAGCTCTTCTCTGTCCTCTTCTTGTGGTATGAGGGTTTCTTTTCCTCTCTTCTGCCACCCTCTTTCTTCTTGTGAGGGCAGTCCGCGATGACGTGATCTGGCTTATTACAATAATAACAAATGATGTCAGTTGAAATATGTTTGTTCTGTTTGGAGTTATACCTGTCATGGCTACTTGAGCCATTCTTTCGTTGATCACCGTCATGTCGTGATCTTCTGTATGAGGCATCCTTGCCTCTCCATTGCTTCTTTTTATTCAAGAATTTCTTGAACTGCCGCGAAAGCAATGAGAACTCTCCTTCAGATAGTTCTGAGCCTGAGGTGCTTTGCTCGGAGCCTTCTTCTTCACTTACTTCTTGAGGAGATGCTGGCGAGGCAGCTTTGCCCTTCCTTGAACTGTCAGCCTTTAAAGCAACCGACTTCTCTTTTGAGGAGAAGCGACTTTTCTTTTCTTCGGCTTTCTGGAGTTGATCTGCAGTTCATAGGACATCAACTTGCCAAATAGATTCTGAGGATCTGTCTCTGCTAGTCTGCCAAACTCTCGGATGACACAGACTTTGTTGTCCCATTCTTTGGTGAGAGATCTCAGAAACTTATCATTCAGCTCCCTATTAGTAAAGACTCGGCCATACACTCTCAGTCCATTGACTATCTTAAAGAAGTTTTCAAATGTGTCAGCTATGGGTTCCTTGTGACCTTGTCGGAAGGCTTCATACTTCTGATTTAAGAGGGATCTCCGATCATCCCTAACTTCCTCAGTCCCTTCCATCAGAGTCACCAGGGATTGCCAAATCTCCTTGGCAGATTGGCAATGTATAAGATTTTGCAGTATTGAGTTATCGACTGCACTTGCGATAATATTTTTAGCTTTCTTGTCTAGGGATACAAGTGCAATCTCGTCCTTATCCAAGTCCATCAACTTCTTTGGGACCTTTTTGGTTGGGTCTATTGTTGATGCAGTTATAGGAATATGCAGACCTTCTTCCACAATCATGAAGATCCGGGGATCTACTGCTTCCATGAAGAACTTAACTCTTTCCTTCCACATAGAAAAATTGTTCTTGGTGCAGATAGGGAGCTTAGCAAAATCCTTGGTCTTACTCATGCTTGATACTTCTCTGGAGACAACTTGGTGAGGATTAGATCAAGGTGTTAACCTTTTAACGATCAACCTCCCTCTGATACCAATTGAGAGAACTAAGTTGTCAACCTAAATCACCTAGAGGGGGGTGAATAGGTGAAATGCGTGCCAAATACGGAATAAAAAATTAACACAACATAGATAAGTAATCAAGCAATCACACAGACGACAAGAGATTTATAGTGGTTCCCCAATCTTGGGTACGTCCACTTTCCTCACCGATCTAGCAAATCACTAGACTCGGCTACTCCACTATCTCGGATTGCAAACCAATCCTACACCTCGGAACTATGATCCTACAAAAACTCGATCCCAAACGGATCTACACTCGGAAGATAAAACTTCCTACCACTCGGAGATAGATCTCCTACAATGAAATTTGTTTGAAAAGAAAAACACAAACAACAATTAGCACAGATCTGGATCTTTGACTTTATCTTCTTCTTGAGAGCTTTTCGGTTTGAACAAAAACAGTTGAAGAAGATTAGAGAGAGACCCACGATTCTGAGATCTGGAATCACCACGATCAAGAAAATAAATCAGAGACGATGATGCACGGAGAGATCGGATGATTCTTCTTGAGTCTGGATCGCTTGAGAATTTGAGATCGATAGCTGTGGCTGAGAGAGAGAACGATCCAGAGCTTCTTCCGAAAACTTTAATGGCGGCGGAAAGAGAGATTAGGGTTTTCGGGATTTTCTCTTTCTTAAAAATTATTCTCTGTAAAATGCGTGTATTTAGTCAAGTCTGAAAAGACCTATTTATAGGCAGTCTCCAACGGTCATAAGCATAATTAAGGATGACACGTGGACCAATCAGAAAGGACTTTTAGAAAATACACAAAGAAACTTGACTTGGAGAAATTTAGGAAATTTGAACAGATATACTCGAGAGACAGAGACATACTCGAGTAAGAGGTTACATACTCGAGTAGATATGAGGAATATACTCGAGTATCAAGATAGAAACAACTCGAGTGCTGCAGGGATCAATACTCGAGTAACTTAGAGAACCTACTCGAGTATGAGCAAATATACTCGAGTAATCACTTGGAAAAATTTCTCAGATAAGACTTGAAGAGCTACTCGAGTATAAGAGTTTGAGATACTCGAGTATGGGGAAGATAGACTACTCGAGTATCTTAGGAAAACTACTCGAGTTATCGCTAACCTACTCGAGTATGAAAGTCAGTCTACTCGAGTACAAAGTTACTTACTCGAGTATATCAGAGCACTACTCGAGTATGTGGACTTAGAAACTTTCTAGGATAAGAAGTCCAGATCTACTCGAGTTAACTAATCATCTACTCGAGTATAAGGTATCACTTACTCGAGTGAAAGAAAATCTACTCGAGTATAAACTTTCATACTTGAGTATATAGAGAATCCACTCAAGTAAGTAGTCCAACCTACTCGTGTACAGACTCACTTACTCGAGTTTACTAAAGAAGTACTCGAGTATGTGGACTTAGAAAATTTCTTCTAAGATAGACTTCAAAACTCCATAGTCCAAGTGCATGTTGATGAAGTGTGTCCCAATAGAGAGGCTATACATGAGCCAACACCTTGGATCACACAATGAGGAATTACATTGTATGGTCCTGTGTTTGGTAGCCCATTATAGACTGACATTGGTCTACACTTGGCAATAAGAACCTGCACACATACAACTCAAACACAATATCAAATACACCTTAATTCATCTTAGTTCAAGGTTTTACTTCCTACAAATCTGAGGTATTGTGGAGATAATTCCCAACAAGAGATTTATCTTGACATAACTACTAGATGATCAGAAGTTCATGAATTTTCTAATTAATTTGGTCATAAATTAAATTCTCAAATTAAGTGACACATGACATTTTATACACGAAGTATCAATTTCAGATGTCTAATTACAACACTCAAACCTTTATCCCACTATAGTGGGGTCGGCTATATGGATCCTTTGTCGCCATTGTGCCGTATCTTTTGTCATAATCTCACTAATGCCTAAGTACATAATGTCTTTCTTTATAGTTTCATTCCAATTCTTTATTGGTCTACCCCTTCCACGTCTAACATGACTAGTGACTAGACTCTCACAATGCCTAACATGTGCCTCTAATGGTCTCCTTTGTACATGTCCAAACCATCTTAGACGAGCTTCTCACATCTTCTCTGAAATTGGTGCTAAACCTGTCTTATCCCTGATACTTTCATTCTTGATTTTATCCAATCTCGTGCGTCCACACATTTACCTAAACATTCTCATCTCTGCAACTCCCATTTTTTGCTCATGTTCACAATTCACTGCCCAACAATCAGAACCATATAGCATCACGAGTCTAATTGTAGTATGGTAAAACTTGCCCATAAGTTTTAGTGGTACTTTACGATCACATAAGATCCCTGACACGCCTCTCCACTTCAACTAACTTGCTTGGATTCTATGTGTCACATCTTTTCAATACTTCCATCTTTTTGAACTATCAATCCAAGATATTTAAAACACTCAATTCTAGGTGTCACATCTTTATCAAATTCTTTGGTTAAATGATAGAAAATTAATGCCAGAGGTTTATCTTGACATAACTAAGAGATGGTTAGAAATTCATAAACTTTCGAATTAATTTGGCCATAAATAAAATTCTTAAATTAAGTGACACATGATATTTTACACATGAAGTACCAATTCCAGGTGTCCAGTTGGTCTAAATAAATTATTATAGGTACATATTGACACAATAATATGTTGGAAAGAGTTTCATAATTTTTTCCCAATAATTTATCCATAAATGTAGTATGTGATTATTAATCCCAAAGTGTCACCTTACTAAAGAAGTACCTAAATTATTCTTCCAAAAATTTCATAAAATTACCAGAGGTACATATTGGTACAATAAATATATATTCAGAGATTCATAATTTTACAAGTTATATTCATCATAAATATTTCAACGATACACAATTGTGACAAATGAAATTATGGATATTATTATATTACTCCCAAAAATTCAAAAAACTTTACTAGTGGTTCAAAATGCTATAATAAGTGTCAGCTAGAGATTCATAATTTTCCATGTTATTTTCATCATAAATATTTCAATAATATAAAAGGGTGACAAAATCAAACTTTCGATATTCTTCAAGGTAAATAATTCCCAAAACTTCTAAATAAATTACCCGAGGTTTAATATGCAATTTTAAGTGTCTAGCCAGAGATTCATAATTTTTCAAGTTATTTTCATTATAAATATTTAAATAAAACATATGGTTACATATTAAACTTTTGATATTCCTCAAGGTAAATAATTCCCAAAAATTCTAAATAAATTACCATAGGTTCAATATTCTATTATAAGTGTCTGTTAAGAGATTCATAATTTTCCAAGTTATTTTCATTATTAATATTTTAATAATACATAAGAGTGACAAATCAAACTTTTGATATTCCTCATGGTAAATTATTCCCAAAAATTCTAAATAAATTATCAGAGGTATGACCTAAGAAGGCTTGTGACAAAAAGTCAGATTTTTTCCAGGTCATTTAATCACTTTTATTTCATTAACATAATTATGTGACATAAATATAGTTAATTAATTACCTAAGATTTTTAACTCCAAAAATCCTATTTTTACTGGAGGTGATGCCTTTTATCATACTAATTGCATGGAAAAAATATAATAGACATTTATTTAGCCATTTATGAAAAATTCACAAAATACACTCTTGTGCTATGTGCACACCAAATCACATAATTACATTGGCATGCAAGTGGAATACCCCAACATGCAGGGGTCAAATTGATCTCAATTTTTTTAGTGACTAATCTTGACCTAATTTACAGTGTTCTTAAGACTTGGGTCAGTTTGGGTTTGTCCAACAACTACATTTCATTTATATGAAAAATCACATTTTTGACAAAATTATCAAAAACTATTGGCCAAAAAATAGGATTTTTAGGCAGGGGTGTGCTTAGGGTATATACATCTATGACCAAAATTTCAACCATATCCAATGATCCATGTGTAAGGAGTAAATATTTTAAGCTCTAGGTCACCCTTAGGACACCTCTCAGTATAATGCCATTTTAGAGGGCTGTAGATCTCCAAATGGTGAGATTTAAATTTTTATGCAATGTTGACTGCAAGGGCTACTAATGTTGTCTCTGGCAACTTTTTTCTAAAACAACTTCTGAAGGGCCTTAAATCTAACATGAAGATTACTGTATAAGTGTGATAAATAATACAAATTATGGTGTATAAATTTATTTGATTCAACAAGAATCTTAAAGCAAAATGGACAACATCCCTTCATCTCCTTCCTCCAGCCAAGGGCTGTGATTAGCCCGACCTGGAGCAAACTCCAAGCCCATTTCCCGTCCATCCGTTGGCCACCACTCCGACCACCACCGCCACCTCCATTGAGGTGGTGGCTATTGGGCTATTGGTCTATTGGGGTGCAATATAGGCATGGGCCAAGGCCTTAGCCCATTGGAATTTGTCATGGGCTCTTTACCTTCGCTTTTAGACCTAAGTTTGACCATGGTTGACATTGTGGTTGACTTGATAAAATTAGTGAGTGGTCTGGTCCTACTTGATAGTCTTGAATCCATTGACATGACCCAATGCTGATTGGGTCATGGTGAGGCCCCAATTGGGCTAATTGACCCATAGGTGTGAATTGACCAACATTTACCTGGGTTTGACTTTGATCAGATTGAATGAATTGGTTGACCAATTGATGGGGAATTTTGGGTCCATTTGGTCCCTAATGAGGTTATAAGGTTAGGGGGAGGTTAATTTGACCAATTGAACCTTGATTGGATTGATTTAGGCTATGTTGACCAAGAGTTGACTTTGGTCAATTGCTTAAAATTGGGTGGAACCAATGAGCGATTATTCACCTAATGACCTCCCTTAGTGGTTAGGATATTATTGGTATGGTCAATTTGATATATTGAAGGTCAATTGAGCCTAATGGTGTTGAATAAGGCTAGGTTGACATAAGTTTAACTTTGGTCAATTTGCCCAATTTGGTTGACCAACCCATGAGATCTAAGGTTAGTTGGGTCCCCTTTAGAGTTAGGGACATAGTGGTGAGGTCAATTTGTGCTTATGAGTTCAATTTGAGGTAATTTGACCTAGGTTGACTTGTGTGTCATTGAGCGCACAATGTGAGCTCACCTTGGCTCAAGGAACCCTAAGGTAACCTTCTTGCCCTAGCTCACATGGCATGACACCTGTCATGCCATAACACTATCAAGGGGTATAGAAGGAGTAGGGATGTTATAAATAACAACAACATTTTCTTCAAAACACTGATTAATTGCGGGTCTTTAAGCAAACGTTATATTAGTTCTATTCTTTTAATAATGAATAGTGCATTTTATAGAGCTGGATCTTCAGAATGTGCTGGGTAAGTAACAGAAGATGTAGAATTTGATTGTGAGAGACACGTTCAAAAGCCAACGACCCTCACTTGTATTCTTCAATGATGACCAACACAGAAGATCTAAAAATGATTACGGTGGTGCCTATTTTGGTTTCTATACTGACCATCTTAGGACCGATTGGCTCTCGCTCTTCTTCCTAAGAAGATTGACGAGCCAGCTCTTCACCTTCCTCCCGGGAAGGGTCTTAGAGCCCCACTAAATCTCTTAGATCTAAACGTCCTCCCAGGATGATTTCCTGCAAAATCCTCCCAGGAATCCTACAACCTCCCAGGTCGATTTTCCTTACACCAAGATCAGATTAAAACAAATAAAATTTATAGTTTAAAGGTTATTTCTCCCTCAAACATAAAACTCCTCTGAGGAATGGTGCGTGATCAATGCACTTGAATATCGTTCTGGTTGCAGTCGATCAGCCGTGAATGGTCGCTGAAGATTTCATTTGTCAGATTTCTTCAATCACAGACTGGAGGAAGAAATAGTAATTTTCCTTCAACATAGATGAATGTTCGTCCTCCTATAGATGATGACCGAAACCTAGAATAAAAAATTTTCCTTCGTGTCTTGTCCAGGAAAAAAAAATGCTCGCTTTATACGTCTTGAAAAATACGCTACTACTGGTGATGGGCTAACACCCGACGGTAGGTCGATTTACGCAGTGTTGACAGCTATCCAGTAACTTTGGAAAAAATCCAAAAAATATTTGCTCTATTTTTGGATATCGCGGCGCGGTAAGTAGCTAGAGCCTAACGGTAGGTCATAAAACGACTATTATTTAATTTTGCCTGTGGTAGGGCTAGCGCTCGATGGTAGGTCGCAGAGATTGATTTTCTTATTCTTTTGTACCTGTAAACCTGCACAATATACCCAACACAAGTATGATTAGATATAACTCGGGATTTAATATTGTCAAATTAAAGAGATGGGGACCATAAGTTCCAAAAACTCACACTTTTAATAATATAAAATTCCGTTCATGAGAGATAAATAATAATATGTTATAGTGTAATTCAATCAATAAGCATGAACTATAACAGGTTTAATAACCAGGATAACATACTACCCCCCCTACATGTGAGCTCCCCCTATATATGTGATCCCCCTACATGTGTGCTCCCCCTACATGAGATCTTCCCATAGGTGACTTAGCATATGATTATCTCATGAACACTCCAATCTCCCCATTTTGATATTATTGAAAAGATTGAGGATGGACAAACGTGTCGTGAGAAAAACAAAGTGAGAAAACGTGCACACATGAATAACAAAAACATAAGCACCATGGTAAAAAATGAGCAGAATAAAATGAGTACTGACCTACCTAACACATGAAAATAGTTGATTTTTAAAATTTTGCAGAGCATAATAAATTTGGACAACACATGTGAATCTAAATACACAAGATTTGGCGTACAATGTTAGGAGATTCATAAAGTTAATATAATGAAATATTGTAAGCATCATGAATAGAAATCGTGTACTAGTACACATGAGCGATAGACAGTCAATGCAGTTTAAGTCCAATTCTTATGCATGGAAGCGTTAGATAGAATAATGACAGGTGTACGTGTAGCATCATAAAAAACATCAGGTAGAAATAATCATTAATACATGTTTTATCTCAATAAGGCAATATGCTAATACAAGAGTAATGAAGTGAAAAAATCATGACACGTTTCTATCTACATCATAGCAAGACTAGAACAAGGGGCACTAACTCAAGGTGCTCATCCTCTCAATGCTAATGAAGACTTATCAGGAAGAATGAGTAGTGCTTGGGGGGTATCCTTGACACATGATTTGATAGCATACATATTTTTTGCACATTTTTTTGTCACTACAACTTTTATATTATTATAGAGTTCAAGGTCCCAGAATCAATCAAAATCTACCCACATAGATATATACACTTTAACTTGTATACATACGACTTTTGCACTAGAATTTTGGACCATAGTTATAAGCTTTATATAAAAACATGAACACCATGACAGAACAGACAATGTTCAACAAAAAATAGCAGTCCTAAATCAAACATTGCACGCAATCTTTATATTTTAGGTTCTAGTCATGCATGTCCTAAGAATGATTGTGCCAATTTGTTTTGATATTTTGGGTTTTATATATGTTGAAACTGAAACTTGGCTTCTTGTGGAGTTCAGACCCAAAATGGGTAACCTTGCACCTAATTCTCCTGAAGAAGTGCATAAGACCAAAGACTTAGGACTAGGAACATATCATGGGCTATAGTATGGAGGTCCCACCACACACCCGGAAGATCTTAGAGTACTTCCATTCCCTAGCCAATGCTGAGTTGGGGAAACTTAGAGGGAACTAAAAAGACAACTAGAAAACCAGAGGAGGAAAAAGCCAAAGAGAGCCCCCCTCCAAAGGTGCCCTATATATCTATTTATAGTTTTCCAAGTCTGGTGTGCAAACAACATAACTCCGCTGTTCGAATCTACTATACGCAGCCCAACTAGGTCTGCCAATAACGTAACTCTGCTGTTTGGGAAGGCTATTAGCAGGCCAAAACATAACACTCCACAAAGGATTAGAGAATGCCTAGACGAGATGGTGAGCATTCGCCTACTCCTAGCTGAGGGCGAGTGCCCAAGGAAATGGGCACTCGCTCACAACTAACTTGCTGTCTAGGGTGAGTGCGGACCGATTCTCACACTGTCTTGCTGCGCACAAGCCCCGGTCCCTGGGCAATTATAGACCCGTTGGCTCAATTTCCCCACTCGCCTGCTTGGGTACCCTGGGTCATTGGGCCCTTTTTCCCCTAGGACTCCCTGAGGGACCCACTCGGCAAACACGGGTGAAAGTTATTAGAGTAGTAGACTGAACCATCTAGAGGGGTGGGGGGTGAATAGGTTGATGGTCACTTTCTTATTTTTCTTAACTATTTTATGTTTAACTACACAATCAAAGAAAGCACATAGATATTTATAATGGTTCCCCAAGATATAGGTGCATCCACTCTCCCTCCCACTTTTCTAATAGTGTCTTAGACAAGGCAATCTTTTCAAAACACGGCTCAAAGAGCTTACAACACATATCCCTCAGGATCTCTCAGGCTTCCTCCAAGTCCTACCTCAGGCCACAACCCTACACACTCAGAGTAATCTTTACTCCTACAACTCAGTGACCCTCCAGATCACCTACCTCAGGCTTATCAAGAAGCCCTACCACTCAGGATAGGAGGATAACACTATACTCAGAGATAATAAATCTCCTACCACAGATCTAACCAAGATTCTACCTCAAGCACACATGCCCTACCTCAGATCCTCAACAAGATCATACAACTCAGCCTTTATAATTTACGCTTACAACTCAGATCACTGATGATCCCAACTCAGTCCTTACTTATGCACATCAAAATGATTATTGATCTTCAAATTTGTTCTACTTGTGCTGAGAAGTCAACTGCAGAGTTCTATTTCTCAAAGCCTTTAATGTAGCAGAGTTGAGTGCAGTGACCTTGAAGATGAACAATAACAAGAGTTTGCTCTGCTTCTTCATCTTACATAGAAAAATGAGTTCTCTGTTCTTGCTATAGAAGACTTAGTGATCTTACAGTTCTTGATCTCTTCAAACAACCAACCTTGTTTGTATTTTCAGACCTTCTGTAAATCTGAGTGTAAAGGATTTTCTCAACTGATCGAGATGATAACTATATAGAGAAAAAGCTTTATTTAATTTATCTATAAAGTCCACTTTATGTCTTTGTACAACCCCATATTCACTGAGCGGGACCCTCTGATATGTTCAAGGTATAGTAGCAGGACTTTTAGATTTAGGATTAGTTAGAGTGGTGATTGAGGGTAAGCTGGCCCGCACTCGCCCAACGGATTGAGGAGCTTTCACCCAAGGCAATTGATACATGAACGCCCTTGGGCGGGTGCGGTCTTCATCATGCACTCGACCAAGGCTCGTGCCTTAGTGCGCAGGTAGGAGGGTTCTCGCCGCCTCGGGCAAGTGGAGGGCAAAGTTTGCACTCGCCCTTTGACGAGGCTGGGAGGCGAATGCTTGGCTCATCAAGCATTCACCGCATCAGGAGAATGGGGTTTTCACAGGCCACTCGACCGATGGGGTCTAGAGGTGAAATTACATGGATGCCCCTAGAGGTCTGCAGATAACCTTTTTCTATTGAGGAGTTACGCTATTGGCAAACCAAATTGGGTTGTGTATAGGGAAATGCGACAGCGGAGCTACGCTGTTGGCAGACCAAGCTTGGAAATCTATAAATAGACCCGAGGGAGCACCTTTGCAGTGACAGATTCTCTTTTTCTCTTATTCCTCAGGATTCTCTTGGAGAGCCTAGGGTGTTCTCTAGGGTGCCCAAGCTCAGCATTGGCTTGGGAGGGGAAGCACTCTTATATCTTTCGGGTGTGTGGTGGGACCTCTTCGCTGAGACCTTGGTTCTGTTCCCGGATTTCTAAGTCTTCAGTCTAGTTTGCTAGCTCGAGAGAAGTGTGAGTCCACACCCCTTTTTGGGACCCCGAACTTTACAGAGACCGATTTTTGGTTTCAACAGTCCCGCCATCCAATGACTCTTTTCACTATATGGGCAAGCCAAAATTGGTAACTACAAAGTAACTTTAGTTTTAATTACTGTACTAAAGTCATACAACACCTTTTGTCATCTAGTGTGCAAGTCCCGCAACATTTGAATTTTGGATGACATCAACATGACCCAATGCTTAGGGACTTAATAATTTTCAGTCAATCTGCATAAGCGTTGAGTGAGGCCATGTGACTCAACATAGAAATACTTAGCAGAAAATCTGTATCTTGAGGCATTGAGTGAACCTTCAACACTCAATGCATTTGACTTGTACAGCCTAACTAATAAGGCATTGAGTGAGCCTTCATCACTCAACGCTTTTGGACTTAGTAGAATTTTTCTATATGAAGACGTTGAGTGAAGCTTCTACACTCAATGCTTTTGGACTTTGCTGACTTCTTAATGAGGCGTTGAGTGATCCGTCTTCACTCAACGCTTCTGTACTTAACCATAAATCCTTTTGAGTAGGCATTGAGTGAACTGCCTTCACTCAATGCTTTTGTCCTTAGACAGATATCAAGTCAGCAACACTGAGGATTTGATTGCTAGATCTCCTGTCAACGCTTTTAGACTCCTGGTGTTGAGTGAAATGAGTTCACTCAACGCTTCTGAACTTAGCCTATTTTTTGCTTATCCAACATCCTGTCTCGAGTCCAACTATCATTGAGATCCTGTCAACCTATCTAATAAATGTAATAGTATACAACCTACATACAATGAACTTTGAACATATATCAGATACAATCATATGTATACCATTGACCTGTGGGCCTTCTTCAATTCTAGGATATTGTGATCAATGGACACAACAATCTCCCCATATTTGAAGAAGTCAGAACCCTAGTCAATGATATACACTTCTATATGAAGGATATAAACATTCATAGTAGACACGAGTAATAGTTGATACATAATCAAAAATGTGATTAACATTTAATGTGATAATTATAAAGAGGCAGCGTGCTTATAATAAAATTCACAATCCTAGAGCCCTTAAGGAATACATAAACATTTCAAATTTTAGTTTCCTTGATAACTATGCCCCTGTTGGGTTTCTTAGCAGCCTTTTAATCAGCATCAGACCTCCTTTGTTTCTGTCTTTCAAAGTAATTATAGGGTTTTGGGAAGTATTTACTTGGATCCAGAGCATCTAGTAGCACTGCACCTATCTTCTTATCTTATAAATATTAACTGGCATCTTCATTTCTTTCAAGCTTAGCCCATTCTAGGGAGCTATACAACTTTCCCATATCAGTCTTCTTTTCTTTTATTTGATCCCAGGTAGAAAAAATGAGTCCTTGATTGAGGACTCCATTTTTAAAGTCTGGCCTGGTTTCCATCTCTTCTCAGTACCTCTTTTTACTGAGCCTGATTTCTTCATCTTCTTCAGTTTACTTGCCTTTGGCTTTTAATAACTATTTAACAGTGGGGATGAAGGTTGGAATATCAGCAACAATAGAGGGTTCAGCCACTTGATCATCATACTGATAATCATACTGGTCACCGTATTGATCACCACCAAACTATTCTTTTGGAGGAGGAGCAGGAACATTATCATATATATATTGTTCTAGTCCCAATGATCCCCTAATTATATTGGTGACCCAAACAACATTTTTAGTGTTTTCTTTTATCATTGCTTTCTCCCCCTTTATGACTTCTTCACAAACAGTTGTAGTCAGAGAGTTTTTGGCCTGAGAAGTCTTTTCATCCAGATAGTTTACCCTTTAGTAATATGATTCTTAACCTCTAACATGTGATCCTCCAGATACTGAGTGTAGGCATCCATCCTCCTCTCTAGAGTTGTCTTGTGTGTTTCCATGAGATTCTTCTGCACATTATGTACCATTTCCATATTGCTAGCAGTGATGTTCTTATTCTCTATTATATCATTCTACATTTTCCTGATTTCCTCAAGCTTACTTTCATTATAGGTTACACCAGGGGCATCTCTTATGAAGAATGAAACTGTGTTGGCCTTTAACAAGTTTACTTCAAATCTGATTGACTTGATTTCTGTAGATAGATCCTTTCTCAGCTCTTTGATAGAATCATCAACATAATGCTCTAACTGTCTCCTCTGGTCATCCAACAGACTTTTTAATTGAGCCAAGAATGTGGAGGACATTGGATCAGCCTGATGAGATTCCCCTTAGAAGCATACCTCATCATCCTTCTCCCTTTCAACTTCCCTGGATTATGAGTCAGCCATCCTATACTTAGATGAATGTTCAACAACAGCAGTCTTTGTCTCAGGAACCTCAGGTTCACCATCCTCAGATATTTCAATTATATTTTTAGTTTCCTAAGTAGGGAGCTCTATTGGAATCTCCCCCTCAACATCTGCATTCCCCAAAGGAGCTTGTTGGTTTGTGTCAACTGTGATAGGAGCATCTTCATTCACTAGAACACAAATTTTCTCCCCCTCAACTTGAGGGCAGAAGAATATCACCTCAGGACCATCTGGAGTTTTATCAATCCTGTTCTGCAGATTTTTATAAAGAAACCAAGGTGGTCTTGAACTGATTGAACTTGCTCCCCCTCAGCAGGAACATCTATTTGAGTAGTCTCCCCCTCAATGTCTGCATAGATATTTTCTACCACATTCCCAGTCAGTCTTTCCATTATTTCAGCTGGAGTCTCTTCAGACAGAGAGCCACCAAGTTGAGTCCTTGCTGCAGGTTCTGAGGACATAGAAACCTGAGCACTTATATCTCTTCTGGACTCTTCAAAAGAGTCAAACAACTGAGGTTCATGAGGTTCTTCTTCTCTACTCTTAGAAGAGCTACTTTCAGTACTTTCTTCAGTGATGATAACTTCCTTATTTTTCTTCTTGACAGTTGATTGTTTGTGTGGAAGCAATACTTAGAATTCAACTGTCAAGAAGAAAAAGAATTCATATGATGTATCTTTGTTCCTAACCTCACATTGAGAATTCCTGGAACAGTAATATACAAGTATAGGGACAGAATTATTCCCAGGTTTGGCTCTGGAACACATTCCACAACCCTATAAAACAGTACCTTTCCCCAGTCAATTCTTTTGGATAGAATTATCCTTGACTTTACTTCAAACATTTTCCTTGAGATCTTGTCTTGTGACTCTGTTTTGCAGATCAGAACTTTGCTAATAACATCTGCTAAAAACTTTCCTTTTAGATTCATCTCCTTTCTCAGAATAGAGCCAGTGGTATGCTTGAATCCATTTCCTACTGGTGTATTTTATTTTAAGCACACACACTTCTATTTACACTTAACCCTATTTGAAAATATAGAGAGGCGCGAACCTATCGTGTTTGACACGAGTTGATCAATGACTGAGATTAATTCTAGAAGATAGCCGTAATCAGAACTGCTTGAGTGGATTCATTGAGTGGAATCAACACACTCGACTCCTGAAGTTGTCTCAACACACTCGACGCTTGGACACTTAGTCTCAGTGCACTAGATGCTTGAAGTTTTCTCAGTGCACTTGACTCCTAGACACATAGTCTTAGCGCATTCAACGCTTGGACACTTAGTCTAAATATTCTTTGATTTCATGCAAGAGTCAATTCTGCATGCAGTACATATGCTTGAAAAGATAGTGATGCTATCCTAAGTTCAACATGCCCAACTCCTATTTAAAGGTGTTGAACTTGGCTTCATCTAGTGACTTAGTGAAAATATCAGTCACTAGTCTGTCTATGGGGACGAACTCAAGACTGATGTTTTCCCTTTCTACATGCTCTTTAATGAAATGATATCTAATCTCTATCTTCTTAGTCCTACTATGAGATACATGATTCCTAACAATAGAGATTACACTAGAAGAGTCACAAAATGTGGAAGTTTTACTTAGCTGGAGATTGTAGTCTTGAAGTTGATTCTGAATCCACAGTAGTTATGCACAATAACTTCCAACTGAGATATACTCTGATTTAGCTATTGAGATGACAACACTGGTTTGCTTCTTGTTGCTCCAAGATACATATCTTCTCCCTAGAAATTGACAGGTTTCAGAGGTGCTTTTCCTGTCTTCTCTACAACCTATAAAATCTGCATTTGAATATCAAATTAGTTCAAAATCATTATTCCTAGGGTAACATACACTAAGATCAGGTGTGCCCCTTAGATATCTCATAATTATTTTTGCTGTAGAATAATGAAACTCTTTAGGGCTAGCCTAGTATCTAGCACAAACACATGTATCATACATGATATCTAGCCTAATAGCAGTCAAGTAAAGGAGGGAGCAAATTATGCCTCTATACAAGGTTTCATCAATAGGTTTCCCATTCACATCCTTATCTATTAACACACTTGACCCCATATGAGTTTTCATTATGGAGGCACACTCCATTCCAAACTTTTGAAAGTATCTAAAGTCAACCTAAATCACCTAGTGGGGGGTGAATAGGTGAGGTTTGTGTCTTTTCATAGAATAAAAATAACTTAAAAATTAAAGCACAAAGAACACAGAGATGTATAGTGGTTCGCCGAGTTAGGTACGTCCACTGTCCCGCCTCTCCTATCTATCACGAAGGGCTATATTCAGCTACTTCACCTCTATCTTAGATTACAAAGAATCTTACACCTCGTAGACTCAACTCCTACAACTTAGAGACAACGCTCCTACCACTCGGAGAACAACCTCTCCTACAACTCAATTCAAACACGAATCTACAACTCGATCCAAACACGGATCTACAACTCTAAGGAAAAAACCTCCTATAAAAGTAAAAAAGATGTACATAATAAGAATTACAAACAATCTTATTTAGATGTAATCTTTAATCTGTCATTCTTAAAAAATGTTGATCTTGAATGTCTTGGAGAATAAGGAAAATCTGAATTCTATGAAGACTTTGATCACAGATCGACAAGATCTGAGAAAATCAGAATCTTTAGAGAACAAGAATCCAGTCGATTAGGTTGAAGATGATTGAATCGTGCAGCATAGTCGTCGGCCGAGCAGAATTTGTGAAATACGTATGGGAGCCGATGGGAACTTTTTGATCGGAAGATTTCTTGATTTGAGCACGATTAAGGTTGATGAAAAATCCACCCTAAATATATATATATGGATCTTCCTTCAGTAACGGCTAAAAAATTCTTTCCATACCGAGACGTGCGTAAATCACTGTACATGGCGATCGGGAAGAACGAACAGGAAATTTGAAATCAGGAAGAAAATAACCCTAAGTATAATTCATTGAGTATCGTCGAGTATAACCAAGTATACTCGTCGAACTGCATATGAATCTCGACGAAAAACACTTGGAGAAATTCAGCCTGATCAAACTTATCACTCGACGCTTTGTAGAAGACAAACTCGACAAATTTTACGAGTATCGGCTATCATACTCGACGAATTCGATGAGTATCAACTGATACACTCGACACATTAGACGCATGAGTTAAGCGATATTAGACGAATCTGACTTAGAAAATTCTAGTGAAGTAAATTCAGAAACTCAAAGGTATACCCAATGAATCTCGACGAATTTGGCATGTATCGATATGTATATTCGACGAATTTGACGGTATCAGAAGATACACTCGATGAATTCAACGAGTTTAACTGACGATTCTCGACAATTTTTACTTAACAGATTTTTCAACTCTCATAGATTTTACCCTAAGTAAATAAAATGAATTCGACGAGTGCTAGTAGGTATACATGACAAATTTGATGAGTATCTATGAGTATACTCGACGAATTCGACGAATATACCTTATGATACTCGATGAAATTTACTTGGGTAAAATTCTATTCTGCTAATTCCAAGTTCTTGTCCTTTCTTGATTCTTCTAATGCACTTGGGATAGAAGTACACCCTAATAGAGAGGTTACACATGAGTTAACACATTGACATACACAATGAAGGATTACATTGTATAGTCCTGTGTTTTATGACCCACTGTAACCTAACATTGGGTTGTACTTAGCAATATACTCATGCAAGCACGTAACTAAAATAGAGCATCAAATACAACTCAATTCATCTTAGCTTAAGGGGACCCTTCTTCAAATCAGAGTTATTGTGGATATAATACCCAATAATTTCCCCCTATTTGAAGAAGTCAGAACCCTACAAGCTAAGGTGAATTGTATACACAATAATAATAAAGCATAGAAAGAAAAAGGCATATAAATTTAAGAATTAAATGCATTCCCAGTAAAAACATTTAAATTATATATATATATATATAAATGAAAGTTCTTAGATGGAGCAATCAGTGTCTACAAATATCAATCATAAAAGAAACTATCATGTCTGTTTGCCCTTGCTTATCTGACTTTGTCTGACAAAATATGCTTTCGGCTTCGAATAATATCTTGGCGGAGCTAGAGGCACATTCAGATCATCAAAATTATATTTCCTGAAATGAAGTCTTTTTTAGCACATGCTACCTCATACTTCTGCCATTCATCAGTGCTATAGTAATCCTATCTGTTTTCATTTGCCAAGTCCAGTATTTTGAAGGTGTCCATAATGATACTCTTGGAAATCAGACTAATCCTTTTTTGAGCTGGTTGAGGTATGTCTTCAACTATCTAAACTTCTGAATGGGCAGCAACAACAACATACTCTGATTCAACCTGAGGCAAATCTTGAGTGTTAGTCCAGTACTGAGAATAATCCTGAGTAGGATTAACAAGAACATCTACTGGAGCAGGCACTATAGGTGCTGGGATCCTTGCATCACCATGACTTTCCCTACCAAAAATGTCATCATGAAGCTAGCTGAAATTATCATAACTGTAGATGTTGATGCCCTTGAAGTTTTCTACCATGGAGGATTCAAGGGCTATTACCTTAGCTTTCAACTCATCACCATCCTTTCTGACTTCTTCTAGTACCTTGGTTGCGATAGCATTGGAATAGTAGACCATCTAGTCATCAAAATAATTCATTCCTTCATTCTGGGCAGTAATTAATGTTTTGGCATTTTCATCAATGTTCTTAAGAACATCTAGGTTACTTTTTAGCCCTGTCATAGTATGAACAATTGCTTGGATGCCTTGCACAAACCAAGAGTCCAGCCTATCATCCAGTTTTCCAAAACGCACCTTGATAGCTGCAAGGCCGTCATTAATGTCTTTCTCGGTCTCCTTGACTTTCTTCAGCACTTTCTTCAAAGATCGATCAAAACGTGCTTGTTGTCGGGCCATCATGGATTCGATGGATTTCAGAATAGATACATCTGCACTGGTTATTGGGTATTGTATCCACAATAACCTTGATTTGAAGAAGGGTCCAGTTAAGCTAAGATGAATTGTGACTGTATTTTATAGTGTTTTTTTAGTTATATACTTGCAGGTTTACAATGCTAAGTACACACCAATATCAGGTTATAGTGGGTTAGTAAACACGGGACTATACAATGTAATTACTCATTGTATAAGCCATTGTGTTGACTCCCGTGTAATCTCTCTATTGGAGTGTACATCTATTCTAAGTACATGAGGAGGCTCAAGGAAGAAGAAGATATCAAATTCAATAGTACAGAATTTTACCCAAGTAAAATTCGTTGAGTATCGTAAGGGATATTCGTTGAATTCATCGAGTATCATTGATATTCGTCGAATTCATCATATATACTTACTATCACTCTTCGAATTCATCCTATATACCTGTGGTGAAGTATCTGGAAAGATTGGAAAAATAGTTAAGTAAATTCATCGAGTATCATCAAGTATACTCGTCGAATGTATCTAACGATACTCGCTGGATTCGTCGAATATACATGATGATACACGCCGAATTCGTCGAATCATCTCGACGCTACTTCTCTGATTTTTTCTTAAGGCAAATTCGTCGAGTGCATCTTGGCATCGAGAGCGTCGAGTGCATCTTAGCGTCGAGAGCGTTGAGTGCATCGTGGCGTCGAGTGCATCTTGGCGTCGAGTGTATATTTGCGTTGAGAGCATTGTGTGCATGGATGGCATTGAGTGAATCAATAGCATAGAGAGTGTTTAGTTTGCTAGCCTATACTCGACGATACTCGACGAATTCATCGAGTATGATTCCAGCCTTGCATTGAGTGGCTAGCCAGCTTGAGTTGAATTTCTCTAAGTCAAATTCGTCTTATATCAATGACTATTCAGCGAGTATACTAGCGATACTCGACGATATTCGACGAATATGACTTAGGTCATTTTTTTTCGACAATTTTTTTCGGGCTCGGGCTGCGGCGGACATGCACAGTGATTTTTGGAAGTTTATTTTTAGAATTTATTTTATAACCGTTGCATTTGAAGATGTCTATAAATACATAGGATGGATTTTTCTTCAATCCTAATCTTGTAAATTATTTTACTTTTCAAATCGAGAAAATTTCCAAAAAGAATGACATGTCGGCCTCTTGTGTGATACGCGACATCTCCGATCGACCGACAACTACAAACGCTGCATGATTCAATCTTCATCGACCCATACGACTGGATTGCTACTCTCTGAAGATCTCTATTCCTCCAGATCTAGTCGATCGAAGATTCAAGATTCAAGGTCTTCAAGGATTTCTATTTTCCGAGTTCTCCAAAATTTCAAGATCTACATAATCGAAGAACGTCAGAGTGAAGACTTGTAATCTTTATTATATTGTAATATTCCTTTTCATATGTAGGAGATTTTTTCTCCGAGTTGTAGATCCGATTATGGATCGAGTTGTAGATCCATTTGTGGATCAAATTGTAGGAGAGGTTGTTCTCCGAGTGGTAGGAGGTTTGTCTCCGAGTTGTAGTTGTGGCTCCGAGTTGTAAGATTTATAGAAATATGAGTTTGGTGAAGCAACCGAATCTAGCCCTTCATGGTAGATAGGCGAGGCGGGAGAGTGGACGTACCTAACTCCGGGAACCACTATAAATCTCGGTGTTTGTGTGCTTAAATTTTTAAGTATTTTTATTCTGCGAAAAGACAAAGACATCACCTATTCACCCCCTCTAGGTGATTTAGGTAGATGCTAGATACTTTCAATTGGTATCAGAGGGAGGTTTTGTTCGATATAAGGTTAACACCTTGAACAAGATCCCAGATCTAGCGTCAAGAGATTCCTCTTAGTAGCCATGGACAGAAGCAAGGATATGTATTCAATGAAGTTACTAATGTGAACCTAAGAGAACTTTCCCATTTGGAAAGAATGAGCCAAGTTCTTCATAGAAGCAGCAAATCCGAGAATTTTTCAGATTGTGGAAGAAGGACCGCATATACCTACTCAAGCCTCAGCTCTGAACCTAGACATCTTGATTCCCAAGAAGATGATGGATCTCACTAAAGATGAAATTGCCCTAGTCTCCTTAGAAAAAAAGGCAAAGAACATTATATCCAGTGCAGTGGACGATTCGATGTTACAAAATTTATTCCACTACAAATCTTCCAAGGAGATGTGGGACTGCCTTGTAGTTCTAATGGAAGGAACAGAAGAAGTTAGAGATGATTGCATATCATTACTGAATCAAGAGTATGAAGCATTCAAGCAGGAACCAAATGACACCATTGCAGACAGCTTCAAGAAATTCTTCAAGATTGTCAACAGTCTCAGAAAATACGACCGCATCTTCAATAATGGTGAATTGAACAAAAAATTCCTTAGATCCTTGACAAAGGACTGGGGCACTAAAGTGGTATCCATTAGGGAGTTTGGGAAGCTGCCTAAGATTGACCCTCAGAACATGTTTGGAAATCTGCTCTCCTATGATCTTCAAATGAACACTAGAAAGAAGGAGGAGTAAAGCAGCAGGACTTCAAGTAGAAATAAGTCAGTTTCCTTGAAGGCTGAAGGTTTGAGGAAGTCTAATGATGTGTAACTAGTAAGGACACCTTCTCCAAACACCCCAGAAGACTCCGAGCCAAGCACATCAGGCTATGAGCAATCTGATGGGGAGTTCTCCTTCATATCTAAGCAGTTCAAGAAACTACTCAGCAAGTGGAGACAGAGGAAGAATCAGTCATCCTCCACTAACTTCAGAAGATCATGTCGTGATGGTGATCACTCTAAGAAAAGCTACAACGAGGAGGACAGGTATAAATCTAAACCAAGTAAACAATTTTCCTCTGACGTTGTTTGCTACTGTTGTAATAAGACATGACACATGATTGCAGAGTGTCCCTATAAGAAGAAGGAAGGATCCAAGAGAGAGGAGAAGAGATCCTTCAAAGGTAAAAAGAAGGAAGAGAAAAGCTTCGTCACCAAGAAGTCCAAGACTCTTAGTGACATCGACTCCATTGAATCCAGTTCAGAGGAAGAAGAAGCTTACTTCGGGCTTATGGCTCGATCAGACGAGGAAGTTGGCAACTCGGAGTATCATGGGAAGGTAAACTCGCACACGATACTCTCAGAATCAGAATTGTCAACTAATGGTCAGGAAGGCTATTTCTCTGAGGAAGAGGATTCTGAATTAATGGTTCAACACGAGAACCTTTTGAAAGCATTTGACAAATGCTGGAAGGTAGTCAAAACGCAGTTGAAAGAGATTGCCTTCCTCAAGGTAGTGGAAACTAATCTGAATGAGGAAATTGCAAAATTACTTCCTTTCAAAGAGGAAGTCCATTCCTTGAAAGAGGAACTCAAATACTTTGCTGAAACATTGAGTCTGAAAGATAAATACCTTGATGAGCTAGAGGAAAAGCTCTTGGTGGAGAGAAAACTTGTGAAAAGTTACTCCAAGCCAAAGACCATTCTTTCCATCATCGATGAGTTTTCAGCTCTGAAGAAGGGTAGTGGTCTTGACCACATAGCTGGTAAAGGTAAGGCTGCCAAGAAAGCCAATGCTAAAGAATAGGGGAAGGCACCACTAGGCCAACCCTCATTTAAGAAGGTAATCTTTCCGACGAACAAGTTTGACCTTGAGTCGTCCTACGGTCATCTTGCTAGGCCTACTTATGTAAAGACCAAGAAGCGATACCAGGGATGGACCCGTCCACGAGACTATGGTGCCAGTATTTTCAAAGCACCTTATGAAGAGATTCAACTTTAGAATTATGGTTCATATGTTCTTGGACATAACTATAAGAAGGCACCAAAAGCCAAGATTTTTGTACCTAAGGTAAAGGAGATGGAGAAGCCCTGATCTGTTACAATCAGGAGGCTTCCACCTCCAAGTATGTTGCCCCTACTAGACGTCATATTCAAAGGGTAAAGCAGCAATACAAGATAAGGTACAACAGGTTTGACTGCTAGTACTGCGAAAAAATTGGTCATTTTGGCGCAGATTGTTGGTTTAACCCTACAAATTTTGAAACTCCATGAGTTAACCGTGTGAGACCGACCACTCGCCAGGTTAATGTTCCTAATGGTGGTAAGATGACAAGGAACCAAGGACACAAATATGTTTGGGTTCCTAAGATAAAATAATTTATGGTTGTAGGTATGTCCAAAGGCCAACAAAACTCCGATATGGTATTTGGATAGTGGATGCTCTCGACATATGACTGGGACAAGAAGACTATTTATTGATTATACCCCAGTCAAAGACGGACCAAAAGTCATCTTTGGAGGGTAAAACATGAGAACTACTAAAGGCTATGGTATGATTTCCAATGACATAGTTTCTTTCACAAACGTGGCTTATGTTGAAGGATAACAGTATAACCTGATAAGCATATGTCAACTATGTGACAAAGGCTATATCATTGAGTTCTACAGGGACAAGTGTCTGATAAATTCGTCTGCTAATTTTGAGACGATCTTAATAGGCACACGGAGTAGAAATATATTTTGTTTAAATTTTTTATGTTTAGACAATTCTACACCAGTGTGCTTTTTGGCTAAAAGTGGTGTGTCTCCTTGTGACCAATGGCATAAGAGATTAGCACATATTAATTTCAAAATAATAAATATGTTATTTTCTCACAACCTAGTGCGCGATGCCCCCAAAATTAAGTGTTGAAAAATACTTTTCGAGAACTTTGTATTTACTTCATATGGACTTATTCGGTCCCATACAAATTCACAGTTTAGGAGGTAAAGTATATACATTGGTAATTGTTGATGACTACTCTCATTTTACTTGGGTGTTCTTCTTGAAACACAAATCAGACACCTTTGATTCTTTCACTAATTTTGTCTGGCAAATTCAGAACGAATTGAACTGCTCAGTGGTCAAAATTAGAAATGATCACGGAATAGAATTTGAGTCTTGTGCCATGAAAAAATTCTGTGAAAGCCAAGGTATCTTTCATGAGTTTTCCTCCCCGCATACTCCACAACAAAATGAAGTTGCTGAGAGAAGGAATAGAACCCTAATTGAAGCATGTATGACTATGTTTAATGACGCTTCACTTCTAGAGTACTTCTGGGCTGAAGCAGTCAACATAGCTTGCCACGTGCAAAATAGAGCTCTAATCGACAAGAACCATCGTATGACTCCCTATGAACTATTGAAGGGCAGAAAACCGACTGTGTCATACTTTAGAATCTTTGGAAGTAAATGCTTCGTACTTAATAATGGGAAGTATTGCCGCACTAAGTTTAATGACAAATGCTTTGAAGGTATTTTCGTAGGATATAATAGCCATAATAAGACATATAAGATTTTTAACAAGAAAACCTTAGTGGTAGAAGAGTCTATTAATGTTGTATTTGATGAGACAAGCATGCTCCAAAGCAGTTTGTCTAGTGTTATTGGTGCAGATGCAGGTACCAGGTTCAAGGAACTAAGATTGGATGAAGCAATAAAAGAAGATACTCCAAGCTCAGTCAAGGTCGTCGATCTAGGCTCAGTGGATGAAGAACTTCTAGAGGAAGAATTACTTCAATCTACAAGGGATGCACCAGATGTTGCAGAACCTGCTAGAGGGAGAGCAAGAAACCTAGCGTTCAGCCACCTAAGAGATCACCCAGCTGATCAAATCATTGGAGAGCTAGGAGATAGAGTTAGAACCAGAAGAGGTAAACCTAACGAGTTATTGCATCTTAGTTTTCTGTCTCAGGTCGAGACGAAGAAGTTTGAAGAAGCAAACAAGGATGCCTCAGATCATGCCAATGCAAGAGGAGCTCAACCAATTCGAACGATGTAAAGTCAGGGAGTTGGTGCCCAAACCCAAAGGACAGAACGTGATCGACACTAAGTAGGTTTTCAGAAACAAGCTGGACGAGAATGGAATAATCATAAAGAACAAAGCCCGACTTGTAGCTCAAGGATATAGACAAGAAGAAGGGATTGACTTCGACCAGACCTTTGCTCTAGTGGCCAGGCTCGAGGCGATCAGGCTGTTTCTTGCGTATGATGCCTTCAAAGGCTTCAAAGTCTATCAAATGGACGTAAAATCAGCATTCCTCAACGGGAATATGAAAGAGGAAGTATACGTAGCGCAACCCCCAGGTTTGTCAACTCCACCTTCCCTGAACATGTTTACTTTTTAAATAAAGCTCTCTACGACTTAAAGCATGCTCCACGAACTTGGTATGAGACGTTTTCTAGCTTTCTTCTTGAGAATAAGTTCACAAGAGGAAAGATAGACAAGACATTATTTCTTACAGAAGTAAAAGGCAAGATTCTGCTAGTGCAAATCTATGTCGACGACATTATATTTGGCTCTACAGAAGACAACCTTTATAAGAAGTTTTCCAAACTTATGAAAAGGAAGTTTGAAATAAGCAGTATGGGTGAGCTGAAGTATTTCTTAGGACTTTAGGTAAAGCAATCTGAAGATGGAATTTTCATCTCTCAGACGAAGTTCACCAATAAGCTTCTTAATAAATTCGGAATAGAGAACACAACCTCAATGAGGACTCCAATGGGTTCAACTATGTCTCTGGATAAGGATGAGAAAGGGAAACCTTTTGATGAAACCAAGTATAGAAGCATAATTAGATCCTTGCTCTACCTTACTGCAAGTAGACCAGACATAATATTCTCAACATGCGTCTGTGCTAGATTTCAGGTGAACTATAAGGAATCTCATTACGTCACCGCAAAGCGAATTTTAAGATACCTTAATGGTACACCAAATCTTGGCTTATGGTACCCTAGAAGTAATGATGTCAAACTAATTTGTTTTTCAGATGTCGATTTTGTAAGAAACAGGGATGATAGGAAAAGCACTTCCGGGACGTGCCAATTTCTCGGAAGACGGTTTATTTCATGAAGCCATAAGAAGTAGAATTGTATGGCAACCTTAACTGTTGAGTCAGATTACATCCCTGCCTGTAGTTGTTGCGCACAGCTTTTATTGATCAGGAATCAACTCGAAGACTATAACTTTAAGTTCAGAGAGATTATAATATATTGCGACTCATCCAGCGCAATCGCGATCGCGCATAATTTAGTTTCTCACAGACGGACAAAGTACATTGAAGTGCGATATCACTTCATCTGGGAGCATATGGAGAACAAAGATATAGCCCTCAGCTATGTACCGATGGATAAGCAGATCACAGATATTTTCACGAAGCCGCTGAACGAGGCCAAGTTCTCTTTTTTCAAAATGGAACTAGGCATGTGGAACAAAGACTCATGAAGAAGGCCAAGAAGATAGAAACTCTCTTTGGAAATTCATCAAGGAAGAAAATTTTCCTAAGGGAAATTCATCGAATATCAGATGGCAATTTCGGAGATTCGTCGGAAATACACGTCTATACTCGCCGAATCTAACCTTGCATCCGGTGAAACTCGTCGAATTCAAATTATGTCAAAATTTCTCTTTATATATTGGATCCGAAGAGCCGCCGAATATCAGGTACGCGCTTTCTAGGTCAAATTTAAAATTATATATATATAAATAATCAAGAGTCAAGCAACCACGACACATTTCGTCGAAAACATAATAGCTAAATTCGCTGAACTGTCCTCCCGACCCTTTGGCTCTAGCACAAGTCTCGTCGTATCTATCCCGTGGACCTGCTCCCGTTCTCTTCGTTTAGGTCAGAGAAAGTGATTCCAGCAATGCTTTCTGATTTCCAGAGGCAATTTCACTCAGTGGTTTGATTCCGACAGTCTATTCTCACCGTTCCGTCCGTGACAGCAAACCGTTCCAACTGGCAGATTAGTCCAGATAGTTTTGTTCCATTCTATGATTCTCCATGGCTCCTCAAACCACCGGTGGGTTGCTATGGATGGAGAATTGGTTTGAACAGGTTTTTCTTCTGCGTTAGATGAATTTCGGAACGTGATCCTGATGCTTTAAATCGCTGGCCTCTCCTTTGTCCTCAAACACCCTTGCAAGGTGCTGGAAAAAGATGTCCTTGAATTCTTCTAGAATGCAAAGCTCAGGCGTGAAGATACCGTCATCAAAAGCAGAGTTCAACATACTAAGGTTCGAGCTAAAGCATCCCTCCTAACAAGGTACTTGCGGCTTTCTGCTTGTGAAGAAGTCGACTACCTCGAAGAAGAAGAATTCTCAAGGGAATTGTTATTCTGTGGATTGTCAAGGCGCACCAAGGCTGTTAAAAGGAAAGGAATGAATGACGAAGGCAAGCTACTATCATACATTATTAGTAAAGTGCTGTTATGCAAGACTGGGTCCCATTACTATCTATCATCAGAAATGTTCAAGATTCTAGTAACGATCATCTGCAGAAAGACAATGGACTGGGGTGCGATGCTGTTTGAGAATATTAAGGACAGTCTCCGCACACCCAAATGTAAGGATTATCAGCTTTTACCTGAATCAAATGGACGGTGAAAAGTTAAATATGACGAAAGGTGTGCCTATCCATCACCTTAAGAAGATCGACTCAACTATTTTCTCAAGGTGGGATAGGAGGATCTTGAGGCAAGGGGGAGCCCCAAATTTGCCTATGGAGGAGGAATATCAAGCTCCTGAGAGTAGGATTCCTACTCCACCCCCAATGTGATTCCTGAGAGCTTGAGTGCAGGAATGGAGGGGGAGCTAACTGATACACAAGTGGCCACTCAAAGATTTCCCTTGAGTGTTTCCTCTGAGTCAATGCCAGATACTCCAGCTGTAGAGATTAAAGTGTAAGATGTTCCAGCTGCTCCTGCTATATTAGAGCCTGCTGAGGTTGAGAATGATGCTGATGATGAGGTTCCAGCTCCTTCTAAACAAGGGATTTATTATGGTTTGGATACTACTGATGATGATTTGACTGTGGATGATTATGAAATAGCTGCTGATGAAGTTATGGTCATTGCTGATGAGACCAAAGCTGCTGATAATGCTAATGATGGGTCTGAGCTAGTTTCAGTGGAGAACCTGATTGTCTCTCTCCCAGAGATTATTCCTGCTTCATCTTCTGAGGGGGAGGTTACTAGGCCCTCGATATCAGTTGCTACTGAGGTTGATAGGTTTATCCGCAATCTTGAGAAAAGATTTGCCAAGGCAACAAGTATTACTCTAGTTGTTCCTGAGGAGGTAGTGGATGTTTCTGATGAGGAAGGAGATGCAAAGGATCATTCTCCTATCCTAGCTGCTACAGTTCCTTTGCTGATTTTTAAAGTGAGATTATCTCCGAGCTATGAGTCTTCTAGTGAAGATCTGCCCTCTCTCCCAAGTATTCATTTTGAAGATATTACCATCTCCAGTGCTGATAGTTTCATTTTGAAGATAATAGATGTTCTGTTGGCAAGACAGTAAGTGCAATTTGAGGCCTGCATGCAGAAGGTTCTGGACAAGGTCAAGGAAACTGAGCAAGATATTAATAACAGCCATGCATAAGTTAAAATTCAGATTGACAAGCTTGATACCAAGCTTGATTCATTGTATGCTGAGGGTGGAAAAGCTATCACACTTAACATGTAAGGACTCAAGTATGCTTCAGAAGTTCTTGATAATGTTGATACGAATGCAAAGACAATGATTGATGCCCACAACAGATCGATGGCTCACTTTGATAACACTATTCCTGGTTATTCTAATGCTGTCATTGATGAAGTCAGAATGGGGGGAGGAGGCTATTAAAGTTAAGGTTGTTGTAGTTGAAGCTGCTATGGTAGAAAATTTAAAAAAAGACAAATGAATACTGCTATAACAACTTTATGTGGCTGTATGGTCAAATGTTAAGATCTCAAGTACCTGATGTGCCCGCTCATGTTGAAGTTCATCCTGCTGAGGATTACTCTCAACATTGGACAGACGCACAAGAATTCTTTCAGGACACTGCTACTGCTGAAGTTCAAGTGGTTGAAGACATTCCTACTGCTCCTGTCTACAAGAGAAGAAAGTATGGTGAAGGCCCTTCTACTACAAGATCAGACCCTGCCAGAGAACTGCCTGCCAATGACAGAGAAATTGGTGAAGTGTGGAGTCCTACTTCTATAGGAATTATTCTAGACACCTTCACCATAGTTGATCTTGAAAATGAGAATAGATGGAACTATTACGATCAAGAAGAATGACATAAGTATGAATTGGCCTCTGCCAAGAGAAGAATACATTTCAGAAATCACAAGAATGATGAGTCTGCGCCTCCAGCCCCTCCAAAGTATTATCCTCAGCCAAGGGCTTATTTTGTTAGGCAACGCCAGAAGGATCAAGGCAAGCAGGCCTAATGTTCATGTTTTTTTTGTGTGATTGAGATGTGGTTGTGGTTGCCATGAAAACTTTGAACTCTTATTAATATATATATATATATATATATGATTTATATGTCTTGGCTGGAATGTGCGCTGTTATTTTAATTTTCTCTAATTTACTTATCTTGTTAATTTTATGCTCTATGATTATTTTTGCTATGTACAATTCACCTTAGCTTATATGATTCTGAATTCTTCAAATAGGGGGAGATTGTAGAGTATTGTATTCACCATAACCCTGATTTGAAGAAGGGCCCAATTAAGCTAAGATGAATTATGACTGTATTTGATAGTGCATTTTTATTTATGTACTTGCAGGTTTACAATGCTAAGTACACACTAATGTCATGTTACAATTGGTCAGTAAACACGAGACTATACAATGTAATTCCTCATTGTATAGGCCATTGTGTTGACTCATGTGTAATCTCTCTATTGGAGTGTACTTCTATTCCAAGTACATGAGGAGGCTCAAGGAAGAAGAAGATCTCAAATTCAAAAGTATAGAATTTTACCCAAGTAAAATTCGTCTAGTATCGTAAGGGATATTCGTCGAATTCGTCGAGTATCATTGACATTCGTCGAATTTGTTGTATATACTTACTATCACTCGTCAAATTCATCCTATATACTTGTGGTGAAATATTTGGAAAGATTGGAAAAATAATTAAGTAAAATTCGTCGAGTATCATCAAGTATACTCGTCGAATATATCTAACGATACTTCCCGAATTCGTCGAATATACATGACGATACACACAAAATTCGTCGAATCATCTCGACGCTACTTATGTGATTTTCTTAACACAAATTCGTCAAGTGCATCTTGGCATCGATAGCGTCGAGAGCATCTTGGCATCGAGAGCGCCAAGTGCATCTTTGTGTCGAGAGCGTCGTGTGCATGGATGTCATTGAGTGAGTCGACAACATCGATAGCATTGAGTCTGCTAGCCTACTCGACGAATTCGTCGAGTATACTTGCCGATACTCGATGAATTCATCGAGTATGATTCTAGCCTTGGCGTTGAGTGGCTAGCTAGCTTGAGCTGAATTTTGTTAAGTCAAATTCGTCATATATCAATGACTATTCGACGAGTATACTAGCGATACTCGACGAATATGACTTATGTCATTTTTTCCGAAAATTCTTTTTTGGACTCGGGTTGCGGCGACCATGCACAGTGATTTTCAGAAGTTTTTTTTGGAATTTCTTTTATAACCGTTGCATTTGAAAATGCCTATAAATACTTAGGATGGATTTTTCTTCAACCCTAATCTTAAAAATTGATCTAATTTTCAAATCGAGAAACTTTCCAAAAAGAACGACCCGTCGGCCTCTTGTGCGATACGCAACATCTCCGATCGGCCGACAACTACAAACGCTGCACGATTCAATCTTCATCGACCCGTACGATTGGATTGCTACTCTCTGGCGATGACTTTTCCTCCAGATCTAGTCGATTAAAGATTCAAGGTCTTCAAGGATTTCTATTTTCTGAGTTCTCCAAAATTTCAATATCTACATAATCGAAGAACGTCGGAGTGAAGACTTGTAATATTTATTATATTGTAATATTCCTTTTCATTTGTAGGAGATGTTTTCTCCGAGTTGTAGATCCGGTTGTGGATCGAGTTGTAGATTCATTTTTAGATCGAGTCGTAGATCCAGTTATGGATCGAGTTATAGGAGAGGTTGTTCTCTGAGTGGTAGGAGGTTTATCTCCGAGTTGTAGGAGTTGTGGCTCCGAGGTGTAAGATTTATAGAAATCTGAGTTTGGTGAAGTAGATGAATCTAGCCCTTCATGGTAGATAGGCGAGGCAGGAGAGTGGATGTACCCAACTCGGGGAACCACTATAAATCTCAGTGTTTGTGTGCTTAATTTTTAAGTAGTTTTTTCCGTAAAAGGACACAGACATCACTTATTCACCCCCTTTAGGTGATTTAGGTAGACACTAGATACTTTCACTGGTAGAAGGTATGTCAGCAGCTCGAACACTGGGAGGGGAAGGGAGATCTTCACTTCCCTCGGAGTCACTGGAAGACTCGTCAATGGGAGAGATATGAGCTTTGGAAATCAACTCAGCACCAGGAGCCTCTAGAACAGGAGGATGCCCCTCTGCATCTCCTTCCTCATCAAGTAGATCAACCACCTCTACCTCCTCCACTCGAGATCCACCTGGAATATCAGACATTTTTCTTTGTAGCTTCCCGACAAACTAATCAAGTTGAGTCTGCATCGAGACCAAGGGGTGAGTCTGCTCCCTCTCAGTCCTTACAGGGAGAACATCAGGGTGAGTTGCAAGCAGATTCTCTAGGATAGCAAGCACAGTGGAATCATTTACATTATCAGTAACAAAAAGCTCGTCCTCATCAGCAATATTATTGTCAGCAACATTAAGCTCAATACCATCTACTTGCTCATCCATAACCTCAACAACTTCACCTTTAGCAACAATAGCAAAGTCATCAGCAACATGATCAATCTCCTGATCTGTAACAATCAGAACATCTTCAACTACTGTCTCATGCCAACCTCTTCAGGAAGTAACTCAGTAGAAGTACGCGCAATCTCTGCAACCTCTGTAAGAAGATCAACTATGTCTGCAACTGTGAATGAATCAATGGGAACTGGAACTGGCAGGTCTCTAGCTCCCATGGCCTCTGGATTCTCCTATCCCACCTCGAGAAGATGGATGTGTCAATTTTCTTCAGGTGGTGGATAGGGACACCTATAGATTTGTCAAACGTGTCTCTATCCATCTGATTTAAGTACAAACTTAGAATCCTTCCAAAGTTGGGAGTGCAGAGACTATCTTTGATCCTAATAAACAACACGACACCCCAATCCATTTTCTTCCGGCAGATGATTGCCACAAGAATCTTGAACATTTCGGAGGAGAGATAGTCATGGGATCCAGTCTTGCATATCAGTACTTTTCCAATGTTATCTGATAATAGCTTGACTTCCTCGTTCATGCCTTTCCTCTTAATAGCCTTGGTACCTCTGGCAATCCACAGAAATACATCGCTCTTGTAAAGTCATCCTCTTCGAGGTGATCGACCTCATTACAAGCTGGAAGCTGCAAGAGCCGGGTGAGGAGAGAAGCCTTCACCTTAACTTTGATCTGACAAACTTTGCTCTTGATCACTGTATTTTCACGACGAAGCTTTGCATTTTGAAAGAATTCAAGAACATCTTTGTATAGCACTTTGCAGGGGTGTTCGAGGACAAAGGAGAGGCCGGCTGTTTCAAACATTAGTATAAAATTTTAGAATTCATTTGAAGCTGAAGCAAATCCAGTTCGAACCAGTTATCCACCGCCTAGCAAGCCACTGGTGCTTCGAGGAGCCATGAAGAACAGAGAAGTGAGAAAATGACTCTAGACAAACTGTGGATGCCAAAAATATAGTCGAACTATGGCAGGAAGATCTCTGGAAGACTGGAAATGCTGTTGTAACTATCGAACTCGATGGGATGGCACGCATGGAATCAAATTGAAGGGGAGAAGATGATGAGCTGTCCATGAAAATCGAATTGTCTGGAAGGAATCAGCGGAATCGGGATGTCTTCCTTTGATGAAATAAGTATTGTTGGCCCTTTGAACTATATATATATATTAAGTTTTAAGAGGGAAACACGCATACCTGAAAATCGCGGCTCTTTGTGTACAACCCAGTATTTGCCGAAGGGACTCAGGCAAGCAGGCAGGTCGACCCCGGCTTGTGCCTTCCCAGGCGGGTCAGCCTCGGCCCGCGCCTTCCCAGGCGGGTCGCCCTCCGAACCACGGCTCCTAGGCAGGTCAGCCCTGCCCACCTATCCTAGGCGGGCCAACCCTCGTTCGCCCTCTGACCCGTGCCTCCTAGGCGGGTTAGACCTGTCTGCCTCTCCTAGGCGGGCCAGCCCTCATTCTCCCTCCAACCCGCACCTCTCCTAGGCAGGCCATCCCTCGGTCAACCCCTTCCCTCCTCTCCTAGGTCGGCTAGCCCTCGGTCGCCCTTCGACCCACGCCTCCTAGGCGGGTCAGCCCTGCCCGCTTATCCTAGGAGGGCAAGCCCTCATTCGCCCTCCGACCCGCGACTCCTAGGCGGGTCAGCCCTTCCCGCCTCTCCTAGGCAGTCCAACCCTCGTTCGCCCTCGAACCCGTGCCTCTCCTTGGCGGGCCAGCCCTCGGTCAACCCCTGCCCGCCTCTCCTAGGCGGGCCAGCCCTCGGTCGCCCTTCGACCCGCGCCTCCTAGGCGGGTCAGCCCTGCCTGCCTCTCCTAGGAGGGCCATCCCTCGGTCACCCTCCGACCCACGCTTCTCCTAGGCCGGCCATCCCTGCTCGCTCCCGCCCAGTAGGGTTGCGAGCCGACTCAGAGGCCAAGATATCCTTCCCCTGTGGGGCCTAGAGGCCAAATTATCAGGGTGACCCTGTGAGAGGTGCACATAACCAGTTAGAACAGTGGCGTTACGCTGTTGGCAGACCCGGTTGGGCTTCATATAGCTGTTCAGAACAACGGAGTTTAGTTGTTGGCAGGCCAGCCCAAGGGGCTTTCAGTAATTTCAGGCCAGCAGAGGTTAGTTATTTGCAGATCATCTTCAGAAATCTAAATAGGACCCAAGGGGTACTTCAGAAGATATGCTTACCTGTCTCCCAGTCTTCTAGCACTTTCTGAGGTACCTTAGCCCGACATTTGGCTAAGGAGGGGAAGCGCTCAGTGATCTTCTGGGTGTGTGGTGGGACCTCCACGCCGGGCCCTTTGTCTAGTCCTTTGATCTTTTTCCTTGTTATTTTTCTTGTAGGAGCGAAGTAGGTGCGCGATTACCCCTTCCCCAAGGGTGAACTCCTCGAGAGATCGATTTTCGGTTTCAACATTTTGGTGCGGTGAGGGTGGAGCGTGGTCAGCACAGAAAACCTTCAGCGAGCTCAATGACTAGAGGAGAAGGGCAAGGATTGGAAAGGGCTGACTCTCCACCCCCTCCCACTCTCGCCACCCTAGGGATGTTTGAGGACTTCAGGCAGGAGGTGCTCGACATGGTCCGATTCGCACTCGGCGTGCATGCCGAGAGCTCAACTCCGGCAATTCCGGTTCTCACGGATCCGACACTCGGCGAGGTTGCCCCCGCCAGGCGAGCCGGGAAGGAGGTCGCCGAGGAAGGTTGGGGTGAAGAGCTCCCCGGGCGAGTGCTCTTCCCAGGTTCGGGGAGCGGCATCAGGTTCGGTGAGTTGGGGGGCGCGAGACCCTACAGCTCGCCCGGTGGGCGGAGATAGCCCCTTCAGTGAGTTAGTCTCCTCTGCACCAGTCCCGGATAAATTCAGGGAGCTCGAGATGTCCTACTACACCAGGAAGGGGGACCCAGTCCAACACGTCTAGTGGTTTGAGGACGTGGTCTCGATCTGACAGATGTCAGACGGATTCAAGTGCCGACTCTTCGCCATCACCCTCAAAGAGAAGGCGAGGGAGTGGTTCCACCAACTGCCGGCCAGTTCCATCTACTACTTTAAGGACCTACGCCGAAGGTTCATGTTGAGATTCACCACCTCCAAGAGGAGGAAGAGGGATTCAGAGTCCCTGTTACGCATCAAGCAGGGGGTGAACGAGACCCTGGGAAGCTACATTGATCGCTTCCAAGAGGAGGTCACCCAGGTTCAGGAGATTCCATCCCACACTCTGATGATGGCCTTCACCCTGGGGCTGCAGCAAGATTTATTTCGAATGGAGTTGAAGAGGATCCCCCCTCTCCTACGAGGAGTTTATGGAGAGGCCGACGAGAGAAGTCGATGGGGAGGCATCGAATCTGGAGTTTGCCCGAAAGTTATCCAGGTGGGCTATGGAGGAGGAGAGGACCAGAGGGGGACGAGGTCAGGAGGAGAGGAGAGCTGAGCCCTGATTGAGGGAGCAGCAGCAGCAGCAGCCTAGGTGGGGGCGTCATGAGCCAAACCATCGGCTAGGATGGAGGCCCGAGTGACAAAAGAAGGGGGCGAGGAGAGAGTTCTATGGAGGGGACTACCGCCAGGGAGGCCAGGGCCAGTTCTATCCTCCAGGAGGGAGGCAGGGCTAGAGACCACCCCTCACCTACCAGGAGCAGGCTATGATCATAGCCATGGGGTAGAGGAGAAGGGCAGCGTGGAGGAGAAGAAGGGAGGTTAGGGTGGAGTTGCCCTACTATGACTTCCATCGGGAGGAGGGGCACGCCACGGCCACATGCCCAGAGTTCCTCGAGATGAGAGGAAACAGGGAGCAGCGACAACAACAAGATTGCTAGGGAATGCGGATCGAGGAGGTCCTGCCTTGGACGGAGGAGGACAGGTGCAAAGACCCGGCGAATGTGGGAACCCGAGGAGGGATCAGAGCGATCCACGGGGGGGGGGGGGGGGGATCGAGGCTTCCCGTAAGGAGACCCTCCACACCATATACCGCAGGAGCATTGGCTCCACGTCCCAGACCCCGCCCCTGGAAGAGAGAATCACCTTCTCGGTCAAGGATATGCCGGGTCATGAGGATCCCTTTTGCGATGCACTGGTCATCCAGATGGCCATCGAAGATTTCACCGTCTATTGGATCCTCATCGACAACGAGAGCTCGGTCATTGTCATCTTTAAGAAGGCGTTTGACATGAGAAGGTGGAGGCCAGGAGAGTGTTGGCCTCGGATGGGCCCCTATTTGGCTTCTCGAGGGAAAGGAAGGAAGTTGAAGGAGGGGTAGGACTCCATGTCTCTCTAGGGGGGCAGTCCCGCAACTACAGGTTCGTCATCGTGGATGCCCCCAGTAGCTACAGAGCCATCTTCGAGAGGCCCCTCATCAGCGCCTTCTACTGCATCCCCTCATCCTTCCACCAATGCCTGAAGTTCAATGTCGAGGGTGTCCAGGTCCGGGTCCATGAAGATCCCAAGGTAGTGAGGGAGTGCTACGTCACGACGGTGAACTCCATCTCTTGGATGGAGGGGGCTAAGGAGATGGGGCGGAGGATGGAGGAGGCGGAGCAGGAGGCTGGCGGAGAGGATATAGAGGTGGAGGAGAGCCGCGCCCAGGTGGAGGTGGCGGAAGAAGTCCAGGAGCCGGCCAAGGCGATGGCCGTGGAGGAAGCCGAGTAAGAGGTCCTCGCCCCCGGAGGGGGGTTGCCGAAGAGTGGGGGGAGCAGTCTCGTCTGGAGGCGGCAGAAGAGGAGGAATTCCAGGCCTTGAAGAGGTAGCTTACTCAGCCCCCCCTGCTCTAGGACCAAAGGAGGGGGATGATGAAAGTGAGGGGATAGATAGTTCTTACTCTAGAGGGGGGGGGGGTGAATAGAGTATTTAAAACTTATTTAAAAATTTAATTGCGGAATAGAAATACTAATAAAAGAGACTAGAGAAAAGAAATAAGAAGGACTACCATATCAACATTGCACACAAAGAAATCACAAGGCAACACAGACGACATAAGAAAATTTATAGTGGTTCACCAAAACTAGTTACATCCACTCTTCTACCACCCAGGTAGGAATCCACTTAGGTTTTTGATCAGGTGCCCTATCACCACAAGATCTGCTTCAGGTAGATCTATAAACCCTTTGAGCTTTTGATCAGGAGCTCAAAATCCAATAGGTTTTTTATCAGGTGCCCTATCACCAAAGAGTTCACTTTTGAAGGTAGAGATAACCCTGTATAGATGGAGGTAAAAGAAAAAGTATATGAGAATCTTCTCTTTCTCAGACAAGTGAGAAGATTATGTGGATTAAATAAAAAATCCAAGCTCCCCCTGGGATATTGTATGAATCTAGGAAGATGAAGCTTGGCCCTGGGTGTAGGACTTCAAAGTGAAAAGGTTGTAAAGACCTTTTGGAATCTGATAATAGTGGTTGATGTTGAGATTCTCTGTGAATCTTTGAAGACTGAAGAGAGAAGAAGACTGGTTAAAAATTGACCAGAGAGAGTTCTTCTTCTTCTTCTTCTTCTTAGCAAAGCATGCAGTATCCACTGAGAGCAAAAGATTCTTTTCTTTCTGTTTGATTACTGACTTGTGTACTGTCACATTCTCTTTTTGTTATATTGAGATATATATTCTGTCAGTGAGAAGAAAAATGGACTGAATTTGAATTCCCAAGGCAAGGCATACTTTACTGCAAGAAATAAGGAGCCCAAACGGCTAGAATGGCTGGCAGTCATAAATACAATCCATAACTATCTCTACACAATATTCTGTGAATGCCATAATAAATGCTTCAAGAAATACGGCTATCATCCTTGGGAGTATCAACATTTATTATCAGAATATATCTTGACTTAAAATAATTGACCATAGCCATACCAAATAAAAACTTCCGACTTATCTGAAAAACTGATAGAAGAAGACAACATAAAATCGTAAGGCTCGGATCAGAGATCATCGACCAGGGATAAGAGATCGTCGAGCTTCGATTACTGGAGAGAAATAAGAGATCGTCGACCTGAGCTCGTGGATCGTCGAGCTCAGTTCAGAGTAGGAGACTCTGAGACCGTCGATGGGAGATCGACGATCGTCGAGCAGAGTTCGACTATAGTCGAACTGTTATAGATGGATCACAACATATTCTGAATCTGAATCTGAGTCCAATGCAAAGCTGGTCTGCCCAAACCTGATCTAAAGGGGATCTAACTAAGACTAAAGACAGAGACCCTGGCTATAAAAGAGGGTCTAAACAACCTAAGAGTGAACCTAGCACAAAGCCAAACAGAGGTTCCAACATTCTCCCCCTTTTTGTGTGAGGTAACTCAAAAACAAAACTGAAATGAAATGAAATGCAAAGACCATAAATATCTGAAGGAATGAAATACCATCAACAGATATGTTATAGCAGTACATTGTACATATTCAGTTAATCGTTAAACAAATAACATAAACTATGGTTTATCAAATGAAGAGCCAAATGAAGTTTTTGAGAAAATTATCTTCCTGCTTGGGTCTTGTACATTATTCTTGGATGTCATCAAGTCTTGCCTACCAAGAGATGTCTGAGAGTTGACTCTGGGCACAACTGCTTCTGGATGCAAAGCCATATAATCAGCTGGATTGAAGACTTTCTTGCTTACTTAAAGTTTATCCAGCTCCTTTTCTCTGAAAGATGACATAGTAGAGAATGAAGATGGATCTTTCCCTTCTTCTACAGCTTTTCTGATCAGAGAAAGGCCAATCAGTTCCTGAAGTCTAGCCATCCTGAAGTTTTGGTCAAGTTCCTGTTCAACAGGTAGCTGATCTTCTTGAGGAGGTAATACAATGACTGCTTTTAACTGAGTGGATTGAGCTTGAAAGCATGTTGAATTAAGCTGTTCATCATTTTGGGAGTAGAGAGAACTAGGAGGGGCAACCTCACTATTTTTTCCTTTAGATCTGAGAGATTCATCATGTCTTTTGACTGTAGCTATCATTTGAGTCTTTGAAGCAATTTGTTGGAGAGAAGGAGAAGATGAAGAATTCTGATAAATTACTTCTTTCACTTGCTCTTAGGAGCTCTGACTTCTGTGCTGCTGACTGCTTCCCTGAAACTGAGTTCTGGAGGATCTGTCCCGCATTTGAGATGATCTTGAATAAGAGGAAGGCTGGGAAGATGCACCAGAAGCTCGAGAGATAGCACCTGAAGCACCAGCAGCAGGAGGAGGAGGACCTCTTCTGAATTTCTAAGAAGGTGGAGAATATCTCCTGCTCTTCTTTCTTGCTTTTTGCTCATTCTTGGATAGCCACATCCAGCTCTCCATGCCAGGGTATGGGGTAATTCCTTTCAAAATGTAATAAGGTGTATCATTGGTATTTCCTGGTTTAGGAGCAGCCTGTGGAGCAACTTTTCTTTTCTTTGAGGCTTTCTTTTTCTTAGAATCACTATCATCTTAATCATCATCATCAAATAAAACTTGAGGATTGACATATAATTCATCTATTTCCCTTATTTGCTTGTCAATTATCTTCTTAGCAGCCTTTTATTTGGATTCTTCCAGAATGTCATTAGCAGTCGAATAATCCAAAGAGGGATAAGGACTAATAGGCTCACAAAGATTGATTAGACTTATTTCTAGGGATAAAGCCAAATTTTCTGAGGCCACTAGATCAAGTAAATCATCAGCAATTGAGAGAGCATTATTCTCAGTCTTCTTTTCTGAAGAAAGCAAAAAATCAACATCCATAGAGGATGACATATTTGTACATTTTGTAACTGATAGAGTGTCTGAACAAGCTGGAGCTGATTTATTCTGCAGAAGATGTTTCATAATAGAGGGACTTATGGGTCTGGTATAACAGACCATAGCCCTGGAAGAAATAGCCTCATCTGAAAACAAAACTGTTCTGAACATAGAGAAAGAATATAAAAGAGTTTTCAAATCAATAGATGGGTTAATAAAATAATAACCACTGGAAATCTCAGGGATTGACACATCAGTGTCCTTATCTGTCATCATCAAATCTGAAAATAGAACTATGTCTGTACAAAACTTTTGAAAAGCTTCTTCTTCCTGTTCTGCTGGAGGAATCTAAACCTGAAGTTCTGTTGATATTGGACCTACAACATCTTCATGGGACATCTCCCCCTGCCTGGTTTCAGTGAGGACTGGAACCAAGACCCTAGATGAAGAAGGGATAGAGGAAGTAGAGAGAGAAGAAGTGATGAGGGCAGAAAGAGAGGAAATAGATTGAGCAAGAGGTGAAATTGCCTCTGCTATCAGGGATTTTAGGGTGGGAGTAAGAAGTTCCAGAATATGAGAGAGAGAGATATGATCATCTTGAAGAAAGTCAGCTGGAGTCTGAGTTGAGACAGAAGTATGAGAGGGAGGAGGAGTAAAATCTGTCATGATTTCATCCTGGATTGGAGAGATTCTTGGGAAATGGATGGGGGAATTTTTAGGAGAATTTTGAGGAGAGTTCTTACTCTAGAGGGGGGATTCAATGTTTATTGGTGAATTAGGTTGACAAGAAGGGGAAGTGTGAGGAGAGAGCAGATCAAAATTTGGAGATGACAAGTTGGAGAAGAGTTGAGATTTAATATGGTGTTGAGGAGACTGGGTATGAGAGGAACTTCATCAGTAGGGTGAGGAGTGGTTGTGACAGCCCTTGTGTCCTCAGATGTACGAGAGGAGGTTCCGACCCTAGAGGGTTTCTGAATTGACCTCTCCCACTTCCCGAACAAAGATGAATCCATCCTTTTGCTGGCATTAATAGCTATGGTTGGAGAAACCAAAAGCTCTGGGGCTTTCTGTTGAAGGAAGATTCCTATAATCCTTCCTAGACAGACTTCCTTTTTGTTATTCTTTCTCTTAATCAAATCGAAAAACAAACTGGCCCAATCAAGGGCCTTCTTGTTTACTAAAGCATACATTATGGCAAACTGCTGTCTGTTGATATTATCATGGGCCGAGTGCTTGCCAAGCAGAACCTTTCCCACTATATCCGTGAGAAACTTAAACCCTATAAATAGGCTTTTCTTTAATAACTTCGATGGAATGCCCTCGGCATGACCCATCTCCAGAAGCATCCTGCTATATTCTGCACTGTCCTGATCCAAATCATTTGTTCCATTCTTTAGCTCAAAAACTTCTGTAAGAGATCCAAGGTTTAGAGTAACTTGCTGTCCCAAGATGGAACCAATCATCGAAGAATCATTGACAGAGGAGGTGTAAACCCATTCCTTTATCTCAGCAACAGATAGCTTTATCCTTGTAGACATAAGTTTCTTCAACCCCTGATCATCGCAAAGCTGCAGCATTTCCTGAAACACAACATCACAATGAATGAAAGAGCCGAAGTCGACATCAAATCCTGTGTCGAACTTCATCACTGTGAGAACTGCTGCAGAGATCGCCATGGAAAACCTGTAAACTAGAGAGAGCAAAAATCAATAGCAGAGGGGAAATATGAAAGCGCGGGATAGAGATCGAGAAGAAACCTACATATAGGTTTTTGGAATATGAAGAGATGATCTCTGGCCGATGATAAAAATAAGAACGTCGATCTTAGGTCAAAGATATAATTTATAAGCAAATAATATCTTTGGTCTCTGATCTCAGTTGGAAAATCAATCGTCGAGCTGAGGTCGACGATTAGTTTTCTGAAGCAAAGTCGTCGATCTCCGATCGACAATTTTGTCTTCATACAGAGCTGTTGTCAATCTCAGGTCGATGATTGAGCTCAAGATGAGTTCGAAGATCGTCGATCTCCGTTCGACGATCATTGACCATATCTTCGCACAGACAAAATTCAGGATTAATCCATTCCATTTATCATTCCAAGCTGATTCAAAAAGAATAGATGTTTTTGCACATCCAGAGGCTTGGTAAAAATATCTCCTCTTTGCAAATCAGTGGAGATAAACTTGAGGTTAATTGATGCGCGTAAAATATGGCAAGTGTACCGGTCGCACAAGTAATAAAGTTGGGAATAAATCCCCGGATGTCAGTCTCTTGAGGAATGCAATTAGCGTCGAATGATTTAGACTCTAAAACTATTGTTATGAGAGTTAATTGAAATAAACAGAAAAAGAAGGGGCTTTGGTTGGTGGTCTTATGACCGATCACACTAATGTAAACTATGCGGGTCGCAATCATCGCTTCTCAAGGCGAGACGGATGTAGCAGCCGCGATGCCGTACTTCGGTTGGTGAGTGGACGGAAGTCTAGCGAGTGAGGTGATTAGTGCGGAGTGAAAATGAGTGAAACGAACATATGGAGTGGAGCGAGATGGAGCGAGGCGCATCAAAGAATAATTCTCATAAGCAAGATGAAACACAAACGATCAAATTAACACTAGAAATTGATGTTCATTACATGCATAAACATTCCATGCAACAAGAAAAGATAGAAAATGCAAAACCACGAGATTGAAGATCCACCGCGGTTGTTGGCCGGAGGTGCGGGTTGTCAATCCGCTTCCAAGCGCAGTCCGAGGAGGGCTTCCGGTACCACCGAGCTGTCACCTCGAGGGCCTGTAATTCCGTTCTCTAGGTATGCTTCATCTTCTTCCTTGGTGGACAGCTCGGAGAAGAATGATTCAATGGCTGGGAGGATCACCGGAGGATGCGGAATGCTTTGGAATCGCCGGAGAAGGTCCTCCCGATGGTAGGGATGAAGGTGGAGGCGAATGGAACTGCTGGAGGGCGAAACGACGGACTGGCGGTGGTTCCGTATCAACGTCCGTTACCCTAATTCGCGGAACAGGGCTTTTTATAGCTTGCAGAATAAATAGGGCGCACGACCACTGGCGCACGACCAGTGGTCGTGCGCGACCAAGGTCAGCGCTCGTGCGCGAGCAACCAGTAGACCTGCATCAGAAAATCAATGGTCGCGCACGATCAGCAGCGCACGATCAGTGATCGTGCGAGGCAATGCTGCTGATCGTGCGGAAATTGCCAGACAGAACTTTGTAAAATGGGTATGACTGCGCACGATCGGCGGCGCACGAGCAGGGGTCGTGCGCGGTATGGCAAGTGATCGTGCGGAAGGTTCAAGACAGAGATTTCACAAATGAGTCCGGGCTGCGCACGATTAGTGATCGTGCGCCAGGAGGTCGATGGTCGTGCGTGGGTAAAAACGCACGACCACTGACTCCTTTGCCAAAAATAGTGAAACGCCTATCCCGAATGCCCTCACGATCCCCAAACCTGCAGGAAAACTGCACGGGACATCGATCGTGGCAGCCGCAGCAAACAATAATAATCATAGCAAGAATGAAAATGCACACAAGCACAGAAATGGGCTAAAAAGGTGCACAGGGCGTGGAATGCCGTAGCTAACCAAAAGGAGTACTAATGGCGCTAAAAGATAGTGCAAAGCTGAGGAAAAAGGCCTAGATGAGTCCAAAATAAGGTATAAAATAGGGACTCATCACACCCCCAGACTTAACCATTTGCACGTCCCGGGCAAATAATCATCTTGTGGACTCAAAAATGGCTAGCTGACGTAGTAATTTCAAAATACAGTAAGACAAGAAATCGAGAAACACAAGTGCATAGAAAATATAATAGAAGGAGTTTTTAATCATGCTATGCAATTTATAATTTTCGATAAACGTAAATAAATACTGTCATTACTCAAAGGTTGAATTTCCGAAGAATCGCGCGATCATGTGTAGGAAGAAAATAGGCAAGTCGGATGGTGGAGCATTGCCAAAGAGCGGGGCTCGTGATCACCTCCAAAGGAATCCACCAATGTCGGGGACCATATGCTTGCCCGTTCACACTTTCTCCACGATGCTAGTTCGACTCGAGCATAAATCCGTAGGACTTTAGGTGAAGAGTTGGGGCTTGGGTGTAGACATAGGTATGGATGAAAAGGATGAAAACGAAGGCTACGCACAACCCAACGGAGCTCGCACAATTACAGATTTCCCACTAGCAAAATGAATGCGAGTGCACCACACCCCCAGACCTGGTTTTTACAACATGGGTGTGTGCACCGCCTACCCCAAAACAGATTTCTCAAAAACAGATTTTCATTTATACTTTTTATTTTCTCTTTTTCGTTTCTTTTTCACAATTTTTTTGCTTTTATAATTTTTTTCTTTTTCAAATTCTTGAATTTCAGCAAATATAACAAGATGGCAAATCCACATTTTTCACAAAACCACTTCCCACATCAACAACCCAACGAGAAAATGCTTGGAACGAGAGCTCGACGCGGGTGTGCGACTAGGATTGGCTTGAGGCATTGGTGAATTGAGTGTGGAGCTGAAACAAAAGGAAGGTAGGCTCAACGGGGCTAGCGAGGGCTATGTTAGGACGGGTGCAAGGCTCAACCGGGCCAAAGTGATGGCCTACGTCACGCTCACGCTCGACTAACCGTGCACCAATGCTTCGAAAGTAACCTGGGGCAAGTTCTTAGTCATCGAGAAAAGTGATCCGTCCTCCCGACTCAAGCAATACAAAGCTAGCGATGCCTACACACATTCCTACACTACCGAGTGATTACTCCGGATTCATAGATTTGAGTAGGACAAACAGTATTTACGAGTGCAGAAAAAAATATAAATTGCAAGCATAAAGAAAAACTAAATCTATACAATTTCTACACAACGCGAGCACTCGATTAGGAGCACTGCACGAGTTTCGAACTACTCTAAATCAAAATACTACGTCAACACCACCATCTTAAAGTTTAAACGAAATAATACATCAACTTGAGCCGCACGCGTGGTCAAGTGCGCGCTCATGTGGGTGCCAAAGTGTGTGCAGCAGGAGTCTAAAACAATGAAGCAAAAAGGAAAACTACTGGCATGCGAAATTAAATGTGCTCGTGGAGTGCACAAGCGGCTCTTCCCCCCAGACTTGAATGAAAACATAAGCAAGTAAAATAGACATTCAACCAAGGAATGAAATCTTAAGCGAGAGAGAGTACCTATGCTCCAAAGAGTGGAGCATGCCAGAAGATTGCGTGATGATTCGCGGGAGTTGCTGCTTCGCACAAAAGATAAGCTGAACCTGCGAATTAGGCCGAACAACAGAAAATACAAAAAATAGAAAACATAAAATAAAAAGCATAAACGAGGGGACCAAAAGGTCCAAGCTTGGGTTGTCTCCCGAATAGCCCTTTTGTTTACCGTCCTTAAGGTGGACCAAATACCTGTATTAGCAGTTGTATATAGTGTTTTTGTAGCAAAATAAAAGCTACGAAATAGAGAGCGAAATAAGGTCCCAAAGCAACTAGGAAAATAAGCAGGAAAAGCGAGGCAGAGCGGCAATCAGCTATATGCCGATTTGTGGTCAGTCTTTCCGGTGGAGAGCGAAGGAGAAGCAGAATTTTTCATAGCATCTTGAGAAGGGGATTTCCCCTTGCTCAGATGGTGCGTGTCTTCGCGCCGGAAGGAAGATTAACGCTTATCGCGCAAGCGCTTGGCCTCCTTCAGCTTCTCAACCGATGGAGACTTCCAAGGAGTGGATTCCACAGTTTTCCTAGATTTTATGATCGATGGCGTCATTTTCGGCACCGCGACGGCGATCGGATCAGCCCAAGCGACAGAACGCTTAGCACAGTCATGAATATTATTACAAGAATAAATGTCTAGGGATTTTGTTGGTACCCTAGTTTGATTTGAGTTTAGTCCTCTCCTTTGTGCCCCTTGACCCAAGAAATATCTATGGTCAAAGGTTAGAAGTCTAGCTGTAGAGTCCTCACTTTTCCAGATTGAGAATTTGGTTAAGTAGGTTTTTCGTTCGACTATAGTCGAACGTCGCTCGACAAAGCGTCGACCGACTGATAGACGATCGTCGATCAGCCGATAGACGATAGTCACTCCTTGGAAGTGCTCCTGGGTAAGCACTCACATTTCTGGCTGAGTTAGTAGGAAAAGTGCTCCTGGGTAAGCACTCTGCCCACGATAATATAACAAGGCAGCAATTCGCACTGATGTGTGCGATTGTTAATCAGAAAAGGATAGATTGGGCAGCAGTGATGTTTGAGTTAATAAGGAAAAAGAATGGCAAGAAGGAAGTCACCCTAGGAAGGGTTATCGGTATTTTCCTGAAGGAAAAATACCCTCAGCTGCTGAGTTCAACTGCAACAACAATCAACGCCAGCAAGAAGATGGATCCCCACCTGTTCTCAAAGTGGAAGAGAACTTTTGTGAAACCTGCTCCAGCAACATCTGAGGACACAAGTACTGTATCAGTCACTCCTCACCATGGTGAAGCTGGCTCAGCTCTTCTTTCCTCCTCCTCTGCATTGCTGTCTGCCTTAGTTGAAGTTCCATCAACTTCAGCTGAAGTAAGACCTTCTTCCTCTGCTGCTCCAGAAACAACTACGGTTGTTCCTCTTTCCCCTCCAGCCTCTCCTCTACCTACTCATCTGGCTAGGATATCTGCTCCTAGCTTCGATTTGTTAGGATCAGAGAGAATTCCTACTCCTCCTGTATCTCCCGTTCATTCCCCAATTAATTCCCCAATTAACTCTCCTGCTCCATCTCCAATTCAATCCCCTGTCCACACCATTTCTCATCCCTGTACCACTCCCATATCTGCTGCAGCTCCATCCACTTCTCATCCTTCATCTATTGAGATCTCTCCTGAACTTATCTCCCGCATTGTGGAGCTGATTACCCCGTCAATCAAAACCATGATTGAAGAGGCAATCGCTCCCCTTGCAGCCTCCATTGATCTCTTAACTGCCTCCATCAAATCCCTTTCAAAATCTGCTGAGCCATCTTCCTCAAGGGGCCTGGTTTCAGTACCCACTGAAATCAGGCAGGGGGAGATGTTCCATGAAGATGCCTCAGACCATCCTGCCTCTCCTCCTGCTATAAAAGATACAGTAATGACTGCCCAGGAAGAATCTGCTCCTGCTGAGAAAGAAATAGCTCCAGTTTTGTCTGATAAGGAGATAGCAGAAGGAATCTTGCTATCTGAAATTGCAGTTAAAGTCTGCTTAGAAGATCTTACCTCTCCTGTGATTGCTAGATTCTTAGAAGGAATTATAACTTCATATCTGAATGAATCATGGGAAATGGTCAAATATGAAGGTAACTCATTCATTCGTTTTGTTGATGAGTCGATTAATTTGTTAGTTTGTGAATTCCTAGAAGGAATGATTTCTGTTTATTTAGCAGATCTATATTCATAATTCTACAGATGATATTAGAGAATTCTTATCTGCTCAGATAATAAAAATTGTCTCCGAGGCTGCCCTAAGTGTTTCTAATATTCAAGTAGATCCTGAACTGGAATCTTTTCTAGATGATAGAGAGGAGGAATCTGAAAATCAAGATAAAGTCAAAGATGACTCTCCTGTTCTGAATTTGGAAGAAGTTCAAGCAAGAGCTGCCTGGGATTTAAGAGTACTGTCTTTAGAAGAGAAAGAAAAGGAATTGCAAGTTGAAAAGTCAACCATCTGGGATGACTCTCCAGGGTTGGACTTAGACTCCCTTCTGGCTCTGGATGCCATGGAAGAGGAAAAAGAAAAATCTGCTCTGAAGCTCAAAGAAAAGGCTATTTCAGAAGCCTATGATCCTTATGAAAATCCTCCCTCATCTCATTCGGATGATGATGATTCTGATGTTTCTGAGAAGTCAAAGAGAAAGAAAGCTGTTTCAAAGAAAAGGAAAGCTGCTCCTCCTCCTCCAAGTAAAGATAATGACACTCCCAATTATATTCTGAAGGGCATTGACCCTAAATCCAAGGATTTTCAGCACTGGATGTGGTTTTCAAAGAATCAGCAGAAAGAAAGAAAAAGGACTAAGAGGTATGATAGTCCTGTCTCTAGATGGACTCCCAGAGGTCCTCCTCCTCCTCCTCCAGGTGCAGGAGCCTCTGGGAACCTATCAGCTAATCCTACTGCCTCTTCTGGAAGATCTGCTTCTTTTCAGCCCCAGCCAAGACAAAGTTATCAAAGCTCGCAAGGCAAATCGTTTTCTGAGAAAAGTGTTTCAAAAGGTAAATAGTTTACTTTGTTTTAAAAATTTCTAGCAAGATCCTTTTTGCTAAGTATACTCTAATATCTTATCTAGATAAAGTATCTGAGGCTGCTCCTCCTGAGCCTGTTTATGAAAATCCTGAGCTTGATCCTAATTTTAGGATGGCTCATTTCCAAGAACTAGTAGGAGCAGCTCAAATTAGAAAAGCTAGAGCCGAAGGAAAAGATACGACTGGTTTAACTACCATATCTGTTTACAGAAAGAAAGAGCTTGAAAAGTTCCAGGTTAATCCTGAGGTTTTTGACCCCTCTAAATATATGGAAAAACATCCTGAAGCAGTAGTCCCAAGAACTGCAGAGCTGAAGATCATTGGTGCGCAGGACCTGAAAATGTCAAAGAAAGAATCTGATGATCCGTTAAGGAAAATATCTTTTGTTTCTAGCTCTTCTGTAGCTAAGCCTGACTCTGTTGATCCATAGTTTGATTAACTGCTGTGCTATATTTGTTTATCTGTTTGATAATCTGCTAGTCTATTTCCTGTATTTTTTATTGCTCTTTAGCTAGCTTTATGTTTTAGTTTTTGAGAGACTTAACTCAAATAGGGGGAGATTGTTGGTACCCTAGTTTGATTTGAGTTTAGTCCTCTCCTTTGTGCCCCTTGACCCAAGAAATATCTATGGTCAAAGGTTAGAAGTCTAGCTGTAGAGTCCTCACTTTTCCAGATTGAGAATTTGGTTAAGTAGGTTTTTCGTTCGACTATAGTCGAACGTCGCTCGACTATCGTCTATCGGCTGATCGACGATCGTCTATCAGTCGGTCGACGCTTTGTCTGCGCTGATAGGTCGACTATCTGTTGATAGGTCGACTATCTGTTTTGCGCTGATAGTTCGACTATCTGTTGATAGGTCGACTATCTATTCTGCGCTGATAGTTCGACTATCTGATAGTTCGACTATCTGTTCTGATAGGTCGACTATCTGCCGAGGTAGTTCGACTATCTTCTTCGATAGGTCGACTATCTGGATCGTTCGACTATCTGCCCGATAGATCGACGATCTCCGTGCGTCGGTCGACGATCTCCGAAGGTCGTTCGACGCTTTCTGCCTGCCTTTATATTTTGTATTTATTTATTATATTTAATTAATTAATACATTTTCTGGCACATTGTTTTAAGCTGTATGATAATATTTCCAGGCATTATCTGCTCTATTCTTTTTGCCTGAGTCAAATCTTTTTAAGATAAAGTTGTTTGTCTTATTAGCTGTCTTTGTAAATTACTTTATCTGCTGACAGCCCTTTATAGCCGTTGGACTGAAAAGTCTTCTATTTGCTATAAAGAGATTATTTCTGATATGACTTTATTTAGTCCTTCTGTTATTTGATTTGGTCCTGCAGCTTCTTAGAAAAAGGGTTATTCCTTTTATAGAATGTTTTGCTGCAGAGATGTTTCTATCTTCTTGATATTTATAGCCCAGGTCTCAAGGCTCAGAAGAAGACAAATAATTCAAATGGAAGAGAGCCGTTGCTTGCTGCTGTTATATAAAGAACCCTTTGAAGAAGGATTCAAGCTAGTAATAGTAAATAGAAAACAGTCAGCAGTCATTAGTTGAGAGCTAATAGCTAACCAGTTGTTCATTCAAGCCTTCAAGCTTTCTGCTCTCAGAAATTTCCACCTAACTGAGAAGTGTTAAGATCTTCATCTCTTCTTCACCTGAGTTCTCCTGCTTTAAGGAAGTTCAAACTCAGAGTTCTTTTGAAGAAGAAGAAGAAGATAGCTGCTTGAAGAGATTTGATTTTGTTATTTACTTTCTACCTGTAGCTTTTCCTTCAGAACTTTCTGAAGAGTTTTTCTGCACTGAAGCAAGACTTCACCTGGACATCTTTGAGCCAGGGGGAGCCTTGATTCTTTAGAGCTTTCTAGCTCAGTGCAAGCTTTTGTGCTTCTCTAATCTATTGTAAAATAGAGAAGACATCTTAACCTTCTTCCCCCTCCTGTACAGGGTTATTACTCCCTTCAAAAGTATCCCTTGGTGGCAGGGCACCTGATCAAAAACCTGTGCTTGGTTTTTAGACACGTGATCAAAAGTCTAAAGGGTTTCTGAATCTACCTGAAGCAGATTCTGTTGGTGATAGGGCACCTGATCAAAAACCTGAGTGGATTCCTACCGTGTGGGTAGAAGAGTGGACGTACCCAAGTTGTTTGGGGAACCACTATAAATTTCCTTGTGTCGTCTAGATTCCATTGTTTAATTCCTGTATTATGGCTGTGATTAGATATAACTAGGTTGCTAGTTGCTGTGTAGGTTTTCCAAGCCTTAACTGTAATTACAGTTAGCTTGAGTTTGTGCACATCACTTGTGTTAGGCTCTAGGGTTAAATCTATATCTATAATCTTTCATTCCGCACTTCACTCCAAGGGAGTTGGGTAGACCATTAAGTTTTGTCTAGTGCAAAATTTGATAACTCTATTCACCCCCCTCTAGAGTAGTATCTATCCCTTCACTTTCAGATTTCTCCCGCATGGAACTAGGAATGTCATGCTCAATAACAGCATCGGTGGGAAATGGCACGGTCGCCGTGTCTTTGGTGCACTCGAACATCTTCGTGGTCAACAAGTCATTCTTCTCATCAGTCGTCTCGGTCAATCCTCCCTTTGTTTTCTCATCCGTAAGGGTTGCCTTCAAAGCTTGGATTCCAGAATCTTCCTTAAAATCTGCACTACTCAGAAAAACGTCGTTTTGAACAAGAGAGGGGTGTACGGAAGTATCATCGAGGGCGAAATCATCGGCCGGCCAGGTGACGCGTCCTTTGGAAAAATCCAGGGATGCGCCACTTGCCGTCAGGAATGGGACACCAAGTACCGGAATGGAGTCATTTTCTTTTGGTCCCATGACCTGAAAATCAGTGGTAAAATGTTTGCTGTTAACCTCGATCTCAACTTCCCTCACACCACCTTCAGTATCAACCACATTTCCATTAGCTAAAATAAGTGATTTCCGGTCTTCGGTGTTTATTTGCAATTGCATCTTCGCGACATCCTGTAGAGTGAGGATGTTGCTAGATGCTCCGGAATCACATAAAGCAGTGGTTTCAACATTGTTGATCATACAGCTAATCACGAGTTCGTTGTTATTCCCCAGCCTTTCCTCCCCAATGCTTTTCCCTTGTTCGTGGGGATTTTTTTCGGTGTTGCTTGGGAGAGTACCATGAGTGCGCTCGGAGACCATTTGAGCCAATTGGCCCAACTGTGCCTCAAGCTTACGCATTGAAGCGGCTTGGTTTGTCATGTTCGTCTGGGAAACTTCATCAAATTTTTCAAACATTTCAGCCAATGAATTGGTTTTTACGGCGGGGGGCCCTTGGGGGTAATTCGGGTGAGGCGGCCGCGGTTGGCTTCCGGAGGCGGAGGCATCATTTTGATGTTGCCCCGGTTGCCATCGTTGGCCCGGTGCGTTTTGATTCCACGAGAAGTTCGGGTGATTTCTCGCACCCGGATTATACGCATTTCCATAAGGCGCGCCCCTATTTTGATTCACGATAAAATTAACAGTTTCATTAGAAAAGGCGGGGTCATACGTTACCTCTGCTCCAGGGCACTCAAAGCTATGATGATCGGCTCCTCCGCATCCTTGACATGAAATGGCCAACACCGGAGCAGCAGCAGCAGGCCTTGATGCTTCCACAGCAAAGACTCCACTTGTCCCACGAGGGGTATTCCTTCCTGCGGTCCAAAAGGTGTTGTGCGTGGCGGTGTCCTGCAAAACTCTCAAAGCATCCTCAGGAGCAAGGTTCATAATTGTTCCACCAGAGGCGGCATTAATCATGGCGCGGTGTTGAGGTTCGATGGAGAAGTAGAAGCTTTCCATGAGATTCCACGTTCGGAATCCGTGGTTGGGGCACTTCCGCAGCAACTCATTGAAGCGCTCCCAAACTTCCGCTAAGCTCTCTTGGTCGTTTTGCCTAAAATTAGCGATGGCCCGTCTCAAGCTCACGATACAGTAGACCGGATGGAATTTGGCTAGAAACTTTGTGGTAAGAGCCTCCCAGGTTGTGGCAGTTCCAGGAGGAAGGGCATGAAGCCATGACTTGGCTTTGTCATGTAGAGAGAAGGGGAAGAGACGGAGCTTGACCGTATCATCAGGAATCCCAGCATAGCGGAAAGTAGCGCAGATTTCCGAAAAGTCTGCCAAGTGAAGATGGGCATCCTCCGTGGCCATTCCGAAGAACTGTGCGTTGTTCTGGATGATGTTAAGAATTGCTGGTTTGATCTCGAACTGCTGGTTTGCGATCGCCGGTCCGAACCCAGGGTAAATGCTCCCTACAGTGGGAGTGGTGTAGTCTCTCATGGTTCAGACATGCGGCGGATTCACCTCATTCTCATCCCTGTTCTGGTAATCATGGAGGTTCCCTCCAACACGAACTCCGTTATCATTGTTCAACTGATCTCCCATTGTGATTGGATTGATAGCAGCGGCACGCCTTTGCGCACGAAGAGTTCGCTCGATCTCAGGATTGTAAGTAACGAGATCTCTTGCAGCTCGTCCCTGCATCCACTGAAGCAACAAAACAAAGAAACAAAAATCAAAAAGCACTAACTCTTATACCAATACTTCCAGAAATCATAATCGTTCAACAGTTGCATTCCCCGGCAACGGCGCCAAAAACTTGATGCGCGTAAAATACGGCAAGCGTACCGGTCGCACAAGTAATAAAGTTGGGAATAAATCCTCGGATGTCGGTCTCTTGAGGAATGCAATTAGCGTCGAATGATTTAGACTCTAAAACTATTGTTATGAGAGTTAATTGAAATAAACAGAAAAAGAAGGGGCTTTGGTTGGTGGTCTTACGACCGATCACACTAATGTAAACTATGCGGGTCGCAATCACCGCTTCTCAAGGCGAGATGGATGTAGCGGCCGCGATGCCGTACTTCGGTTGGTGAGTGGACGGAAGTCTAGCGAGTGAGGTGATTAGTGCGGAGTGAAAATGAGTGAAACGAACATGTGGAGTGGAGCGAGATGGAGCGAGGCGCATCAAAGAATAATTCTCATAAGCAAGATGAAACACAAATGATCAAATTAACACTAGAAATTGATGTTCATTACATGCATAAACATTCCATGCAACAAGAAAAGATAGAAAATGCAAAACCACGAGATTGAAGATCCACCGCGGTTGTTGGCCGGAGGTGCGGGTTGTCAATCCGCTTCCAAGCACAGTCCGAGGAGGGCTTCCGGTACCACCGAGCTGTCACCTCGAGGGTCTGTAATTCCGTTCTCTAGGTATGCTTCGTCTTCTTCCTTGGTGGATAGCTCGGAGAAGAATGCTTCAATGTCCGGGAGGATCACCGGAGGATGCGGAATTCTTTGGAATCGCCGGAGAAGGTCCTCCCGATGGTAGGGATGAAGGTGGAGGCGAATGGAACTGCTGGAGGGCGAAACGGCGGACTGGCGGAGGTTCCGTATCAACGTCCATTACCCTAATTCACGGAACATGGCTTTTTATAGCTTGTAGAATAAATAGGGCGCACGACCACTGGCACACGACCAGTGGTTGTGCGCGACCAAGGTCAACGCCCGTGCGCAAGCAACCAGTAGACCTGCATCAGAAAATTAATGGCCGCGCACGATCAGCAGCGCACGATTAGTGATCGTGTGAGGCAATGCTGCTGATCGTGCGAAAATAGCCAGGCAGAACTTTGTAAAATGGGTATGACTGCGCACGATCGGCGGCGCACGAGCAGGGGTCGTGCGCAGTATGGCAAGTGATCGTGCGGAAGGTTCAAGACAGAGATTTCACAAATGAGTTCGGGCTGCGCACGATCAGTGATCGTGCGCCAGGAGGTCGATGGTCGTGCGTGGGTAAAAACGCACGACCACTGACTCCTTTGCCAAAAATAGTGAAACGCCTATCCCGAATGCCCTCACGATCCCCAAACCTGCAGGAAAACTGCACGGGACATCGATCGTGGCAGCCGCAACAAACAATAATAATCATAGCAAGAATGAAAATGCACACAAGCACAGAAATGGGCTAAAAAGGTGCACAGGGCGTGGAATGCCGTAGCTAACCAAAAGGAGTACTAATGGCGCTAAAAGATAGTGCAAAGCTGAGGAAAAAGGCCTAGATGAGTCCAAAATAAGGTATAAAATAGGGACTCATCATTAATCTTGTTTTTTGTCAATATAGTCTCTAAGAAAATGATGCCTTATTTCTATATGCTTGGTCCTAGAATACATGATTGGATTTTGTGCAATAGATATGGCACTGGTACTATCACAAAAGATGGTGGAATCTTTGAGAGAGTACCCATAATCCAGTAACTGATTTTTAATTCACAAGATCTGTGAACAGCAACTACCAGCTGCTCTATATTCAGCCTCTACAGTTGATGTAGACACAGAAGATTGTTTCTTGCAAAACCAGTAAACTAATCTATCACCCAGGAACTGACAGGTTCCTGAAGTGCTTTTTCTATCAATTCTGCATCCAGCATAGTCAGCATAAGAATATCCAGTTAATTCAAATTCTGACTCTGTGGGATACCAAAGTCCTAGATTAGGACAACCCTTTAAATACCTTAAAATTCTTTTGAGGAGAATTAAATGAGATTCTTTAGGATTGACTTGAAATCTAGCACAAAGATATGTTGCAAACATTATATCAGGTCTACTTGCAGTAAGATATAATAGGGACCCAACAATGGCCCTAAATTTTTTCTGATCAACAGGTTTGCCCTTTTCATCAGAATCAATTACTGCATTAGAAGCCATAGGTGTCTTCATAGCTGAGGCATCAGCCATCCCAAACTGTTTTACTAATTCCTTAGCATATTTGGACTTGGATATGAAGATGCCATCAGGAGCTTACTTTACTTGAAGACCAAGAAAGTAAGAGAGTTCACCCATGCTACTCATTTCAAACTTGGAGTGCATAAGGTCAGAAAACCTTTTGCAAAGTTTAGAATCAGTAGATCCAAATATAATATCATCAACATATACTTGAACTAACAGAATCCTATCATGATGATGTCTAACAAATAAAGTCCTATCTACAGTGCCTCTAGAAAATTTATGCTCTAAAAGAAAGCTAGCTAGGGTTTCATACCAAGCTCTTGGAGCTTGCTTTAGACCATAGAGAGCCTTATGCAATTTGAAAACATGGGAGGGGTGAGTTGAAGAGATAAAACCTGGTGGCTGTTCCACATATACTTCTTCTTTAAGTTTCCCATTGAGAAAGGCACTTTTGACATCCATTTGATATACCTTGAATTTCTTGTAAGCAGCATATGCCAAGAAAATTCTGATAGCTTCAAGCCTTGCAACAGGTGAAAAGGTCTGATCATAGTCAATACCTTCTTCTTGCCTGTAGCCTTGTGCTACTAATCTTGCTTTATTTCTGACTACTATGCCTTGAGCATCCAATTTATTTCTGAAGACCCATTTAGTTCCAATTACTAGCTGTCCATTAGGTTTAGGAACCAAATTCCAAACTTTGCATCTTTCAAACTGATTTAGCACCTCTTGCATTGCAATAATCTAGTGTGGATCTTGCTCTGCATCTTTAATGGATAAGGGCTCAATATGAGATAAGAAACAGGCATGCATCATATCTTCATTGAGTTGATGTCTTGTCTGCACACCCACTGACATGTCTCCTATCACTTGAGATATGGGATGATCTCTAAGTGTAACATAGTCAGGAGGTGGAGTTAGATCAACAACAGCAGCATCAAGAATTAATTCCTCTTGTGGAATTAAGTTTGCTGTTGGAGAGCCTTCAGCAGTTTCTAGAGATTCTTCTTCAGTATCTTCATCAATCTGTGGAGAGGGATGAGATATCACCTTTTGGGTGAAATTCAATTTATCCAATTTCTCACATAGATTTGGTACCTGCAAGAGATTACTGGTAGAAGCTTCCTTCTCCTTGTAAAACATATTAGCTTCATCAAAAGTAACATGAACAAATTTTTCAATTTTCAAAGATGATTTATTGAAAACTCTATATGCCTTGCTAACTTGGGAATATCCTAGAAAAATTTCCATTGTAGCTTTGGCTTCAAACTTTCTAAGGTAATCTTTATTGTTATTATGAATAAAACAAATACAGCCAAAAATTCTAAAATAATCTATTTTAGGTTTCTTCCCTTTAAGTAATTCATAGGGAGTCTTGCCCTTAAGTTTGTGTATCAAACTTCTGTTCAGGACATAATTTGCTATGCTTACAGCTTCTGCCCAATAGGATAGAGGCGTGTGAGCATCAACAAGCAATGTACCTGCAGCTTCAATGAGTGTTCTATTTTTCCTTTCAACTACCCCATTTTGTTGGGGAGTTCTGGGAGCAGAGAAGCAATGTTTGTTACCTTCCTTCTCATAAAATTCTTGCATAGGAAGAGATTCAAACTCAGTGCCATGATTACTTCTGATCAATGCAACTTGAGTAGAGTACTCAATCTTTATGTATTTTAGAAAGTCTGTAAGAACCTTGAAGTTATCTGACTTGTTTCTCAAGAAGAAAACCCAAGAGAACCTAGAGAAGTAATCTACAATGACTAAAGTATGGAACTTCCCTCCCAGGCTCTGTACAGCAATTGGTCCAAAAAGGTCCAAATGATGCAGATACAAAATCCTAGGCTAATCACTCTTATTAACTGATTTAAAGCTATTTTTAGTTTGCTTTCCTTCTTAACAAGCCTTGCAAAGGCTTTCCTTCTTGTAGGGGCAAGAGGGCAATCCTCTAACAAGGTTGTCCCTAGATAACCTAGCAATGTTTCTAAGGTTTACATGCCCTAGCCTTTTATGCCATAAAGTATTATTATTGCTAACCTGATTAAATAAACATATTTCTGAATAAGCAGAATAAAAATCAACTAAGTAAATTTTGCCTAACCTATATCCTGACAACACAATGCTGCTATTTAAAGAAATATTGCACTTTGAATCAGTAAAGCATACCTCATAACCTGCATCACATAGCTGACCTATGGATATCAAGTTATGTTTCAGACCACTTACATATGCCACTTTCCTGAATGTGATATCTCCAAGTGTGAATTCTCCTTATCCTTCTGTTTGGCCAAAGCTTGAGTCACCAAATACAACTTTTGGACCCAGCTTTGCCTTGTAGTTATTTAGGTTGGCCTTGTTTCCTGTCATGTTCTTGGAGCACCCGCTATCCAGGTACCATCTATCCTGTATGGTAGGATAGGTCTTCACCTACAAGAAGGCAGATTATATATTATGGACCCAGGTAACCTTGGGTCCTGACTTCTTTTCATACTTAAAACTTGAAATATAAGAATATTCAGGTTGATATTTATAGCCTAAGAGATTAAATCTCCTAGGTGGTATTATCCAGTTAGTTAAGGGATGAAATGATTTAGAGTTGGGGTTCTTATTGAGATTTCTGTTTCTGTTGAAATTTAAGTTTTGATAGCTCTGCTCTGAGTTCGACGATTTAGGTTAGATCGTCGATCTGCGTTCGATGTCCAACATTGATGTCATCGATCTCGGTTCTCAGAGTAATAGTAACTATTATCTGGGTTCCACGATCGTCGATCTTTGGTCGATGATACATAGTGATATCGTCGATCACCGTTTACAGATTGTTTGAACTCAAGCTCTGGGTTCTGAGATCGTCGATCGGCGTTCGACGCATAATGCTGAAATCGTCGATCTTGGTTCGACGATTTTTATTGAGACTTAGTTGTTTGTTTTTCCTTATTTTTCTCAACTTGTTTTAGAACCTTTTTTAACCTTTTTAATTTGCTATGTATTTTTCTTGCCTTTTTCTGAAATAATCTTTATGGGTTATGAGATATGATTTTTCTGGATGACTGGTGGTTCACTAGATGATGCACCTAATCCCAACTTACTTTTATTAAGCTTAGCATTGAGTGTGCTGGTTATTTCTTCTAGCTGTTTACTTCTTCCATTTAATGATTCCTATAGCTATTTTGCCTTACTTAATTCCATTTTCAGAAAAATGATTTGTTCACTATACAAGTCTATTTCATTTTTTAATTTGTTGTTTTCTGATACTAAAGTGTCATAGTTAACTTGCCTATCTCTGAGAAGTTTGATTTCCTTCTCAGACCTAATTAGATCACTACACATAGATTTAAAGTTTGATTTAAAATCTTCAGTGGTAAAGTAAAAATCTTCCAATACCTGATCACAATCTGAACATTCTTCAGATTCTTCTTCTTCTGAGACATTTCCTGAAGCATTGATGGCCATTAAGCAAATTTCCTTGGCCTTTGCTTCTTCTTCATCTTCACTAGAGCTGGAGGAAGATGATTCTTCAGTATCACTCCATGTTTCTGCAATAAATCCTCTCTCCTTCTTTTTGTGTTTATAGGAGGATGGTTTGCTGGAGTGCTTCTTGGAGTCTTTCTCCTTTCTCCTTTCCTTGTGCTTGTTTTCTGGACACTCTGGAAGAATGTGTCCAGCTTTTCTGCAACCAAAACAAATGATTTCTTTAGAAGGAGTTTTATCATACCTTGGTTTATCATCACTCCTTCATGATTTTCTTCTAAATTCTTTTCTCCCCATCTTGAAGAATCTCTTTGCAAAGAGACTCATCAGTTCTTCATTTGATGGAGAAGTTTCTGATTCTTCTGAAGCTTTGAAAGCAATATTCTGCTCATTCCTTGTTGGTGTAGCATTCTTTTGTTGCTCAACTTCTCTTGTCTTCAACAGCTATTCATAGGATTTTTGCTTTCCTAAGACTGATTCAGTGATCATCTCATGTGAGCTTCTGGTCTCTCTGATAGGCCAGATTCTAGAGTCCCATGAGCTGGGGAAGCATATGAGAATCTTGTCATTTATTTCTGTGACTGAGATGTCCTTGTTAAGGGTTTTCAGTTCATTAACAATGATACTGAGTCTGTTATACATCTCAGAAACTTGCTCAGTTTTTTCCTTTTTAAAATTTTCATACAGGGAGATGAGATGAGCTCTCCTGTCCTTCCTTTCATCTGCTGATCCTGCAACCATCTGGTTTAAGGAATCCCAGATGGCCTTAGCTAATTCACATTCAGCTATCTTCTGAAATATGTCATCAGATATTGTTTGTGCCAGTATATTCATGGCTTTTGCATCAACAATTATTGCTTTCTTGTATGCATCATTGTAGTCTGGAGGAGGTACTGCAGTCATATTTGTGGAAGTGCTTGGGGTGGCAGCTGGTGGAAAAGGTACTCCTGTTAAGATAGAAGCATAAATATCTTCATCAATAGAGTTCATATAAAGTCTTATTCTTGCCTTCCAGATTCCAAACTTTTGCAAGTTGCAAATTGGAGGTCTGGTGCTTGCAAAATCCTTGTACTGAGCCATGGTATAACAAAGAGGAATAGAGTAAGAAAATATCTATCAAAGAACTTAGGTTTAGGTGTTAGCCTGTACAACCTTCAACAAGAAAAACACACCCTCTGATACCAATTGAAAGTGAGGGGATATATAGGTTTTTACTCTAGAGGGGGGGGGGAATAGAGTATTTATAGCTTATTTAAAAATTTAAAAGAGACTAGAGAAAATAAATAAGAAGGACTAACACAGTAACACAACACACAAAGAAATCACAAGGCAAAACAAATGACACAAGAAAATTTATAGTGGTTTACCAAAACTGGTTACATCCACTCTTCTACCACCCAAGTAGGAATCCACTTAGGTTTTTGATCAGGTGCCCTATCACCACAAGATCTGCTTCATGTAGATCTAGAAATCCTTTGAGCTTTTGATCAGGAGCTCAAAATCCAATAGGTTTTTTATCAGGTGCCCTATCACCAAAGAGTTCACTTTTAAAGGGAGAGATAACCCTGTACAGATGGAGGTAAAAGAAAAAGTATATAAGAATCTTCTCTTTCTCAGACAAGTGAGAAGATTATGTGGATTAAATAAAAAATCCAAGCTCCCCCTGGGATATTGTATGAATCCAGGAAGATGAAGCTTGGCCCTGGGTGTAGGACTTCAAAGTGAAAAGATTGTAAAGCCCTTTTTGAATTTGATAACAGTGGTTAATGTTGAGATTCTCTGAGAATCTTTGAAGACTGAAGAGAGAAGAAGACTGGTGAAAAATTGATCAGAGAGAGTTCTTCTTCTTCTTCTTAGCAAAGCATGCAGTATCCACTGAGAGCAAAAGATTCTTTTCTTTCTGTTTGATTACTGACTTGTGTACTGTCACGTTCTCTTTTTGTTATATTGAGATATATGTTCTGTCAGTGAGAATAAAAACGGCCTGAATTTGAATTCCCAAGGCAAGACATAATTTACTACAAGAAATAAGGAGCCCAAACGGCTAGAATGGCTGGAAGTCATAAATACAATCCATAACTATCTCTACACAATATTATGTGAATGCCATAATAAATGCTTCAAGAAATAAGGCTATCATCTTTGGGAGTATCAGCATTTATTATCAGAATATATCTTGCCTTAAAATAATTGACCATAGCCATACCAAATAAAAACTTCTAACTGATCTGAAAAACTGATAGAAGAAGACAGCATACAATCGTAAGGCTCGGATCAGAGATCGTCGACCAGGGATAAGAGATCGTCGAGCTTCGATTACTGGAGAGAAACAAGAGATCGTCGACCTGAGCTCGTGGATCGTCGAGCTCAGTTCAAAGTAGGAGACTCTGAGATCGTCGATGGGAGATCGACGATCGTCGAGCAGAGTTCGACTATAGTCGAAATGTTATAGATGGATCACAACATATTCTGAATCTGAATCTGAGTCCAATGCAAAGCTGGTCTGGCCAAACCTGATCTAAAGGGGATCTAACTAAGACTAAAGACAGAGACCCTGGCTATACAAGAGGGTCTAAACAACCTAAGAGTGAACCTAGCACAAAGCCAAACAGAGGTTCCAACAGAGGACCTATTCTTGTATCTAGGGGTCGGGGCGGAGACCCTTAGCTTTATTTTGGTTTGGGAAGAGGGGAATAAGCAGCTCCTAATTTATTATGTGAGTAGGGTGTTGAGGAAGGCCGAGCTCCGCTACCCTATTCAAGAGAAGTTGGCCTTCACTCTGATCGTCTCGGCCCGAAGGCTCCGACCTTACTTCAAGGCACACTCGATCCGAGTGGTTATTGACCGACCCCTCCGCAACATCTTCGAGGGGGTGGATAATTCGGGCAGATTGGCTAAGTGGTTGATGGAGTTGAGCGAGTTTGACATCTCTTTTGTCCTTCGCCTCTCGATCAAGGCCCAAGCTATGACCGACTTTCTAGCTGACTATGTGGTCAAGGTGGCAGAGGAGGAACTAACTCGCCCGATTCCTTGGAATGTCATGGTGGACGGTGCTTCGGAGAGAAATTCCCCGGGGCTTGGGGTCATCTTGGAAAGCCCCCAGGGGATAAGGATCGAGCAGACAGTGATAGTGTATTTTCCCATCACCAACAATCAGGCCGAGTACGAAGCTGTGATTGCAGGCCTCCGCCTGGCAAGGGAGCTGGGCGTGCATGATGTGGAGGTCCTCACTGACTCCATGGTGGTGGCTTCCCAGATCAACGGGGAGTTTGAGGCAAGGGAGCCCACCCTGCAGTTGTACTTGGCAAAGGTGAAGGGGGTTATCGGCACGTTCCAGACTTTCTCCATCCAGCACGTGCCCAGGGAGGAGAATGAGCAGGTAGACCAATTGGCGAAGCATGGTCCCTGGGTGGGCGGTACCATTACCGACCTGTTCCGCCCTTCCATCGAGGAGGAAGAGATGATGGAGGTGGACCAGCACTCCTCGTGGATGGACCCTTTCGCGACCTTCGTTTCTACGGGAGAGTACCCGGAGGGGATGGACAAAAAGAAGTTCAAGTATAAGTCGGCATATTACCTCATGAGAGATGGCCAGCTATACCGGAAGACCCTCTCAGGGATGTTGGCCCATTGTATGGCCGAGAGGGAGGTCCCGAGGATCTTGGAGGAAATTCACTCCGGGGAGTGTGGGAGCCACTCCGGGAGTCGGACCTTAGAAGGCCTTATCATCAGGCAAGGATATTTTTGGCCGACCCTGGGTTGCGACGCGACAAAGTTCACAAGGGAGAGGTATAAGTGCCAGCTATTCTCTCCCCTCCAGCTGCAACCGGCCCAGCGCCTCATGATTATCACAGCCCCCTGGCAATTTACAATCTGGGGAATAGACTAGGTCGGACCCTTCCCCCAAGCCAGCGACCAGAGAAGGTTCCTACTCGTGATGATTGATTATTTCTCTAAGTGGGTAGAGGTGAAGGCATTGGCGAAGGTGACCTCCCAGGTCATCAAGAACTTTGTGTGTGTGTGGGGGGGGGAGATCATCTGCCATCACGGGTTGCCCCAGGCCTTTGTCACAGACAATGGCCCTCAGTTTGCCAGTGCCGAGTTCATCAGCTTTTGCGGGCAGCTCGGGATCAATCTCAGGTTCGCCTCGATTCATTATCCAAGGAGCAATGGGTAGGTGGAGGCGGCGACCAAGATCATCGTTAATCTCCTCAAGAAGAAGGTAGAGAACTTGAGGGGAAGCTGGGTGGAGCAACTCCCTTCAGTCCTCTGGGCCCTCAGGACCAGGCCCAACACAGCCACATGAGAGACTCCTTTCAAACTCTCCCATGGATGCAAGGTGGTACATCTGGTAGAGTTTGAGGTCCAGATGCCTCGAGTGGTCGAGGCAGGGGAAGACAGAGAAGTGTGGAGGGCCAAGAATGAGGAGGAGCCGAGGCTCTCCCTCGACATGGTTGAGGAGCTATGAGACCTCTTTGCCATCAGGCAAGAGGAAGTGAAGAGAAGAATGGCCAAATACCTTTACAAGCATGTTAGAGTTAAACAATTCGCGGAAGGGGACTTGGTTTAAGAAAGGTGGATGCCGCAGGGAGATCAGTCGCAGTGGGGAAACTCAACCCCAATTGGGAAGGACCATATTTAGTGCAGGAAGTCTTGAAGTCAGGAGGGTATCGCCTTCGGAATGCGGAAGGAGAGAGCCTAGGTCTCACCTGGAGTGGTGACGACCTGAAGCGCTTTTACCCCTGAGTCATGTAAGTTCTATTTTATGGAATAAAATTTCTCGAGATGCTTATGATCGTGTCATGTTTTGTGCAAATGGAAGAGTGAGTCTGCCCCAGACCCCGAGCAGATCCCGCTGCTAGGCTCCAATCAAGCTGGCAGGGCTGGAAGTCACTCGGAGGAGTCTGCCCCAGACCCTGAGCAAATCCCAATGGTAGGCTCCCATCAAGCTGGCAGAGATGGAAGTCACTCGGAGGAGTCTGTCCTAGACCCCGAGCAGATCCCGCTGCTAGGCTCCCATCAAGCTGGCAGGGCTGGAAGTCACTCGGAGGAGTCTGCTCTAGACTCCGAGTAGATCCCGCTACCAGGCTCCCATCAAGCTGGCAGGGCTGGAAGTCACTCAGAGGAGTCTGCCCCAGACCCCGAGCAGATCCCGCTGCCAGGCTTCCATCAAGATGGCAGGGTTAGAAGTCACTCAGAGGAGTCTTCCCCAGACCCCGAGCATATCCCGCTGCCAGGCTCCCATCAAGCTGGTAGGGCTGGAAGTCACTCGGAGGAGTCTGCCCCAGACCCCGAGCAGATCCCATTGCCAGGCTCCCATCAAGCTGGCAGGGCTGGAAGTAACTCAGAGGAGTCTGCCCCAGACCTTGAGAAGATCCCGCTGCCAGGCTCCCATCAAGCTGGTAGGGCTGGAAGTCACTCAGAGGAGTCTGCACAGACCCTAAGCAGATCCCTCTTCCAGGCTCCCATCAGGCTGGCAGGGCTGGAAGTCACTCGGAGGAGTCTGCCCCAGACCCTGAGCAGATCCCGCTGCCAGGCTTCCATCGAGCTGGCAGGGATGGAAGTCACTCAGATGAGTCTGCCCCCGACCCCGAGCAGATCCCGCTGCCATACTCCCATCAAGCTGGCAGGGCTAGAAGTCAATCGGAGGAGTCTTCCCCAGACCCCGAGTAGATCCCGCTGCCAGGCTCCCATCAAGCTGGCAGGGCTGGATGTCACTCAGAGGAGTCTGCTTGAACTCCAGGCAAATTCAGCTGACGGACCCCTGCCGAGAAACAGGGGTTGGACGTCACTCCAGGAGTTTGCCCAGACCCTTCTGCTGTCTGACAAGGGCGGCGCGCCTCGGTGGGCGTAGCTCATAAAGGAAGGAGTTAGCCGCCCGCATCGAGAATGATTGGATCGACGGGCCGAAGAGAGGACCTCAGTGAGTCAGCGAGCCGGGAGTGCCGACCCTGGCCTATAGATCGGCGAACCCCGGGGAAGGGGTATATGCGATGAGAGCTCGGCTGCGCCAAGACCCCCAAAAAGGCCGGCCCGTGTGAAGTCTTTCACGCATTAGCTGGGTTTTTCTCGCCCGCTCTACGACATGAGTGGAGTGACGAGCTCGGACAGAGGATATGAGTCGCCTGCTCGCATCGTGGCTAACTAACGTCCCCCTCGCTCCTAAGTCTAAGTTTTGGATCTCGAACGAATAGACGACCTCACTCGCCCGCAGCAGCAAGACAAAAAGTTAACATTCAAGGCAGAGAATAAATAGTGAGTGCGAAAAATGAAGGGCGAGTGCGAGAAAGAAAAATATTTGCATTACAGTAAAAAGAAAAGTACAGAGTTCTTGAATACATTGGGGTCGATCAAAAAAGTGACTATTACAAAATCCGGGCTTTGGCCCGCAACATTGCTGCGACAAAAAGTTAGGCGAGTGAAAGCCCCCGGCAAGGTGAGCCCTGAGCGGCGAGCCCCATATATATGGTAGTACGGGTCGTCGCCCGGCCTTGGTACCGGAAGGAGTAGCTCCGATACCACCTCGCTCGCAAAAGCTTAGCACCGCCACTCCTGATGAGGTTGGCCCGCTGTAGCGTTTGGAAGGTATATTTCGCCGCGCCGGCCGCATTCTTATACATCATCACCTCAATTTCGTAATCGCTATAATGTGCAAGCTGACAACTGCTTGTAGACAATGGCAGGGCAGCCGCTGCAGCCTCCAATGCGTCCACTCGCGCCTGTAGTGCCCGCTTATCCTGTTGAAGGGTGGAGATCTCAGTGCCCAGTCGGCTGGCCATCACCGCGTCTTGTGAAAAGGAGAATCACTGAGTTAAATTGCGCAGAAGTGAGAGAAGGCGGACGCTAGTCATTTAACTTACCGCCCCCAGGTAATACGCAAGGGCGGCATCGGATGCTTTGACCCGCTTCTGCAGTTCATCCGCCTCCTCCTGAGCGAGCTTGCGGGCCGCCTTCTTCTCCTCGATTAACTTGTTGAGGGACGGGGTGTTCTTGTCCAGCCGGAGGCACCGCCGGCCGACCATATGGGCCAGCTCAAGGCTACGAAACTGGGCCCGCTCACTTTCGTAGATTAGAACCCGCATCGCTTCCTCGTTGTAGACAGCGGCATCCTCTCGCTTGTAGATGCCGAAGGAGAGGTTGTAAGAATCCCCACTACTAGTTTCCTACTCCAGCCAGCTCGGCAGCAGCGATGATATAAAGACCCGGTTGGTCTCCTTGTCCCATTGAAACATCAAGACTCTAAATTCGTCCGCGGGCCCCTCGCCGTAGCCAAAGTTGCAGTTCCCCCGGGGGACTGGCTTCTCGGCGGGCTGAGCCCCCTTTTGCAGCTGCGACGTGCCTCCCCCCGCTAGTAGATCTGATGACCGGAGAGGCCGCGCGGGGGGGGGGGGGGATCGGTGGACGGACGGTTGGCTCGCAGGGGCCTTGCCTTTGTCGCGAGCCGGGGGAGGCATGCCACCCATTTTCTTTGATTTCTTGGGCGGTGGTAGATCCTGAGGCCGCTCGCGACTGGGTCGCTTTGGGGGAGCAGGGACCGAGAGGTCGCAGTGGGCGGCAACCACCTCCTCGGCCTGGGCGAGCTTGCCGGAAGCGAGTCGCGCGCTCTCGTAGGGAGGATAGAGGGGGATGTCGCGCTTGCCGGCAAAAAGCGTGGGACTTGAAATATTCAAAGGACGGTTCTAAGAGAGAAAAAGCAGGCGAACCACTTACCTTCACCGGGCGGGACGGGAAGGAGGTCATCCAGGTTCATGCGGAGGTAGGCCACCTCGAAGTTCTTCCCAATGAAGAACCCGAATAGCCCTGCTTCCTGACCCCCCAGGCTCGGGGGGGGGGGGGGGGGCGGTAGCTCGCCTCGCCAAGTTGAACTGGCGAGATGGGGACATTACCGAAATACCCCTTGATAAACATGAACTTCTTGAGCCAATTATGGCTCTTGTTGGCCGTGTCCCGCACCTTGACGTGTGTGCTGGCAAAGCAGGCGGTCCCGTCCTTGTTCGTGCGAAAAGAGAATAACTTGAGAAATACCGCAAGACTAAACTCGATCCTCTCCTCTCACAAAAAGCAGGCGAACCCTACTATAACCGCGACAGAGTTAGGAGTCATCTTCCCGGGGACGACCCCATAGTACTTGAGGACTTGGCAGACTTCCGACCATAAGGGTAGCCGAAGGCCCGCCTCAAAGTGGGTTGTCGGGAACGCAAGCTCGTCGGTAGAGAGCTCGTTGATTCGCTCCTCCTTCCCGAACCGCCTCGCCTCGATGCACGACGCGACGTAATTGCCGACGACATCCACAAATTCTTTCTCAGTGTTGGCGGTGAAAGGGAAGTCGTGCTCGGAAAAAGTCCAGGCACACTTGCCCCTCCTGTCCGCCTCGCCACTGCCGCCGACCATCTTGCGAGATCTACGCTGAGCGGGATAAAGGGGGTTCTCGCGGAGGAAGCAGGAAGAAGCCTTAAATGCAGTAGGTAAAGAGTGAGTCAGCAGGGCCTATTTATAGAATCAGAAAAGGCAGGAAAAAGTTCCGATGGTGGGAAAAGTGCGGATAGCAAGTTTAACCCCGACGCTTCGACTTTCGAATCCAATCCGGATCAACATCAACCCGCCGGTCGGCCGCGAGAAGTTCTCGGCCGCGAACCACCCGCACCCGCTCCCACATGAAAGTAGAATAACTAGATATGCGGGCTCTGCCGGGATCGGCGTGCGAGTCCCTCAATACGCGACCCGCAGGTAGTCGGCCCGCCCCTGCCAGAGCAGGTACAACTAGGGCTAGACGAGTCTTTTCCGCGATGCCGAGCCGGCTAGAAGGAAGAACCGGCCAAGACGGTTCTCCTCGCCCACATCTCCCCCAAAGGTCGAGACCAACGCAGTCAAAATAAAAAGTAGTGAGTGCACGCACATAAGCGGGAGGGGGAGGTCTTGAATTTTTACAGGCAATTAAATGTTCATAACAAACGTTCGATGATTCCGGGAGTTTTGATCGTTGCGCGAGGAGGCAATCCGGACACAGCAGGTAGCAGCGGGCGTCGACGGGAGAGAGGCAGGCGGCTCAGTACTGCATCCATTTCCACCTGCCCCGCCCCCGCTTGCCGGATCGAGGCGGCACGCGAGGATAATGATACTCGCAAACCACCGTCAGTTCTCGCTGGGTCAGATCAACCTGCTCCGAGACATGCCTAAGACGCTCCTCGGCCCGTGTAATGTGTGCGCCCGGGGATGTCACTCCGTTCTTGTCCGCTGGGCTCCCTGCCCCTTCCAAAGCTGCAAATCTACCCTCCGCCTCGACCTTGTCTTTCTCCACTCTGTCGAAGACCTCTTGTAGCAGCGTCATATGTTTCTGAAACAGTCGCATCACTTGCATCTTCATATTCTCGGCATTCAGCGGGTCACCCAGGTAGTCTGCGATGCCCTCTAGCTTAGGGGGAGGCGAGTACCCCTCTCTCATCTCGACGTCAGAAGATACCGCGTTATAACCTGCGAAGGCAAGTTCAGAAGAAGCCGACAAATGATAAGCGGGATAAAACAAGGGAATTACCAGGCATTGGAATGTCTCCCGCACCATCAGCTGGCCGAGAAGGGCCTGACTGACCCTGGAAGGCTTCTCCTCCGGGGGTAATGAATGGTTTCCTCAGACCAGGGGGCCTTGGCGACGGAGGAGTCGCAGGAGGGAAGTGTGCCTGGGATAAGGGACTAGTGGCCCGACCAGTCACCACCAGGGTAGAATTCCCCGGGTCCACCCTGTCCACTCCGTCATCGTGAGGCGCCTCCTACAAAAAGAGGAGTCAGAAGGAGTGGCGGATAAAAGAGGGGAACCACATACCTCAGGAACGACCTCGGCGTTGCCGGCTAAGCTGGAAACGGGGTCATCACCCAGTGGGGACTGCCAGATGATTTTCCCTTTCACTGACTTGAAAAGGGGACCGGGCGACCGACGCGCCAGCCACAGGGCGACTTCAAGAGCCGCTTCCTGGGCACCCTCCCTTGCAGCCGCCAAACGAGCCCGCATCTCCTCGGACATAGGCATCTTCTGACTGTGAATCGCGGAAGAGGGAAAAGAAGAGGAGTTGTCATCAAAGGTCCGACATCTTATTTATAGCATGAAGGTGGGCCCCCACCAAAAGATTCCCTCCAGCTCAGCAGGGTTTTTCGCCGAACACGTGGGGTTGGATGTTTCTTTCCGAGCTTTGCAAAGATCACAAAGAGCGGGGATTGTGTACAACCCTGTGTTCGACGAAGGGACTCAGGCAAGCAGGCGGGTCCACCCCGGCTCGCGCCTTCCCAGGCGGGTCGGCCTCGGCCAGCACCTTCCCAGGCGGGTCTCCCTCCGACCCGCGCCTCCTAGGCGGGTCAGCCCTGCCCGCCTCTCCTAGGCGGGCTAGCCCTCGTTCGCCCTCTGACCCGCGCCTCCTAGGCGGGTCAGCCCTGCCAGCCTCTCCTAGGCGGGCCAGCCCTCGTTTGCCCTCCGACCCGTGCCTCTCCTAGGCGGGCCAGCCCTCAGTCAGCCCCTGCCCGCCTCTCCTAGGCGGGCTAGCCCTCGGTCGCCCTCCGACCTGCATCTCTTAGGCGGGTCAGCCCTGCCCGCCTCTCCTAGGCGGGCCAGCCCTCGTTCGCCCTCCGACCCGTACCTCCTAGGCGGGTCAGCCCTGCCCGCCTCTCCTAGGTGGGCCAGCCCTCGTTCTCCCTCCGACCCGTGCCTCTCCTAGGCGGGCCAACCCTCAGTAAGCCCCTTCCGACCTCTCTTAGGCGGGCTAGCCCTCGGTTGCCCTCCGACCCGTGCCTCCTAGGCGGGTCAGCCCTGCCCGCCTCTCCTATGCGGGCCAGCCCTCGGTCGCCCTCTGACCCATGCCTCTCCTAGGCAAGCCAGCCCTTCTCGCTCCTGCCTAGTAGGGTTGTGAGCCGACTCAGAGGCCAAGAGATTCTTCCCCGGTGGGGCCCAGAGACGAAATTATCAGAGTGACCCTGTGTGAGGTGCACATAAGCAGTTAGAACAACGATGTTATGTGTTGGCAGACCTAGTTGGGCTGCATATAGCTGTTCAGAATAGCGTAGTTTGGCTGTTGGCAGGCCAGCCCAAGGGGATTTCAGTAATTTCAGGCCAGCAGAGGTTAGTTATTTGTAGATCATCTTCGAAAATCTATAAATAGAACCCAAGGGGTACCTCAGAAAGCATGCTTACCTGTCTCCCAGTCTTCTAGCACTTTCTGAGGTACCTTAGCCCGACATTTGGCTAAGGAGGGGAAGTACTCAGTGATCTTCTGGGTGTGTGGTGGGATCTCCGCGCTGGGCCCTTGGTCTAGTCCTTTTCTCCTTTTCCTTATTATTTTTCTTGCAGGAGAGAAGTAGGTGCGCGACCACCCCTTCCCCAAGGGTGAACTCCTCGAGAGACCGATTTTCGGTTTTAACACTTTGGATCCAATATAAAGAGAAAAATAAAATTTACCTAAGTCCAATTCAGTGAGTTTCGCCGAAAACAGAGCACAATTCATCGAGTTTCATCGTGAATACTAGCAGCATTTCGACGAATCATCGAGGTTTGATGAGTGATATCCAATAAATTTTCCTTGGACACATTTCTCATCGTAGTGAAGTACTTCCTGAGTGAATTCCTATCTTTTTATCCATCTTCATGAGTCCTTGTTTAGCATGCCCAGTTCTGTTTTGAAAAATGAGAACTTGGCCTCGTCGAGTGGTTTCGTGAATATATTTGCGATTTGCTTATCCCTCAAGACATAGCTGAGATTTATGTCCTTGTTCTCCACATGCTCCCGGATGAAGTGATATTTTACTTCGATGTTCTTTGTCCGGCTGTGAGAGACTGGATTATTTGCAATCACTATTGTACTGGAGGAGTTTCAAAACATTGGAATCTCCTTGAATTTCAAGTTATAATACTAAAGTTGATTCCTGATCCAAAGAAGTTGTGCACAACAGCTACCAATAGAGATGTACTCTGACTCAGCAGTGGAGGTTGCCACATAATTTTGCTTCCTACTGCTCCATGATATAGGCCTTCTTCTGAGGAATTGACACGTCCCGGAAGTGTTTTTCCTATCATCCCTACTACCTGCAAAATCTGCATCTGAAAATCCAATTAGCTCGACATTATTACTTCTTGGGTACTATAAGCCAAGATTTGGTGTACCCTTAAGGTATCTTAAAATTCACTTTGCAGCGACGTAATGAGATTCCTTCTAGTTCACCTGAATTTTGGAGCATACACATGTTTAAAACATTATGTCCGGTCTACTGGTAGTAAGGTAGAGCAAGGACCTAATTATGCTTATGTACTTGGTTTCATCAAAGGTTTCCCTTTCTAATCCTTGTCTAGAGACATAATTGAACTCATTGGAGTCCTCATCAAGGTTGCATTCTCCATTTTGAATTTCTTAAGTAACTCTTTGGTGAACTTCGTCTGAGCGATGTAAATTCCAACATCAGATTGTTTCACATGAATCCCTAGGAAATACTTCAGCTTTCCCATACTGCTCATCTCAAACTTCCTTTATGTAAGTTTAGAGAACTTTTTGCAAAGGTTTTCTTCCATATAGCCAGAAATAATATCGTCGACATAGATTTGCACTAGCAAAATCTTGGCTTTTAATTTCCTAAGAAATAATATCTTATCTATCTTTCCTCTTGTGAACTTGTTCTCAAGAAGAAATCTAGATAACGTCTCATACCAAGCTCAGGGAGATTGCTTTAAGACATAAAGAGGTTTGTTCAGAAAGTAAACATAATCAGGGAAAGTAGAGTTGACAAAACCTAGGGGTTGTGATACGTATACTTCCTATTTCAGATCTTCGTTGAGAAATGCTGACTTCACGCCCATTTGATTGACTTTGAAGCCTTTGTGAGCAGCATACGCCAGAAATAACCTGATCGCTTTGAGTCTGGACACTTGATCAAAGGTCTGATCGAATTCGATCCCTTCTTCTTATCTGTATCCTTGAGCTACAATCCTGTCTTTATTCTTTATAATCACTCCATTTTCGTCCAGCTTATTTCTGAATACCCATTTGGTATCGATCACGTTCTGTCCTTTGGTCTTTGGCACCAACTCCCAAACCTTGCATCTTTCAAACTGATTGAGCTCCTCTCGCATGACCATTATCCAAAAGGCATCCTTGGATGCTTATTCAAACTTCTTTGGCTCAATCTGAGACAGAAAACTAAGATGTAGAACTTTGTTAGCAATACTTATTCTGGTTCTAACTTCGTCGCCTGGCTCTCTAAAGATTAGATCAGCCGGGTGATCTCTTAGGTGTCTGAATGCTAGATTTCTTCCTCTCCCACCAGCAGGTTCTGTTATGTCCATTGCATCTCCTGTAGGCTGAGGTAGTTCTTCATCTGGTCATTCTTCATCAACAATGCTTAGATTGACGACCTTTACTGAGCTTAGAGCATCTTACTCGACGCTTCTTCCAAGCTTAGTTCTTTTAACCTAGTACCTACATCTGCACCAACAATACTAGACGAGCTATTATGAAGCATACTTGTTTCCTCAAATACAATATTAATAGACTCCTCTACAACCAAGGTTTTCTTGTTAAAAATTCTATACGCCTCACTATGGCTATTATACCCTACAAAAATACCTTCAAAACATTTGTCACTAAACTTTGTGCGGTAATACTTCCCATTATTAAGTACAAAGCATTTACTACCAAAGATCCTAAAGTAGGACACAGTCGGTTTTCTGCCCTTCAATGGTTCATAAGGATTCATACGATGGCTTTTGTTGATTAGTGCTCTATTTTGCACATGGCAAGCTGTGTTGACTGCTTCAGCCTAGAAGTAATCATGAAGTGAAGCGTCGTTCAACATAGTTGTACATGCTTCAATGAGGGTTCTATTCTTTCTCTCGGCAACTCTATTTTGTTGTGGAGTACGCGGGGAGAAAAACTCATGAAAGATACCTTGACTCCCATAGAATTCTGTCATAGCACCATACTCAAATTCTATTCCATGATCACTTCTGATTTTGACCACTGAGCAGTTTAATTCGTTTTGAATTTGCTAGACAAAATTAATGAAAAAATCAAAGGTGTCTGACTTGTGTTTCAGAAAGTACATCTAAGTAAAATGAGAGTAGTCATCAATAATGACCAACGTATAGACTTTACCTCCTAAACTGTGAATTGGCATAGGACCAAATAAGTCCATATGAAGTAGGTATAAACTTCTAGAGGAATCTTTTTTAGAAATACCCTTAAAGGTAGCCCTGTCTTCTTACCAATCTGGCATGCATGACATGGACTCTCTTTAAGGCACTTGATGTTGGGGGCATCACACACTAAGTTGTGAGAAAATAACACATTTATAGTTTTGAAGTTAATATGTGTTAATCTCTTGTGCCATTGGTCACAAAGAGACGCACTATCTTTTGTTAAAAAGCACACTGGTGTAGGATTGTCTAAGTATAGAAAATTTAAAAAGAAAATATTTCTACTCCGAGTGCCTGTTAAGATTGTATCCATATTAGCAGACGATTTTATCAGGCACTTGTCCTTGTAGAACTCAATGATATAACTTTGTCACATAATTGACTTATACTTATCAGATTATGCTGTAATCCTTCAACATAAGCCACGTTTATGAAAGAGACTATGCCGTTGGAAATCATACCTTAGCCTTTGGTTTTTCTCTCGTCAGATCCTCCAAAGATGAATTTTGGATCGTCTTTGACTGGGGTAAATTCTCGGAGTAGGATTCTAGTCCCGGTCATATGCCGAGAGCATCTACTATCTAAATACTAGATTGGCATTTTGTTGGCCTTTTGACATACCTGAAAGCATAGATCATTTTACCTTAGGAACCCAAACAGACTTGGGTCCTTAGTTCCTTGTTAGTTAAATACCACTTGGAACATTAATGTTACGAGTGGTCAGTCTCATACTGTTAACTCGTGGAGTTTCAAGCTTTACCGGATGAAACCAATAATCTACGGCGAAGTGACCAATCTTGCTGCAACACCAACAGTCAAACCTATTATACCTTTTCTTGTACTCCTGCTTTACCTTTTGTACGGGAGGTCTAGCAGGGGCCACGGTTGGAAGTGGAAGCCTTATAGTTGCAACATACATAAGGCTTCACTATTTCCTTGGCCTTGGGAACAATAGTGTTGGATTTTGGAGTCTTCTTACCACTTGGTCCATGAACGTATGGACCATAGCTTTTGAGTGGAATTTTTATATAAGGTGCTTTGAAAACACTTACACAAAAGTCTCGAGGACAGGACCATCCTTGATAGAGCTTTTTAGGCACAACATAAGTATTCCTAACAAAGTGACCAAAGGATGACTCAAGGTCAAATTTATTCGTCAAGAATATTACCTTCTTGAACGAGGGTTGGCCTTGATGTGCCTTCCCTTTGTCTCTGGTACTGGCTTTCTTAGCAGCCTTACCTTTTCTAGCTACGTGGCCAAGACCACTACCCTTCTTGGGAGCAGAAAACTCATCAATGAGGGGAAGAATGGTCTTTAGTTTCGAGTAGCTTTCAACCAGCTTCCTTTCTTCCAAAAGATTTTCTTCTAGCTAATCTAAGTATTTCTCCTTCTGACTTAACAGTTCAGCGAAGCATTTCAATTTCGCTTGCAAGGAGTGAACCTCATTTCTTAGAGGAGTTAATTCAGCAATGTCATCCCTTAGGCTTGATTCCACTGCCTTGAGAGAAGTAATCTCCTTTAGTTGCTTTTTGACAACCTTACGTCATTTGTCAAAAGCTTTCAATAGTTCTTGATGCTGAGCCATCAAGTTAGAGCCATCTTCCTAAAACGTCTAGTCTTCATGACCATTAGTGGAAGTTTTCGGCTCAGAGAGGATTGTGTGAGAGTTTACCTTCCCATGGAATTGGGAGTCGCCCACCTCCTCATCTGATTGAGCCATGAGCCCAAAGTAAGCTTCTTTATTTTCTGAGCTTGACTCACTTGAGTCAATGCCACTTAGTGTATTTTACTTCTTAGCGACAAAGCTTTTCTCCTCATTCCTTTTACCTTTGAAGGATCTCTTCTCTTCCTTCTTGGAACCTTCCTTATTCTTGTAAGGACACTCTGCAATCATGTTTCCTAGATTATTGCAACAATAACAAACAATGTCAGATTAATAATGTTTATTCAGTTTAGATTTATACCTATACTCTCAGTTGTAGCTCTTCTTGGAGCGATCACCTTCACGATGTGATCTTCGGAAATCAGAGGAGAAGGATTGATTTTTCATTTGCCTCCTCTTGCTGAGCAATCTCTTGAATTTCTTGGAGATTAGTGAGAACTCTCCATCAGACAATGCAGATTTTGAAGCATTGAATCGTCCACTACACTGGCTATAATATTCTTCATCATCTTATCCAAAGTGACCAAGATAATTTCATACTTAGTCAAATCCATCATCTTCTTAGGGATCATGACAGTTGGATTCAGGACAGACGACTGAGTAGTAATATGAGGTCCTTCTTCAACAATCTGAAATATCCTTGGATCTGCAGCTTCTTTGAAGAATCTGACTCTTTCTTTCCACATGGGAAATTTCTCTTTCGTGCACACAGGTAACTTCATAAAAGACATATCCTTGCTTCTGTCCATTGCAACTGAGTGGAATCTCTTGACACTAGATAGGAGATCTTGTTTAAGGTGTTAACCTTTTACCGAACAACTTGGCTCTGATATCAATTAAAAGTATATAGAGTCAACCTAAATCACTTAGAGTGGGATGAATATGTGAGGTCGGTGTCTTTTCACAGAATAAAAATAACTTAAAAATTAAAGCACACAGAACACAAATATGTATTGTTGTTCCCTGAGTTGGGTACATCCACTATCCAGCCTCGCCTATCTACCACGAAGGGCTAGATTCGGCTACTTCACCTCTATCTCAGATTAAAACGAATCTTACACCTCAGAGCCTCAACTCCTACAACTCCGAGATAATGCTCCTACCACTCGGAGAATAACCTCTCCTATAACTCGATCCAAATACAGATCTATAACTCGGAGGGAAAAACCTCCTACAAAAGTAAAAAGATGTACACAATAAGAATTACAAAAAATCTTATTTAGATCCAAGTCTTCAATCTGTCGTTCTTCGAAAATGTTGATCTTGAATGTCTGATAGTTATACTTTCAAGACCACCTAAACACCTAGAGGGGGGGGGGTGAATAGGTTCTAATGCTTGTTTTAACTTAAGGCAGAATATAATTACTGACTATAAGAGAATTCAGCAAACACTACAGCAAACACAACACAATAATCACAAATATGCACACACCACAGATTGCACACAGATTTATAGTGGTTCCCCAAGGTCTGGGTATATCCACTTTCCCCCTTCACCTATCTAGCAGTGTGCTAGATTCGGCCTAACTTCCTTCTTTATCTCAGATCCTCAGATCCTATAACTCAGAATCCTGAAAGATTCCTACAACTCAGAACCCTATAAGGTTCCTATAGCTCAGGCTAACCAGCCCTACCTCAGCCTTGCCATAAGGCCTACAACTCAGTGAAAAACCTTCTCCTACAACTCAGGCATAAATAGCCCTACCACTCAGAGAATACCTCTCCTACACTCAGCCTTTATAATCTAGGCTTACAACTTAGATCTATACACATAGATCCTACAGAAATTGAAATTGAAGTTATATAAAATCTTGCCCCTATTGAGAGAGAAGGGACAAGACTGATCTTGATCAGCTTCTTGAAAAACCTGATGGATGAAATCAACTGAATCTTAGCTTTCTTCAAAGCTTCTTGAATCTGAACTTAAGAAACCTGTGATAGCTTCCTTCTTGTCTTCAAATGGCTGGATCTCTCTCTATCAACAACCCTTGATAATACTTCTGAATTCTTGGATGAATTCAACTTAGACTGAATCTGAGTGAATGTTCACTTCAGAATGTCTTCTTAGATCTTCTCACGAAGATCTTCTCCTATGCCTTGCACTTTCTTGATTTGAGATCTTGTCTCACAACAATGATCACTCAGTTTGTTTCTTTGTCTCAATTCTTATTATATTTTTCTTCTTCTGAATCTGACTATATATAGACTTCATCCCTGGTAACCGGCTGATCCGGTTTCTAACAAACTTCTGACAAGTCTGACAGCTTCAGTAAACCGGTTGTAACCCACAGCTGTCAAGTCTTCAAACAGATCTTGTGCCTTTGTCTTTGTCAGCAAAGCGTCGAGACTATCTGTTAGAAAGTGTCGAGACCAACTGTCAATATATGTCGACATAAGTGACTTAGGTGTCGACACAGCCTTTGATGATGTCGACATGTCTGCCTTTATGTCGACTCAGCTTCTAGATACTGCATCTAGAGAATGTGTCGACACAGAGTATTTTTGTCGACACAAACACTTCAATATTCTCCAGCAACTAACTTGGTCTATACTTTGCAGTGTGTCGACACAAGTCCTGTGTGTCAACATAGTTGATGTAGACTCAGAATATAGTGTGCGTCGACTCTGCCTCTGTATGTCGACTCAGTCTTCTGGTGTCGACACACGTGTTGTCGACTAGCAATCCTGTGTGTCGACACAGCCTCCCAGTGTCGACACAGTTGATGTCGACTAAACTTCTGTGAGTCGACACTGCTTCCCGGTGTCGACACAAATGTTGTCGACTCTTTTTCTCTGTGTTGATATAGCCTTCTTCAAGTGTCAACACAATTATTCTGAAGTGTCGACACAGCTTCTTCTGGTGTTGACATATGGACTTAGAATATTTTTCCTGTATTTTAGTACATTCTTAACCTGCACATGTCAACTCAAAATAACATCAAATACACCTTGATGTATATCATTGAGCTAAGTTAGGCTTCTTCAAATCAGGTACACATTTTCCAATGTACCCAATAATCTCCCCCTATTTGGAGAAGTCATAACCCTTTTAGCTAATGATATACACCATTTTAAAAAAAATTAATATGATGATGTACAAGAGCATAATACAACAGGAATCTTTTATAAACAAAACATTAACCACAGATTCATCACAGAATAAAGATGAACATGAAGAAATGATTACAGAACAAGGTTTTATTTATTCATTTAGAAATGTTTGTTACAACTTGTTTACATTGATTGGATTAACAAACAAAACATTACAAAACATTTGAAAGAACTGATAAATTAAAACTAAGACTGATCAGGCTCCTGAATGACAATTCCTTTTCCTGATTGAATCTGAGCCTTCACAGTAGGTTCAGCAACATCAGCAGGCTTTTTGCCTTTCAGTTCAGCTTTCTTTTGAGCTTCCTCCTTGAGCCTTTACCTTTCAAAGTAATGAAAGGGCTTGGGAAAATACTTGCTTGGCTCCTGAGCATCAGGTGGTAGCCTCCCCATCTTAGCCTTTCTTCTGAACTGTACTATGGCCTCCTACCTGGCCTCATACTTTTGCCATTCAATTTCATTATACCACTTTCCTCTTTCATGCATTTGATCCTTCACAGCCTTCCAGGCAGTTAGTATAATGTTCCTTGAGGTGGGGCTCCACTGCTCAAAATCAGGTATTTGTTCAGCTTGCTCTTTAAATCTCTTCTTGGATAATTGAGCATATTGTTGATCTTTCAAATTGGCTCCTGGCTGATCTACTTTTTCAATAATTATATTTGTAACCTCCTGTGGAGGACTGTACATTGCCTGTACTTGCTGATGAATCATTTTAAAATCAGCAGGGGGGGTATATGACTTGGGCAACCTCAGGTTGATTGCCTTCAAGTAGACCTTGTTGTATTCCTGACTCAGCAACTGCATCATTATCACACAATGGTGGATATCCCAATATGGCTCTGACACTGTTGGTAACCCACTTAGCATGTTCTGAGCCAGTATGGATAAGTACCCTCTCCCCCTTTAGGACTTCTCTAGCAATATGATCCCTAAGATCATCCTTCTGAAACCTTATTTGTCCATCAAGAAAATTCACACCCTCTTTAAAGAATGATTTCAATTTGAGAAGCTTGTCAGATATTTCTTTCTGTGAGGAGGTGATTGCAGTTTGAACTGAAACTAGAGCATCCTTGAGCTTTTGATCAAAGTCTTCCATATCTTTAGTCCTTGCAGCAGTCAGCTTTGTTGCAGTATCTTTTAACTCAGTGAGAATTACATTGTGAGATTCAGTCAGATTTTCATTCATTCTCAGCTGATTTTCTAGAACATATCCTTGTTTCAATGCAATGTAATCCACCTTAGTAAGGATAGTTTGCTATTGTTGAGCTAGAAAAACCACAGCATTACCTCCCTTGTGGAAGCAATCTGTCATCTCCTTTTTATTCAGATTTACCTCAAATTTGATTGACTTGATGTCTTGGGCAAGATCAAACTGAAGTGACTTATTACTTTCATCTATATACTTTTCCAAGGCTCTTCTTTGCTCATCCATCTTCACTTGCAAATTCACCATGAACTTATTGTAATTAACTCTGTAGGAGATTGGTGACTTGCAGTCTGGAGAGCTTGCTTATAGCTTTGACTTCTTCTCTTGAAGACCATGAGCTTTCTTTTCTTAGCCTCCCTGGCTTCTTCTGCCTCAGATTATGAAGAACTGTCAATCTGAACTCTTTCTTGAGGAGATGGAGGAATTTCTTTCTCAGTGTCTTGTTGTTCTTCCTCAACATTCACTTGCTCCCCCTCAACAACACCTTTCTCCTCTTCAAACCTTAGGGTTTCATCCTTATCAGCTGCCTGTCCAATGTCATGAAATAACTCTTCTAGAGTATATTCCTTTTGTGCTGGTGCAGGTGATGAGTCATCAAGGCTAGCAGTGTTCAAATCTTCTGATAAGTGGACTCTTTCTTCCACTTGTACTTGTTCAGGAATTGACTCCCCCTACAACTGTTCAGGATTAGAAATGTGTTGGGCAGGAGAGTGAGCTGGCTCCCCCTGCACCTGTGCAGGTATTGGTTCTTTCTGGACTTGAGTAGACCCAGTCTGGTCTTCAGCCTGTTCTCTAACTTGTTCTCCTTGAATTTGTTCAGTATCAAGAACATGTCTTGGTGATGTCTCAGTAGTGTCCTACCTATCCACATCAGGCATCTCTTTGGACAGAACCCTATCCCACCTGGAGAATAATCTCATGTCCATTTTCCTCATGTGATTGATTTTGGACCCAGGATTTTGTTGCATGACCTCTGGAATAAGTCCATCCAGGTATAGACTCATAATTCTAGCCAAATTTGGCTTCTTCATTCCTTCTTTGATTTTATCAAACACAACTGCAGACCAGTTTGTGTTAATCTTGTAGAGTATCCTTGTCATGAGAGTGAACATCATGGTAGATATCCTATCATGGCCTCCTGGTTTACACAAAATTACTTTTCCTACTATCTCAGATAGGAACTTTCCCTGTTGATTCATTCCCTTTCGATTGATGGCTGCTCCAATCTTTATGGTTGGATCCAATCTACACTACTGGAGAGCCTCTCTTATCTTTGAGGCTGGGACCTCTTCTTCATCTTGGATGCTAGGTAGTCGAAGAATCTTTCTTATACTTTTTAAAGTAATTTTAATCTTAGTCCCATGAACCGTAGATTTTATCTTGAGACCAGTTGAATCCAAAGTTGCAGCAGTATAGAACTCGACAACTTCTTTCTTCCAAATCTTTGAAGGTTCAGAAACAAGGTATTCCAATCCATTGTCAGCAAGAAGAGAAATCACCTGTTTGATTTCTGGCGCGGCATTGTCGAATGCAGCCCTAACCAACTCATATCCCTCATTGATGTTGTCTTCAACCTTTGGCGCTATTGGAAAGATGAGAAAGCTTGAGAGAAGAGAAGAGAGATTGTCGACACAGGGTTTTAGTCTCGAAAACCTTGGTGAGCTTATCGACAGAATATGCTCTTGACCTATTTATACTCTTCTAATCAAAGAAGGTCAAAAGGTGGGCAAAAACAGTCTAAATGTATCGACACTGTTGGAATGTGTCGACACAAACTTCTATTGTCTCGACATCAATGTAGACTACTTTGTGTCGACACCAATTGATGATATGTCGACACGGGAGACACTAAGTAGTGCATCAGAAATTATGTGTCGACTCTTAGTATAAGAGTCGACATAAAATCTGTAAGTGTCGACACCATTATACTGGATGTGTCGACACTACATTTCTGGATGAGTCGACTCATGACCCCTAGGTGTCGACACATTTTCTTATGTGTCGACACAATTTCCCTGACTAGTCGACATGACTTCTCTGTGTCGACACTTTATCACTGAATGTGTCGACACCATGTTACTTAGTTAATTTTTATGGTAAATTAACCTATGGCCAACATTCCTAATTCAATTTTAAATTTATTGAATTTAGTTTCATCCAATGGCTTAGTAAATACATCTGCAATTTGATAATCTGTTTTAACAAATTCCAATGAGATGTCCTCTTTTTCTACATGTTCTCTAAGAAAATGGTATCTAATCTCTATGTGCTTAGTTCTACTATGAGAAACAGGATTGTTTATAATAGATATAGCACTCTTAGAATCACACAATAAAGGTGTTCTACTTACTTGAATACCATAGTCCTTTAGCTGATGCTGAATCCACAATAGCTGTGCACAGCAGCTTCCTGCAGTCACATATTCAGACTTAGCAGTGGATATTGCCACACTAGTTTGCTTCTTACTGCTCAAGGATATCAACCTTCCTCCCAAGAATTGACATGTACCTGTATGTTGGAACACCCTATTACTAATTTGGGTAAGGATCACTATGCTTGTCTTAGGAATCCCAGTTGACCTAGTTGTATAGTTGAAAAGGTCAACATTAGAATGAGTCTAGGGCTTAGAACTTAGGTTTGGAGCTGCCTCCAGGACCATTCTAAGATCAAGGTTGAAGAGCTTAGTCTAAGGCAATTTACGTCGAGCTCAGGTCGACGAATCGTCAAACTCCGTTCGATGCTCTCTGAGCTCATCTTTAATAAAACGTCGAACTCCGGTCGACGATCTTCGAGCTCAGATCGACTATCTGCTTTTGGCTAGCTTCTGCTGAGTCGTCGAACTCCCCTCGACTATCTTCTAGCTCAGTTCGACGTTCCCTCCCTAAAGTTATTTCTCAGGTCTCTGAGCTCGGTTCGACGATCTTCGAGCTCAGATCGACGTTTTCTGTCTGCTTGTCTCTGTTCATCTCTGAGCTTAGTTCGACGCTCGTAGAGCTCAGATCGACGTTTTCTTTAGAGAGATCAACGCTTTCAGGAATTCAAATGCTGCTGCTCTTTGGAATGTTTTTGAATATTATCAGCATTTATGTCAGAAGATCTCCCAGCCGTTTGTCTTTATTCTGGAGCAAGTTTCAAGGAATTATTCAGAGAATGTTTGCTGGACTTTCCTCTAGAAGACAAGACTATTTTTGGAAGACATTTATGACTCCCAACGGCTAATTTTGGACAAGGAAACGTCAGAAAATTTTAATTCCTCTCTCTTGTGTTTTAAGATATACAGAATACACAAGAAGAAGACACATAGAGATTGACAAGAAAGAAAGTGAACACACAGAATAGAGAATACTGATAGCAGAAGAATAACAGAAGAACTATGATTCCAATAATCTTCTTGCTGACTGAAAAGTGTTCACAATCTCATCTCAGAACTCCGGAACCTCATTTTTCAGCCTTCTTGCTGAAACCATCCTTTGCTGGAGATCAAAGCTCTGAAGATCTATCACCCTAGAGCAAAGCTTCTTTTCCTGAACCTTTCTACATCTCAGGGGGAGCTTTGACATCATCAATCCACTTGTGCTTCTCTCATTTGATTGAGAACAGAGAAGACACCCTTCACTCTTATTTTTCTTTTTCTGCTGTAAAAGGGTTCTTGAACTCCCTTCAAAAGTTCTGTCTGGTTCTGAGAGCCTTGTCAAAACTCAGTGGTGGCAAGACACCTTATTAAAAAATCTAGTTTTGGTTTTTGGGCACCTTATCAAAAGCTCATTGGTTTCAGGACACCTGATCAACTCATCCTGAGTGAATTCCTACCAAGGGTGGTAGAAGAGTGGATGTACCCAGGTTTTTGGGGAACCACTATAATTCCTTGTGTCTTCTGGTTTGTTTGTGTGATTTGTATGCTGTGTGCTGTGCTCTTTACTTCTTGGTTTTTAACCTCTTGCTAGCACTCTACACTATATCATAAATTGAATTTTATATGTGCTGTTTATTTCAACTGTGAAAATTATTTTAAAATACTCTATTCACCCCCCCTCTAGAGTTGAGATAGATCTTAGCCTCACTTTCAATTGGTATCAGAGGGAGGTTGGTTGCTCATACAGGCTAACACCTGAACCAAAAGATCCTTGATAAGATCAATCTCTTAAGGGGATTATTTTCTATACATCTACTTTTTTTATTTAAAGACATGGCACAGAACAAAGATTATGCAAGCACCAGACCACCAGTGTGCAACCTTTCCAAGTTTGCACTCTGGAAGGCAAGGATTAGATTATACATGAATTCTATTGATGAGGATATTTTTAATTCTGTCTTGACAGTGTGTCCAACTCCACCAGCAAGCTCAAGTACAAGTGTTGTTCCACCTCCTTCTGGAACAGATGCAGATATAAAGAAGTGGAAGACTGCAGATGCTAAGGCTATGAACATCTTAGCCCAAACAATGTCTGATGAAATCTTTCAGAAGGTAGCTGAATGCCACTCAGCCAAAGAAATCTGGGACAAACTCTCTGAAATTGTCTCAGGATCTGCTGATGAAAGGAAAGATAGAAGATCTCATCTGATAAGCCAATATGAGAACTTCAAAAAGGGAGAAGCTGAATCAGTGGCTGACATGTACAATAGACTAAGTCTAATTGTCAATGAGCTAAAAACCCTAGACAAAGAAATCTCACTGACTGAGCTAAATGACAAAATCCTGATGTGCTTCCCCAGCACTTGGGATTCAAGAATCTGGCCAATCAAGGATGCCAGAAGCTTAAATGAGATTACTACTGAAGCTCTCCTGGGCAAGCTCAAATCCTATGAGCTGCTCATTAAAAATAGAGAAGAAGAACAAAAGGCTATCTCTCCAGCTACAAGGAAAGAAAAGACCATAGCCTTCAAAGCTGCAGAAGAGGAGCCTGAAGATAAAGCTACAGAAAATGATGAGCTCATCAGTCTACTTGCCAAAAGATTCTACAAGATGGCCAGAAAAGACTTCAGAAAGAGACCATACAAGGGTCATGATAAACCAAGGTATGATAAATCAAATAACAATAAAGAAATCATATGCTTTGGTTGCAGGAAACCAGGCCACATTGTGCCTGACTGTCCAGAAAACAAGAATAAGGACAAGAAGGAAAGAAGAGAAAGAAGAAAAGAAAAGGATTACAAGAAGAATAGCTCAGACAAAGCCTCCTCCAACAAGAACAAACATACAAGGAAGGGCTTTGTTGCTGAGACATGGAGTGAGACTGAAGAGGAATCTGAAGCCTCATCCAGCTCCAGTGATGATGAGGATGATGCAGATGAAAAAGAATTTTGCATGATGGCTATCAATGCATCACAGCAAAACTCTGATGAAGAATCAGATTCAGATTCAGAAAGTCAACCAGATGAGGATCAGGTAATCAACTCTTTTGATTTTAATTCTGAGGACTTCAAAGATGAATTTAAGACACTGTGTCTAGATCTATTAAAATCTGAGAAGGAGATAATCTCTCTGAGGAATCAATTATCTGAGCATAGTGTCCTAAACTCAAAGAACCTCAAACTCTCTGAGGAGTTAGAATGTTGTAGGGAGGAGATAGCTTCACTGAAAAATGAACTATCAAAGGCCAAAAAGTTTGAAGAATCCCTAAATGGGAGAAGTATCAGACTGATGGACATCACAAGCACAGTGAACTCTAGATTCAATAGCACACTGGGTTTGGGTGCCTCATCCAGCCAACCTATAATTTTGACAACTCCAATCAAGTTTGTCTCTGACAAAGGAAAGGGAGTAATAGAGGTACCCAGGAAGAATGCAGATCTGTCAGAGAAAAATTCAGTTCAACAGATGGCGTCGAGCAGAGCTCGGCGATCGTCGAACAGAGCTCGACGATCTAACTACAGATCGTCGACCTCAGCTCGACGATATCCAAACTCTGAACCTCAGCATAATCGATCTTCGAACGGAGATCGACGATCTGACCCAAGATCGTCGACCTCAGTTCGACGATCGTCGAACAGAGTTCAGGCTGGTGAACACACCTTCAATGGCACATTCAGATTCAATCCTAGAAGCTCCACATCCCAAGGCTTTAATCCCTATACTGAATGGATAGTACCTCCTAGGAGATACCATCCTGAAGGTTATAAGGATCAACCTGGGATGTCCTTTATTTCAGAATTCAAGGGATATCAACCTAGGCCTAAGGTTAACTGGGTCAAAAACAAATAAGCTGTTTTTGTGAAGGTGAAGACCTATCCAGCATCAAACCATCAATGGTATCTGGATAGTGGGTGCTCAAAGCACATGACAGGGGAGAAGGACAACTTCACTTCCTTCAAAGCCAAGCTTGGACCCAAAGTAATTTTTGGAGACTCAAGCTTTGGAACTACAAAAGGATATGGTGCAGTCAAAATTGGCCCAGTCACATTCAAGAAGGTGGCATATGTTGAAGGACTCAAGCACAACTTGATAAGTATCAGTCAACTGTGTGATGAAGGATATCAAGTGACCTTCAACAAAGCCATATGCAAAGTCAAGTCAGAGGACAACACAACTGTGTTGACATGTAACAGAAGAGGTAACATTTACTTAGTGGATTTTCATTCACCAGTGGTAGATATTTGCCTGTTTAATTCCATTTCAAAATCTAATATTTTATGGCATAAGAGACTAGGGCATATTAACCTTAGAACCATTGCTAAGCTATCTAAAGACAACCTTGTTAAAGGACTACCTTCTGGTCCCTACAAGAAGGAAGGACTTTGCAAGGATTGTCAATTAGGCAAGCAAACTAAAAGTAGTTTTAAATCAATTAATAAGAGTGATTCACCTAGGATTTTGTACCTATTGCACATGGATCTTTTTGGACCCATATCAGTGCAAAGCCTAGGAGGGAAGTCCTATACTTTAGTGGTTGTAGATGACTTCTCAAGATTCACTTGGGTATTCTTTCTGAGGAAGAAGTCTGATAACTTCAAGTGTTTGACAGATTTTCTCAAATGCATTCAGATTGAGTTCAACACTCACATTGCCCTGATCAGAAGTGATCATGGGACAGAGTTTGATTCTCTTCTCATGCAAGAGTTCTGTCAGAGTGAAGGGATCAGGCACACTTTCTCAGCTCCTAGAACTCCTCAACAAAATGGGGTAGCTGAAAGGAAAAATAGAACACTCATTGAATCTGCAACTACATTATTGGAAGATGCTCACCTACCTCTATCCTTTTGGGCTGAGGCAGTAAACACCTCCAACTATGTGTTGAATAGAAGCCTGATACACAAACTAAAGGGCAAGACTCCCTATGAATTGCTCAAAGGGAAGAAACCTAAAGTAAACTATTTTAAAATTTTTGGTTGTATCTGTTTTATTCATAATAATGACAAGAAATATCTAGCAAAATTCCAAGCTAAAGCTGATGAAGGAGTGTTTCTGGGATACTCCATGATCAGCAAGGCCTATAGGGTTTATAATAAATTTTCCTGTAAAATTGAAGAATCTGTTCACATTATTTTTGATGAAGCTAACATGTCTTTCAAGGAGAAGAATGCTTCTACCATAGAACCTCTACAGGTACATTCTCTAGCTGAAGACTTGAATAAACTGCAAGTTGCTGAAAAGAATGAGAGCAGTGATGATGAAGAAGAAGTTCAACATCTTGAAGGAAATAATCCTGAAGAGCCAGTTGCTGCTCCACTAGAGGAGACAACAACACAGGCTGGTGAACAATCAACACTCCCTGTTGATTTAGTAACAACAAGAGATCATCCAATCACCCAAGTAATTGGAGAGATCTCAGCTGGTGTGCAAACTAGAAATCAGGTCAACCAGAACCTGATGCACACTTGCTTCCTATCTCAAATTGAGCCTCAATCCATTCAAGATGCAGAGCAAGATCCACACTGGATCATTGCAATGCAAGAGGAGTTGCATCAGTTTGAAAGGAACAAGGTTTGGGAACTAGTGCCTAAGCCAAAGGATCATCCCATTGTTGGAACAAAGTGGGTATTCAGGAACAAGCTGGATGATCAAGGAGTTATAGTCAGAAATAAGGCAAGGCTAGTTGCTCAAGGGTACTCTCAACAAGAAGGAATAGACTATGATCAGACATTTGCACCAGTTGCAAGGTTGGAAGCCATCAGGATATTCCTAGCCTATGCTGCTCACAAAGGTTTCAAAGTGTATCAAATGGATGTAAAGAGTGCATTTCTCAATGGGGACATCAAAGAGGAAGTCTTTGTTAGACAACCTCCAGGTTTTATCTCTCTAACTCACCCTGATTATGTATTCAAATTGCATAAAGCATTATATGGTCTCAAGCAAGCTCCTAGAGCATGGTATGAGACCCTAGCATGCTTTCTTCTGGAAAATGATTTTGTTAGGGGGAGAGTAGACCAAACTCTTTTTATTAGAACCCATAAGTCCCATACCCTACTAGTGCAAATTTATGTTGATGACATTATCTATGGGTCTACTGATTCAAAATTGTGCAAAAAGTTTTCCAAGCTTATGCATTCTAAATTTGAAATGAGTAGCATGGGTGAGCTGTCCTTCTTCTTAGGACTGCAAGTCAAGCAACATGCTGAAGGCATATTTATTTCTCAAACCAAGTATGCAAAAGAATTGGTTAAGAAATTTGGTATGTCTGATGCATCATGTATGAAAACACCCATGCCCTCAAATGCTGTAGTAGATGCTGATGAACATGGGAAACCTGTTGATCAAACAACATATAGAGCAATAATTGGCTCATTATTGTACCTTACAGCTAGTAGGCCTGATATAATGTTTGCCACATGTATTTGTGCTAGATTCCAAGTTAGCCCTAGAGAGTCACATTTAATCTTAGTTAAGAGAATTCTTAGGTATGTAAAAAGTTGTCCAAATCTAGGTCTCTGGTATCCAAAAGATTCAGCATTTAATTTAACTGGATTCTCAGATGCTGATTATGCTGGATGCAGAATAGACAGGAAAAGCACCAGTGGAACTTGTCAGTTCCTTGGTGATAGACTTGTCTCTTGGTTCTATAAGAAACAAACATCTGTGTCAACTTCAACTGCTGAAGCTGAGTATATGGCTGCAGGCAGTTGTTGTTCACAAATATTGTGGATACAGAATCAGCTTCTAGACTATGGCTACAACTTAGAGAAGTCAAAAATTTTCTGTGACAATACTAGTGCTATCTCTATAGCACAAAATCCAGTCCTTCATAGTAGGACAAAACACATAGAAATTAGGCATCACTTTCTAAGAGATAATGTAGAGAAAAATAAAATTGAACTTAAATATATTCCTACTGATGTGCAAAGGGGAGATATTTTCACCAAGCCTTTGGATGAAAAGAAACACACTTTCTTCCTAAATCAGTTAGGCATGTTAGATGGATGAAGCCTTAATTAAATTACAAGATTTTGAAAAGCTAAAACAGACCAAGACTAGGCCAAAAATTTCCTCTCTTTTTGTGTCTGTAGAATAAGTTCTGTCTCTGAACTGAGCTCGACGTTTTCCCAGAAAACGTCGAACGGAGATCGACGGTTCTTGAGGCGTCGATCTGAGTTCAGCGCCGCCGTTGAATCTAGGCTTTCCCTCTGTCTGATCCTTGGTCGTCGAGCGGAGCTCGACGCTCTCAATAACGTCGAACGGAGTTCGATGCTATTGGCGTCTTTTCATTTCCCTCTGTAGCCCAAATCGTCGAGCTGAGTTCGACGCTTCTTCGAACTGAGCTCCACGATTTTCCTTTTTCGCGTCGAACCCTAATATAAAATCTTTCTTTCAGCCGTCGTTCTCCCTTTGCGCTTTCATACTCTGCAACTCTCTTTCTTTTCCCTCCAAATTCTCTACGCTTGGTCGTTTTTGGTTTTCTGTTGCAGGTGAATATGGCTGAATCAAGTGCTGCTATTGCTAAGATGAAGTTCGACACAGGCTTTGACATCGACATAAACTCCTTCGACGGAAGCGACCAGTGCTTCAAGGACATCCTAAACTTATTCAGAGAACAACAACTGACTCCAATAATGACTACAAGGATGAAGATCGCCTCAGAAGAAATTAAAGAGTGGTGTTTTACCGCAACAGACGAGACTGAGAATTCTGTTGTCGGCACCATTAAGGGGACTCAGGTATTTCTATCCCCGGCTCTTTTAACAGAAGTCTTTCAACTCAGTACTGGAGAAGACTCCATTGAACTGTCTGGAGAGGAGTTTGACTCTATGCTGGATAGGATGGGTCACAATGCAGTCAACCCTAATAAGCTACTGAAGAAAAATCTGGCTATAGAATTTCAATTCTTGGCTGATGTAGTTGGGAAGGTGCTGTTGGCCAAGCATTCAGCCCATGACACCATTTCCAGATATCAGTTCTGCCTGATGGGAGCTTTATTAGATAAGAAACACCTGGACTGGGGCTCCATCTTCTTCACCCTGATTAAGAAGAAGATCAACAAGAATGCAGTTAGTTATGGGAGAATCTTAGGGGTCTTTCTGCACAACAGGTGCCCTGACCTATTAACCTCCTCTGGCATGTTCATCAATGCATCCAAGAGGCTGTCCTGTGCCCTCTTCAGTAAATGGGACAGGCAGATCATAAACCCCTCCAGGGCTGCTGCAACACTTCATTCAGGCACAAGGACTATTTCAGTCACTCCTCCAGCAGAAGAGATGCCTGCTTCTTCTCCTCCTCCAGCCATATCCACCCAAGTCATCACCTCCTCACCACCAGTCTCCACCATTATCATATCATACCCTATTACCATTTCCTCACCTATGTCATCCCTTCCTTTATCCACCTCAGAGGAATTCCATCCTCTCTTTTCCTATTCAACCTTCACCCTACCATCCTTCTCACTTACAGATGATTCCTTCATGGATGATTCACCCTCTACTCCTCCTGAGCCACCCTCAACTTCCTCCTTTCAACAAATGCTCCATGACATTCTCTCTCAACCTTCCTTCACACCATCTCTTACTTCCCCTATCTCCACCTCAACATTCTCAATCTCCATAATTCCATCTTCTGAACCAACCATTCCCTCTCCACCTTTCTCCACATTTTCAGTTTCAGCCACCATCCCTCCATCCACCTTTGCCTCTACCTCTGCTCAAGCCCCACTTGAGCATGTGGATCTTCCTAGTTTGGCAGACAGGCTGTATGAGTTGCTAGCTCCCAAGCTGACATCTCTACTGGAGTCTTCCCTGGCTCCACTCTAGAAGCAAGTACAGGAGCTATCTACCAAGCTTGCCTCCCTTTCCCCCTCCCTGGCTATCCCATCTTCTGTGTGCCTTGATTCACCTCTCTCTGAACCAAGGCAGGGGGAGATGCCTTATGAAGAAGTGGATGTGCCAGCTGCTGATATTATGTCTGCTCCAGCTCCAGCTCTTGGATGTGCTTTTGCACTGAATCTGCAGAGGCTACTATCCATATTTGATACAGTCCATTTCAGCTGTCTGCCTGCAATTCCTGCTGAAGATTTGTCTAAGGCCATTGTGCCTGTATCTATCTGTGATCCCAGCCTTATTGATTCCTACATCAAGTCTTGGAAGGCTGTGGATATCTCTAATGCTGCTACTAAGGCCACTGTGCCTCTTTCTGTTGAATTTGTTGCTGCTGCTACTACTGACATAGAGATGATTCCAGCAACTGATACTGATGAAATTGCTGCTCCTGCTGTTTCTGCAAACCTTAAAGCTCAAGAAGAGCTTATCAGAAGAATTGATGATCTGTATGATCGACCTCAAAGCTCTGAGAGTGACCAATACAGGACTGATTCTGATGATTCTGCTAGCACTATTGCCAAAAAGAGAAAAGCCAGAAGTAAAGCAATGATGTCAGTCCCTCCTGCCAAAGCCAAAGACTCCAATGATATTCCATACTACATCCTGCATGACTGCCCCATCATTGAGCCTTGGATGCAATATTCCAAAAATCAACTGAAAGCTATGAAGAAGAAGAGGAAGCTTGACAAATATGAAAAAGGATCTTCTCAGTATAAGCCTCCTCCTCCTCCTCCTCCAGATTCTGGCTCAGGTTCAGCCCCTCAAGCTCCAGTCTCCAGACACAGTTCTTCCCAGTATTATGAAAGATCATATCAAAGGGGACAGCATCAAAGAGGATATCAACCCAGAAGGGGTAATTACAGAGGAAATCAAAGAGGACAAAGATCCTATCAAAGGGAAGGACAAGGTCACCCTGACCCTTCTTCAGGTCCTTTTCCTTACAAGCTGAAAGACACAATTGTCTCCAGGACTCCTTCTACTGTTTCTGGAATCATCAACAGATATGAACCTCCTATTCCTTTTGAAGATCCTGAGAACAACCCTGTATCCTAGACAGCCAGAATGAAAGAATTGGCTGCCCTTGATCAAATAAAAAAGGCCAGAGAACAAGGCAAGGATACTTCAAACATAACTACCTTATCAGAGCAGAGAAAGAAAGAACTGGAAAGATATGCATCAAGGAAATTTTTCAATCTAGAAGACTATATGAAGCTGCACCCTGAGGCTGTTGTTCCAAGGCCCAAATCTCAAACTTCTCTAGGTGCAGAGGATGACAGAAGGTCAAAGAGAGAAAGTCAGAATCCAAATAGAGAAATTTTATTTAAAAAGGGATCTGAAAGGAAGTGAACTGTGTAAGCTAAACATTTCATCCACCTTTGGATATCTGCTGCTATTTATCTGTGATCTGCTTTGTTCTGTAATTTTGTATTAGCTTATGTATTGTTGTATGCTTTTCATTTCCTATGGTTGTCTGTAAATAGTAATCCTAACCCAAATAGGGGGAGATTGTTGGAACACCCTATTACTAATTTGGGTAAGGATCACTATGCTTGTCTTAGGAATCCCAGTTGACCTAGTTGTATAGTTGAAAAGGTCAACATTAGAATGAGTCTAGGGCTTAGAACTTAGGTTTGGAGCTGCCCCCAGGACCATTCCAAGATCAAGGTTGAAGAGCTTAGTCTAAGGCAATTTACGTCGAGCTCAGGTCGACGAATCGTCGAACTCCGTTCGACGCTCTCTGAGCTCATCTTTAATAAAACGTCGAACTCCGGTCGACGATCTTCGAGCTCAGATCGACTATCTGCTTTTGGCTAGCTTCTGCTGAGTCGTCGAACTCCCCTCGACTATCTTCTAGCTCAGTTCGACGTTCCCTCCCTAAAGTTATTTCTCAGGTCTCTGAGCTCGGTTCGACGATCTTCGAGCTCAGATCGACATTTTCTGTCTGCTTGTCTCTGTTCATCTCTGAGCTTAGTTCGACGCTCGTAGAGCTCAGATCGACGTTTTCTTTAGAGAGATCGACGCTTTCAGGAATTCAAATGCTGCTGCTCTTTGGAATGTTTTTGAATATTATCAGCATTTATGTCAGAAGATCTCCCAGCCGTTTGTCTTTATTCTGGAGCAAGTTTCAAGGAATTATTCAGAGAATGTTTGCTGGACTTTCCTCTAGAAGACAAGACTATTTTTGGAAGACATTTATGACTCCCAACGGCTAATTTTGGACAAGGAAACGTCAGAAAATTTTAATTCCTCTCTCTTGTGTTTTAAGATATACAGAATACACAAGAAGAAGACACATAGAGATTGACAAGAAAGAAAGTGAACACACAGAATAGAGAATACTGATAGCAGAAGAACAACAGAAGAACTGTGATTCCAATAATCTTCTTGCTGACTGAAAAGTGTTCACAATCTCATCTCAGAACTCCAGACACCTCATTTTTCAGCCTTCTTGCTGAATCCATCCTTTGCTGGAGATCAAAGCTCTGAAGACCTATCACCCTAGAGCAAAGCTTCTTTTCCTGAACCTTTCTACATCTCAGGGGGAGCTTTGACATCATCAATCCACTTGTGCTTCTCTCATTTGATTGAGAACAGAGAAGACACCCTTCACTCTTATTTTTCTTTTTCTGCTGTAAAAGGGTTCTTGAACTCCCTTCAAAAGTTCTGTCTGGTTCTGAGAGCCTTATCAAAACTCAGTGGTGGCAAGACACCTTATCAAAAAATCTAGTTTTGGTTTTTGGGCACCTTATCAAAAGCTCATTGGTGTCAGGACACCTGATCAACTCATCCTGAGTGGATTCCTACCAAGGGTGGTAGAAGAGTGGATGTACCCAGGTTTTTGGGGAACCACTATAATTCCTTGTGTCTTCTGGTTTGTTTGTGTGATTTGTATGCTGTGTGCTGTGCTCTTTACTTCTTGGTTTTTAACCTCTTGCTAGCACTCTACACTATATCATAAATTGAATTTTATATGTGCTGTTTATTTCAACTGTGAAAATTATTTTAAAATACTCTATTCACCCCCCCTCTAGAGTTGAGATAGATCTTAGCCTCACTTTCACTGTAGTACTTTTTCTATCTTCTCTACAGCCTGCAAAATCTGCATCTGAATAACCTATTAGTTGAAAATCTCCATTCCTAGGGTACAAAAGGCCTAGATTAGGTGTGCCCTTTAGATATTTCAAAATTCTCTTAACAGAAGAGTAATGAGATTCTTTAGGGCATGCCTGGTACCTAGCACAGACACATGTAGCATACATAATATCTGGTCTACTAGCTGTGAGGTATAATAGAGAACCAATTATTCCTCTATACAAAGACTCATCTACAGGCTTTCCTGCATCATCTTTGCATATAGGCATACTTGTTCCCATAGGAGTTTTCATGGTAGAGGATGATTCCATACCATATTTCTTGATTAACTCTTTGGTGAACATAGACTGGGATATGGACAAGCCATCATCAGTCTGTCTCACTTGGAGTCCCAAGAAGAACTTAAGTTCCCCCATACTACTCATTTCAAACTTCCCTTGCATAAGTTTGGCAAACTTCTTGCAAAGGTTGTTCTCTGTAGACCCAAAAATTATGTCATCTACATAGATTTTGACTAAGATTATCTTGCCTTTAGACTCCCTTAGGAATAGAGTCTTGTCTATTTTGCCTCTTGAGAATTTGTTCTCAATAAGAAAAGTAGACAGGGTTTCATACCAAGCCCTTGGGGCTTGCTTTAACCCATATAAAGCTTTCCTAAGTCTAAAAACATAACCAAGTTTAAGAGAATCTACAAAACCTGATGGCTGCTCCACATAGACTTCTTTTAGATCTCCATTCAAAAATGCTGACTTCACATCCATTTGGTATACCTTGAAGCCTTGGTATGCAGCATAGGCAAGGAACATTCTGATTGCCTCCAGTCTTGCTACTGGGGCAAATGTTTGATCAAAGTCAATCCCTTCTTCCTGCCTGTATCCTTTAGCAACCAATCTTGCTTTGTTCTTCACAATTACTCCACTCTCATCCAACTTGTTCCTATAGATCCACTTTGTGCCAATGATGTTATGGTCTCTTGGTTTAGAAACTAACTCCCAGACTTTGCACCTTCTGAATTGATTAAGCTCCTCTTGCATAACATTAATCCAGTGTTGGTCTTGGATGGCTTCTTCAAATTTCTTAGGCTCCAATTGAGATAGAAAACTTGAGTGCAGGACTGTGCTCAGATTTCTGCTTTTAGTCTGCACTCCTTGTCTTGGATTACTTATAATTTGATTTGCTAGATGGTCTTTTAGATGTCTTGTAGCTGGAGGAAGATTTCCTTTAGGTTGAATGTCTCCAGCTCCTTCATTATGTTGCACCTCTTGGTTGTCATCAGCTTCTATTGAGTCTTGTACTCCCCCTGGACAGTATCCTTCATTTTCCAATACTTCATCTTCATTTGATGCTTCTGCAATGGAAAGCTTGTCCATCCTTTTGCTTATACCTGTTGGATTATTTGATCTACAAGGCAACTCACTGTTGATTAAACTTGTTTCATCAAATACAACATGTACAAATTCTTCTACAACTTGAGTAGTCAAGTTGTAGACCTTATAAGCCTTACTATTGATGCTGTACCCAACAAATATCCCATCTTGGGATTTGGCAGCAAACTTAGTTAGATAAGACTTGCCATTGTTAAGTATATAGCACTTACAACCAAATATCCTAAAGTAGGATAGATTTGGTTTTCTACCTTTCATTATTTCATAGGGAGTCTTTTTGTGGCTCTTGGTGATAGAAGCCCTATTGATCACATGACATGCAGTGTTTACTTCCTCAGCCTAGAAATATTCTGGAAGAGAAGTGTCACTCAATAGAGTTCTACCAGATTCAATCAATGTCCTATTCTTTCTTTCAGCAATACCATTTTGCTATGGTGTTCTAGGTGAGGAGAATTCTTGGAAAATCCCAAAGTCTTCACATAATTTTGTCATACATTCAGATTGAAATTCAGTGCCATGGTCACTTCTGATTTTGACCACTGTACTGTTCAGTTCATTCTGAATTTGTTTTACAAAACTAAGTAAGACACTTGGGGTTTCTGATTTTTGTCTCAGAAAGAACACCCATGTATATCTAGAATAGTCATCTACAACCACAAAAGTGTAGACCTTCCTACCTAGACTATGAACTAGCATAGGACCAAAAAGATCCATATGTAAGAGGTATAAACACCTCACTGAATCCTTGTTTTCAAGGCTATGAAAGGAGGATTTTGTCTGTTTGTCCCTTTGACAAGCTGAGCATATTCCTTCCTTTATACACTTAACATGAGGACCATTCCTCACTAACTCTTTGCTAAAGAGTTGGCCAATTGTCTTGTAGTTAAGATGAGCCAGCCTCTTGTGCCATTTGACACAAAGAGATGCATTATCATCAGCTACAAGACAGATAGGAGAAACCTTGTTCTCACATACAAAATTAAGACAATAAACATTTCTCTTTCTATACCCAGTCAATATGACCTTTTGATCACTTGACCTTTTGATATGACATCCATCCTTAACAAATGAAATGTCATATCCAAGATCACTCAGCTGACTTATGCTTATCAGATTATGATTCAAACCTTTTACATAAGCCACTTGAGTGATGGTAATTTGGTTTGAAGAAATGTTACCAAACCCTTTGATGATCCCTCTTTCAGATCCACCAAATATAACTTTAGGCCCATCCTTGACAGATGTGTACTCCTTCAGCAGCCCCTTTGTTCCAGTCATGTGCCTGGAATAACCACTGTACAAGTACCATATAGGGGCATGGCAACTTGGACTTTCCTACAATACAGAATTACTTTCCCTTAGAACCCAAGTAAGTCTTGGGTCCTTGGTTCAGGTTAGCACCATTCACATCAAAACTACCAGCAGCTCTTCTAACTGGTAGACTATTGTTCTTCCTTACACTTGTGTTATGCCAGCAGTCTAAGGCAAAATGGCCTCTCTTGCCACTGCACCAACATTCATATTTGTTGTATCTAGGTCTAGATATACCCTTGGCAGAAAAATTTCTGTCCAATGCTGGTGCTGCTGCAGCTTCACCCAATGATTTCTTATAACCATTGGGTTTATGAACATGGGCAGACCTATTGGCATTAACACCCTTGTTTTTCAGAACATCAGTCTTAATATGACCATGAATATTTTCAAGATCATATTTGTTAGAAGGCACTTGTACCTTTCTAAACATAACAGGGACTTTAAGGTTTAGTGGCTGGATAGGAGTTTTGCCTTTTCTCTTGAATTGGGCAGCCCTGGTGTTACCTTTGAAGCCTAATCCTGCCTTACCCTTTTGAGCCACAAACTCATCTATTATAGGTAAGACATATCTTGGCTTAGAGTAACTAGCCACTAACTCTTTCTCTATTCTCAGTCTGGCCTCCAGACTTTTAACTTGATCATTGTTATATTTGATTGTGCCTATCAAAATAATAATTATATTTTTCAGTTTGGCAATCTCATTTAACTTTTGATCCAATACTTTTTCAAACTCAGATGCAGCCATCTTAAGATCAGCAATTTCCTGAGCCTGAGTTATTACTAGGTTCTTGCTTTTCTTAAGAGCCTGCAATAAGTCCCCATACTTATCTATTAACTGATGAACATCTCCTTCAGATTCAGATCCATCTACATCACTTGATGCAGATGTAGCTGATTCTGCACTAGTACTACAAACTAATTTTATAGAAGGACAATGTACCTTACTGGGACCAGACTGATTCTGGCACATGTCTTCTTCTGATCCAGCCATCAGTCCCATACATTTAAGATCTCCTTGTTCATAGATGGAGTTTAGCAATTGTATTAACTCATCTTCTTCATCAGCTGCAGACAGTCCAATATATGCTTCGGCTTCAGATTCTGACTCTGAGGAGGATTGATCTGTAAGACTTTTCTCCTTCTTAGCTACAAAGGATTTCTCCTTCTTGCCCTTTTGTTGAGTCTTCTTTCTGTCTGTTGACTCCTTCCTCTTTTCTGGACACTCAGCCACCACAGGTCTAGGCCTATTATAGTAATAGCAAACAATCTTTGATGTAGTAGCTTTGCTGGGCTTAGTTCTGCTCCTCTCCTTTCTTGATGATTTACTCTTCTGATAGTAATCATCAACTGGTTGTGATGTGGAGGGCCTTGACTTCCACTGCTTCTTCTTCAAGAACCTCTGAAACTGCTTTGTAAAGGCAGTAAAATCTGCATCTGAATCACTGCTTTCTGAGTTCTGATTGTCTGAATTTTCTGAGTTAACTTCAGCAACTTCCTTAGGAGGTGATGGAGATATCCTCCTATTCTTTCTAGTGGCTTCAGCCTTGAAGGCCACAGACCTATGCTCACCTTTTGCATTTCTTTCTTCCTCCTTCCTAGCCATCAATTGCATTTCATATGATAGCAATTTTCCAAACAAGGTTGGACGGGAGATGTCAGCTAACTTGGCCACTTCTCTAATGATACATATTTTGGTATCCCAATCCTTTGTCAAAGATCTGAGAAATTTGTCATTCAGCTCATATATACTGAAGACTCTTCCATAGAACATTAGTTCATTCACAATCCTATAGAATTTCTTATAACATTCAGTTATGCTATCAGATTTTTCTTGTCTGAAGCTCTCATATTCTTGGTTGAGCATTGATTTTTTGTCTTGTCTTACTTCTTCAGATCCCTCCATGTAGACAATCAAGGTGTCCCACATCTCTTTAGAGGTTTTGCAGTGAATCAGATTTTGAAATGTGGTATCATCTATAGCACTTACAATAATGTTCTGTGCTCTTTTGTCTAGTGTTGCCAGGATGATCTCATCCTTGGTCATTTCAGAATAACTCTTTGGAGTTTGAATATTTGCATCAAGAACTGATACCTTCATTGGAATGAAGGGGCCTTCCTGTACTGTGATATATATCCTTGGATCAGAAGCCTCCATAAACAACCTAACCCTTTCTTTCCAGATTCCAAAAATCTCTTTCCTGTAGATGGGTAATTTCATTGACCCTAGTTCCTTGTGATTCTCTCCAGAACCCATTTTCTTGATTTTTGATTCTGCCTTAGGGATCTAACTCAGACTGTTAAGTCCTTCTTTGAGCAACCTCCCTCTGATACCACTTGATAGTTATACTTTCAAGACCACCTAAACACCTAGAGGGGGGGGGGGTGAATAGGTTCTAATGCTTATTTTAACTTAAGGCAGAATATAATTATTGACTATAAGAGAATTCAACAAACACTACAGCAAACACAACACAGCAATCACAAATATGCACATAGATTTATAGTGGTTCCCCAAGGTCTGGGTACATCCACTTTCCCCCTTCACCTATCTAGCAGTGTGCTAGATTCGGCCTAACTTTCTTCTTTATCTCAGATCCTCAGATCCTACAACTCAGAACCCTATAAGGTTCCTACAGCTCAGGCTAACCAGCCCTACCTCAGCCTTGCCACAAGGCCTACAAATCAGAGAAAAACCTTCTTCTACAACTCAGGCATAAACAGCCCTACCACTCAGAGAATACCTCTCCTACACTCAGCCTTTATAATCTAGGCTTACAACTCAGATCTATACACATAGATCCTACAGAAATTGAAATTGAAGTTATATAAAATCTTTCCCCTGTTGAGAGAGAAGGGACAAGACTGATCTTGATCAGCTTCTTGAAAAACCTGATGGATAAAATCAACTGGATCTTAGCTTTCTTCAAAGCTTCTTGAATCTGAACTTAAGAAACCGGTGATAGCTTCCTTCTTGTCTTCAAATGGCTGGATCTCTCTCTATCAACAACCCTTGATAATACTTCTGAATTCATGGATGAATTCAACTTAGACTGAATCTTAGTGAATGTTCACTTCAGAATGTCTTCTTAGATCTTCTCACGAAGATCTTCTCCTGTGCCTTGCACTTTCTTGATTTGATATCTTGTATCACAACAATGATCACTCAGTTTGTTTCTTTGTCTCAATTCTTATTATATTTTTCTTCTTCTGAATCTGACTATATATAGACTTCATCCTTGGTAACTGGCTGATTCGATTTCTAACAAACTTCTGACAAGTCTGATAGCTTCAGTAAACCGGTTGTAACCTACAGCTGTCAAGTCTTCAAATAGATCTTGTGCCTTTGTCTTTGTCAGCAAAGTGTCGAGACTGTCTGTTAGAAAGTGTCGAGACCAACTGTCAATATATGTCGACATAAGTGACTTAGGTGTCAACACAGCCTTTAATGATGTCGACATGTATGCATTTATGTCGACTCAGCTTCTAGATACTGCATCTAGAGAATGTGTCGACACAGAGTATTTGTGTCGACACAAACACTTTAACATTCTCCAGCAACTAACTTGGTCTAGACTTTGCAGTGTGTCGACACAAGTCCTGTGTGTTGACACAGTTGATGCAGACTCAGAATATAGTGTGTGTCGACTCTGCCTCTGTATGTCAACTCAGTCTTCTGGTGTTGACACACGTGTTGTCGACTAGCAATCCTGTGTGTCGACACAGCCTCCCAGTGTCGACACAGTTGATGTCGACTAAACTTCTGTGAGTCGACACTGCTTCCCGGTGTCGACACAAATGTTGTCGACTCTTTTTCTCTGTGTCGACACAGCCTTATTCAAGTATCGACACAATTATTCTGAAGTGTCGACACAGCTTCTTCTGGTGTCGACATATGGACTTAGAATATTTTTCCTATATTTTAGTACATTCTTAACCTGCACATGTCAACTCAAAATAACATCAAATACACCTTGATGTATATCATTGAGCTAAGTTAGGCTTCTTCAAATCAGGTACACATTTTCCAATGTACCCAACAATGTCTTGGAGAACACGGAAAATATGAATGCTTTGAAGAATTTGATCACGGATCGACTAGATCTGAGAAAATCAGAATCTTTAAAGAACAACAATCATGTCTATTAGGTTGAAGATGATTGAATCGTACATCACAGTCGTCGGCCTAGCAGAATTCACAAAATACGTACGGGAGCTGACCAGAACTTTTTTGATCGGAAGATTTCTTGCTTTGAGCACAATTAAGGTTGATGAAAAATCCACCCAAAATATATATAAGGATCTTCCTTCTGTAATGGCTAAAAAAGTCTTTCCGTACCGAGACGTGCGTAAATCACTGTACATGGTGATCGGGAAGAACGAACCGGAAATTTGAAATCAGAGAGAAAATAACCCTAAGTATAATTCGTCGAGTATAGCCGAGTATACTCGTCGAACTACATATGCATTGTTGGGAATATTGACCTCAATGTTCCCTAGATTTGATTTGAAAATGCATCACCATCAACACTAAGAGCATTATTGTATTTGATATTGTTCAAGCTCATCATGAGCAGGATGTTCCTTGGAACAAGTTTAGACAAGTTGTCTAAGTGGTTGTGATAGGTGGTAAAGAGGTAAAAAGGCGGAGAGACAAAAATCTATCAAAGTACACAAGCATTAATTGAAGCCAGTTCACTCAACACCAGATGCCAAGGAAGGATGCTGGAAAGACTAAAAATCATCTGAAAGTGCGGGATAGATCTGTCTTAAGTCTAGAGGGGGGGGTGAATAGAGTATAAAAAACTTTGATTAGTTTTTATAACAGAATTAAAATAAGTGATATCTATATATATAGAGAGAAATAAAAACAAAGACAATCACTACACAACAAATAAAAGAATATAGCAACCCAGACGACACACAGATTTTATAGTGGTTCCCCGAAACTTGGGTACATCCACTCTTCTACCACCCTGGTAGGAATCCACTATAGGTTTTTGATCAGGTGCCCTGCCACCAGAATATATATTTTCTAAGAGAGATATAATAACCCTTTGAGCTTTTGAACAAGTGCCCAAAAACCAAACCATGTCTTTTGATCAGGAGACTTGACAATCAAAAGATAACTTTTGAAGGGAGTTAAAAACCCCCTTTGTACAGAAAAGTTAAAAAGAAAATGATGTTGTCTTCTCTTTCTCAAAGCACTGAGAAGACTAGTGGATGTTGTTCTATGAGAGCTTTGCTCAGGGTGTAGGCCTTCAGATTGAAGAAGGTCTTCAGGAAACTTTTAGAATGATGAAGATTGTTTGTCTCTTAAAAGTCCCAAAGCAAAACTGAAGAAGACTGAAATGTATGAGAGCTGTATTCTTCTTTTAGTTTTCTGTATTCACAATACATTAGCTTCTGTATCTTCTGTTTATTCTGTAACTGCAATCTTCTGAAAAATGTCTTTTATATTCCTTACAGAAATCAGCCTTTGAATTTTAAATCCTATACTTGATTGACTGCCGAAATTCTGGGAGTTGAACGGCTAGAAAATGTATTAAATTGTTTTCTCAACTGTCCCAGTAAATAAGCCAAATAATCACTCTATGAATACTATAATTAATGCTGCCTTGGAACGACTATATTCTAGAGAATATGGAGCATCAATTATCAGAGCATTATAGGCATATCATAATAAATTTTGAAATCAAACTGCCTTAGTCAATACTAGAAAATTACAGGGGAAATAGTCGAACAGAACCTGGATGAAGTTAGTCAAACTCAAGAAAAGTTCATCGATCTGAGATCCAAGTTCGTCAAACTAAAACCTCTCTTTCGTCGTGCTGAGATCCAAGATCTCTGAACAAAAAATTCACTTACCAATCCGAGCTCCAAGATCGTCGAACTGAGATAGTCTTTTCATCATGCTGAACTTCTGGGAAGAGATCGGAGTTCGTCGATCTCAGCTAAGATTTCGTCAAACTCAGCTCAAAGAAGAAGTCTGAGTTCATCGATCTCAGCTAGGATTTCATCGAACTCAGCTCAGAGAAAGAACTGAGTTCATTGATCTCCGATCGATGAAAGTCAAGCTTAGTTCAGCAATCTTCGAATGACTTTTCTGCTTTTAGAAAACTACTTTTCTCTGAAGGTCTTCTGTCTTTATGTCTTCTGAAGGTTGATCCAACCAAACTAAGTTTGTTGAACTGACATAGACTTAGATAAAAAAACCTGTGACCCTAGACTATACATGTTGGGTCAATCTAAGCAATCCTAATAGTGAACCTAGCCCAAATCAACCCTAAATAGGTGGGGTTCCAACAATCTCCCCCTATTTGGGTGAGGTCATTATTAACAATATAACAGAAGGGAAAATCACAAAGCAAATAAATATCTGGCAGAATTATAATTGTTCAGCAGATATATAACAATAAGGCCCTATGAAATATTTACAACAAATAAAAGTTAAGTCCAAAAATAGAAAAGAGAAACTATAAAACTCTTTTGGATTTATCTTGAGAAGTCCTAATTGAAGGTTTGGTTAAGATGATTTCTCTGTTGGGATCAATAGCTTGTTGCTTTGACATCTTCAAATCTTCTGCTCCAAGAATTGTCACTGAAGCAGCTCTAGGTACAACTGCTTCAGGATGCAAAGACATATATGTATCAACATTAAAGAGATTTTGCACCTGATATTTTTCCAGCTCTTTCTTCCTGTAAGAAGACATAGTAGTATATTGAGAAATATCTTGTCCTTCTTCTTTAGCTTTCCTGATTTGAGAAAGTCATATAAGTTCTTTGAACCTGGCCATCCTAGAATTAGGATCCATCTCTTGATCATAGACTGGAGATAAAGGCCTTTTAGGACCGGATTTCTGAATATCTTGAACTTGTTGCTGGCTACTTAGACTATCAGATTGATGCTGTTGTTATTTTCAGCTAGACTGAGAGTGAGATCTAGAGGGCCTGTCTCTGCTGCTTTGATTTGATCTAGATTGATAGGAGTGAGAAGTAGATATTTGACCTTGAGAAACATTTCCTGAGGATCCAGCTGTAGGAGGAGAAGGAGGACCTCTCCTGAATTTAGGTGGAGGAGAGTATCTCTTGCTCTTCTTCCTTGCCTTCATTTCATTCTTGGAATATCTCATCCAGTGAGGGGATTCTGGAGTGAGATTTATATTATGTAGAATTTAATAAGGAGTGTCAGCAGTGGAAGAGGGTTTAGGAGCAGCCTTGGGAGGAGCCTTTTTCTTAGTTTTTCTCTTCTTGGAACTAGTATCCTCAGAGTCATTAGAATCTTCATCATCATCAGAAGTATTTGCAGGATTATCATAGAGAGCATGAATTTGTTTCAGCATATCATCAGTGAGGATAGGGTGAGCCTGAGGCTGTACAGCTTCAGCCTGATGCTGTTCTTGACTTTCTGGCTCTACAACTTCAATAAACACTTGATCACTCTCTTCTTCCATATCTCCAAACATTTTCTCATCCATGTATGGCATTGGGGATTCAACCCAAACTGCCATAACATGAGAGTCAGCTTTAGGCTCAATGGGCACATTCTCAATTTCTATTGGAACTGCAAAACTTATCTTTATTAGGTCTAAGACCTCAGAACTGACTAGGGAAGTATTAGATACTATAGCCCTGGAAGTAGTATCCTCAAATACTGGAAAAAAAATAATGAATTGTATCAAAGCTGCTCAACAAAGAATAAAAATCCACTGAGGGGACTATGAAAAAGAATGAAACTATTGGCTCTTCAAAAAGAATCATTGATGTATCTGTAAGCTCAATATCTATGATCTCAACATCTGAATATGTATCTATATTCTCAAAAACTACTATTGTTGCTGCTGGAGCTTCTTCACAGAATATCTCCCCTTGCCTGGTTTCAGAAGGCCCTGAACCCAGGCCCCCAGAAGAAGGGACAGAGGAGGAAGCATAAAACTGAGTAGAAAGAAGGGAGATATAAGTAGAGTGAGGAGCAATAGCCTCAGCTATTAGATGCTTGAGAGAAGGAGAGATGAATTGAAGAAGGACTTTAGTAATGTCAAATAAGTTGAGATAGAGGGGTTCAGGAGAAGATGGGGTATAGGTGGATTGGTGGCCACAATTTTAACAGACAGAGAATCCTTGTGGGAAGTCTATTTGTTGGAATTATGGAAATGTGGATGTAATGTTGGATGGAAGATTGGATTGAGGGATGGTATCTAGAAGTTTATCCTGAACAGGTGAATATGTGGAGATGGTTTAGGAGATGGAGATGACAGTAGATTGAAATTTAGTTGGGTAGAGGTGGATGGAATGCCATCAAGGTGAGATAGAATTGGAGATTGAGAAGGTGGAGATGGTGGTGTATTCTCATGGAAATGAAGTGGAGATTGTGGTTGAGATGGTGAGACTGGAGGTAAAAGGTTATTGAAGTGGAGTTGATGAAGGAAATATTGAATGAGGTGGAGATGGAGGAGGAACATAAGAGGGAGGAGCATGAGCTTCTTCATGAGTTGGGGGAGTGGATGATTCAACCTTGGTGTTCTCAGAAGCTAACCTTGAAGAGGAGGACCTGGAGGTCTTAGGAATAACCCTCTCTCATCTGCCAAATAAGGCAGAGGTAAGCCTTTTTGAGGTATTGATAAAAATGGTTGGGGAGACCAAAAGCTCTGGAGCCTTTGCCTGTAAAAAGATTCCTAGAATCCTTCCAAAACACACATTCTTTTTACTGATTTTCCTTTTAATCAAATCAAACAAAATACTTCCCCAGTTTATTTATTTCTTATTAACCAATGCACACATCAGATGGAACTGATGCCTGGTAATGTGATCATGTGCAGAGTGTTTTCCTTGTAACACTTTGCCTACAACATCAGCCAAAAATCTATATTCTATAGATAAATTCTTCTTGAGGATATGGTTAGGGTTTCCTACAGAATGACCTAACCTTTTTAGCATATCATCAAATTCACTGCTAGATAAGTCTATCTCATCTTTTTAATTAACAAAACCAAAAACTTCAATTTAAATTTCTCGAGAGAGAGGAATCCGGTTACCAGAAATTGAACCGATAAGAACTGTAGAATCTTTAACCTGTACAGTGAAAACCCATTCCTTAATCTCTGTTACTGGTAGTTTGATACTAGTTGTCATAAGGAACTGCAGATTTGATTCTTCAAATAACTTCTGAATGTGTTTGAATATCTGATTCGAATGAGAGAATGATTCCAAGTTGATATCAAATCCTGCATCAAACTTCATGGTTACGAGAAGTGCTGGAGAAATCGCCATTGCTCTGCAAAAACAACAAAAGATCAAGTGCAAAGGAGAAGACAAAAGCGCAGGATGGAGTTTGGGAAGAATCTAATTATAGGTTTTAGAAGATGAAAAGACAAACTCCATCCGACACAAAAGGAAAAACTTCGAGCTCAGTTCGACGAGAATACCCATAAAGAGATAAAAGTTGTCGACCTATGTTAGAAGAGCGGGAAAATAGAACGTCAATTTTCGTTCGACGAGATATTTTCAGAAATAAATTCGTCGATCTTCGTTCGATGAAAAAATTTCTCAAAGAGATTTTGTCGATCTCCATTCGACAAAAAACTTTAGAAGAGTTCACAGATCGTCGATCTCCGTTCGATGAAAAGTGATAAATTCTTAAGACCTCAGACAAAAATCAAATTTTGCCTTCTCCATTAATCATACCTAGCTAATTTATGAAGAACAGATGTTTCTTTTCATCCAAAGGTTTGGTGAAAATGTCAGTTCTTTGTAAATCAGTAGAGATAAAGACAAGGTAACATTTTTTTGTCTACACAATCTCTAATGAAATAATGCCTAATTTCTATATGCTTGGTCCTACTATGATGCACTGAATTTTGTGCAATGGAAATTGCACTGGTACTATCAAAAAATATAGTTGAATTATTTAGATTGAAACCATAATCCAGGAGTTAGTTTTGAATTCACAAAATTTGTAAACAACAACTGCCAGCTGCTATATATTCAGCTTCAGCAGTTGAAGTTGACACAAATGTCTGTTTCTTACAAACCAAGACACAAGCCTATAACCAAGGAACTAACATTTTCCTAATGTGCTTGTCCTATCAACTCTACATCCAACAAATTCAGCATCTGAGAAGTCAGTTAATTCAAATTTTGACTCAGTTGGATACCAGAGTCCTAGATTTGGGGAACCCTTTATATATCTCAAAATTCTTTTTAGGAAAATAAGGTGAGATTATTTAGGGTTCACTTGGAACCTAGCACAAAGACATGTAACAAACATTATATCTAGCCTACTAGCTGTAAGATACAACAAGGACCAAATAATAACCCTATATGTTTTCTGATCAACTAGCTTGCCCTGTTCATCAGAATCAATCACAGCATTGGAAGCCATGGGTATTTTCATAGCGGAGGCATCAGACATCCCAAATCCTTAACTAACTCCTTAACATATTTAGATTGGGAGATGAAAATGCCATCAGGGGATTTCTTCACTTGAAGACCAAGGAAGTATGAAAGCTCACCCATGCTACTCATTTCAAACTTGGAATGCATCAGGTTAGAAAACCTTTTGCATAGTTTGGAATCAGTAGAGCCAAAAATGATGTCATCTACATATATTTGTACTAATTTTTTTTATTTTTATGATGCCTAAAAAATAAAGTCCTATCTACAATGCCCCTAGAGAACTTATTCTCTAAAAGAAAGCTAGCTAGGGTCTCATACCAAGCTCTTGGATCTTGCTTTAAACTATAGAGAGCTTTATGCAATTTAAAAACAAAAGAGGGATGAGTTGGAGAGATAAAACCTGGTGGTTGCTCCACATAGACTTCCTCTTTGAGTTCACCATTTAAAAAAGCACTCTTGACATCCATCTGGTAGACTTTGAACTTCTTGTAGGCTACATAAGCAAGGAATATTCTGATAGCCTCCAGCCTTGCAACATGGGAAAAGGTCTGGTCATAATCAATTCCTTTTTCTTGAGAATAGCCTTGAGTTACCAATCTTGCTTTATTCCTTTCTATAGCTCCTTGTGCATCTAATTTGTTCCTAAAAACCCATTTAGTCCAATGACTGGGTAGTCTTTGGGTCTTGGAACTAAATCCCAAACTCTACATCTCTCAAATTGATTGATCTCCTCTTGCATTGCAATAATCCAGTGGGGATCTTGCTCTGCATCTTTTATGGATTGGGGCTCAAGTTGAGATATAAAGCAAGCATACATCAAATCTTGGTTGAGTTGATGCCTTGTTTGCACACCAACTGATATGTCTCCAATCACTTGAGATATAGGGTGATCCCTAAGTGTGACAAGATCAATAGGAGGAGTTTGTACAACAAAAGCATTGGGAATTAATTCCTTTTGGGGAATTATGTTGGCTGTTGTAGGTTCAACAATTATTTAAATGATATCTTCTTCACTGTCTTCATCAACTTGTGGAGAAGGATGTGATATAACCTCTTGGGTGAGGTTTAACTCATCCAATTTCTCACATAGTTGGGATACCTGCAATAAATCTCTGGTAGAAGAATCCTTCTCCTTGTAAAACATGTTAGCTTCATCAAATGTTACATGTACAGATTCTTCCATTTTTAAAGTTGATTTATTGAAAACCCTATAAGCCTTGCTGACTTGGGAATATCCAAGAAAAATTTCCTCTGCAGCTTTAGCTTCAAACTCTATAAGATGTTTCTTGTTATTATTGTGTATATAACATATACAACCAAATACTCTGAAATAATCTATTTTAGGTTGCTTCCATTTGAGTAATTCATAGGGAGTTTTTCCCTTAAGTTTATGTATTAAACTTCTATTCAGAACATAATTTGCTGTGCTTACAGCCTCTGCCCAAAAGGATAGGGGCAAGTAAGCATCTGCAAGCAATGTCCCTGCAGATTCAATTAGAGTTCTATTTTTCCTTCCTGCTATTCCATTTTGTTAAGGAGTTCTAGGAGCAGAGAAGCAATGCTTGATACCTTCCTTCTCACAGAATTCTTACATAAGAAGAGATTCAAACTGAGTACCATGATCACTTATGATCAGTGCAACTGGAGTAGAGTACTCAATCTTTATGCTCTTAAGAAAGTCTGTAAGAACTTTAAAGTTATCTGACTTGTTTCTCAAAAAGAACACCCAAGTAAATCTAGAGAAGTCATCTACAATAACTAAAGTATAAGATTTCCTTCCCAAGCTCTGTACTGCAATGGGTCCAAAGAGATCCATATGTAGCAAGTACAGAATCCTGGGTGAATCACTCTTATTAATAGATTTAAAGCTATTTTTAGTTTGCTTGCCTATTTGACAAGCCCTGCAGAGGCCTTCCTTCTTGTAGGGGCCAGAAGGCAATCCTCTAACAAGGTTGTCCCCAAATAATTTAGCAATATTTCTAAGGTTAACATGTCCTATTCTTTTATGCCATAAATCATTATTATTACTAATCTGATTGAACAAACAAATTTCTGAACTAGCTGACTTGAAATTAACCACATATATATTTCCTTCTCTAAGTCCAGTTAAAACAATTTTATTATCAATTGAAGTAATAATACAGGAAGATTGGTTAAAAGATACCTGATAACCTTCATCACATAACTGGCTTATGGATATCAGGTTATGTTTTAGACCACTCACATAGGCTACCTTCCTGAAGGTGATAACTCCAACTTTGACATTCTTATAGCCTTCTATTTGGCCATAGTTAGAGTCTCCAAAGATCACCTTTGGTCCAAGCTTTGACTTGTAGTTAGTTAAGTTGTCCTTGCTTCCTGTCATATGCTTTGAACACCCACTATCCAAGTACACTGTTCCTCTGTGGTAGGATAGTTCTTCACCTGATTAAAAAAAAGATCAGGTGTTCTTGACCTAGGTAACCTTGGGTCCTTTATTCTTTTCAAATTTAAAACTAGAAATATAAGAAAATTCTGGTTAATTCTTATATCCTAGAGGATGAAATCTCCTAGGTGGAATTATCCTCTAGGTAAAGGGGTTAACAAAGTCTCTTGGTTGATTAAAGTTTCTGAAATAATTTATGTTTTTGTTAAAGTTAACTGGGTTTGATGAATTCTGAAAAGTTCGTCGATCTGCGTTAGACGAATAGGGATGAGTTCGTCGAACTCCGCTCAGAGAATGAAAGTATTCATTTTCTGTGCCCTAATTTTGTCGATTGCAGTTCGACAATCCATATTGATTTCGTCGATCACAGTTCAAAGAATAATTATATGAAAAATCTTCATTCACAGTTCGTCGATCTAAGTTCGACGAACGGTAGACATTTCTTCAATCTGGGTTCGACGAAAACTGTTGAACATTGTTTTTATTAAAGTATTTCTTTTCTTTCTCTTTTCTTTAGGTTTCTAAAATACTTCAATTTGTTGGTTTTTTTCACCTAATTTTTCTTTTCCTTTTTCAGATATAAATTTAACAGGGGTTGAAAGAATATTTTTCTTTAGAAGATGAGGTTGGCTTGATGAAGCACCTAAGCCTAGTTTGCCATTAAGCCTGACATTGACAGTGCTTGTGATGTCCATCGATTTGATGCTTCTCCCATTCAGGGATTCTTCAAATTTCTTAGCCTCATTTAGTTCAGTTTTTAAAGGAATGATTTGTTCAGAAGCTATATCTAGTTCATCTTTTAATTTTATGTTTTCAGAAAACAAATTATCATATTCAATTAATTTGTCTCTGAGAAGTTTGATTTCCTTCTCAGATTTAATTAAGTCATTGCATATTAACTTAAATTCTATTTTAAAATGTTTTGAAGTAAAATCAAAGGAGGATATTACCTGATCCTCTTCTGACTCAGAATCCTCAGCTTCTTATTCTTCAGCTTCTGATGGATTGCTTGATGCATTGATAGCCATCAAACAAATCTCTCTTGCTTTGGCCTCTTCTTCATCTTCACTAGAGCTGGAAGATGAAGAATCTTCTTCAGAATCACTCCAAGTCTCAGCAACAAAGCCTTTTTCCTTCTTCTTATGCTTGCAGGAAGAAGGCTTACTGTAGTGCTTCTTGGAGTCCTTGTCTTTCCTTTTATCCTTCTTCTGCTTCTCTGGGCACTCAGGTAGAATGTGTCCAGGCTTCCTATAACCATAGCAAACAATTTCCTTGGTAGGAGTCTTGTCATACCTTGGTTTGTCTTCATTCCTTGTTGACCTTCTTCTAAAGTCCTTCTTTTCCATTTTGTACAATATCTTGGTTAAGAGACTCATCAAATCTTCATTTGCTGGTAGTGTTTCTGATTCTTCAGATGCCTTAAATGCAATACTTTGCTCCTTCCTTCATGAGGTAGAAGTCTTCTGTTCAGCTGCTTCTCTAGTCTTGATAAGCTGCTCATAAGACTTGAGCTTGCCTAGCAAAGACTCAGTAGAAATTTCATTTAGGCTTCTGGCCTCCTTGATTGGACAGATCCTAGAGTCCTATGTGCCAGGGAAGAACATAAGGATCTTATCATTGATCTCAGTCAGTGATATATTCTTATCTAGGTTCTTCAGCTCATTGATGATCAAGCTGAGTCTGTTGTACATATCAGCAACTGACTCTGACTCGTCTTTCTTGAAGTTCTCATATTAGAAAATGATATGAGATCTTCTATCTTTTCTTTCATCAACTGATTCTGCTACCATTTGGTTGAGGGAATCCCAAATGGCTTTTGCTGATGTATACTCAGCAACCTTTTGAAAAATGTCATTTGACATTGTTTGTGCTAGAATGTTCATTGCTTTGGCATCAACAACCTTTGCCTTTTTCTGTGCATCAGTCCACTCAGGTGGTGGAACTGTAGTTGCATCTGAAGTAGTAGTCACTAGAAGTGGGGGACCTGTCAAAATAGAATATTAGATATCTTCATCAATTGAATTCATATATAACCTAATCCTTGCCTTCCAAAGTGCAAATTTGTTAAGGTTACACATTGGAGGTCTGGTTCTTGAATATTCTTTATTTTGTGCCATGATTTAGAAAGACAATAGAGTAAAAGGGATCTACCAAAGATCTTTTGGTTCAGGTGTTAGCCTGTGAAACCAAACAACCTTAACCCTCTGATACCGATTGAAAGTGAGGGATAGATCTGTCTTAACTCTAGAGGGGGGGGGGGGGGGTGAATAGAGTAAAAAAAACTTTGATTAGTTTTTATAGCGGAATTAAAAAAGTGATATATATATATATAGAGAAATAAAAACAAAGACAATCACATCACAACAAATAAAAAAAAAAGAGAAATCCAGATGACACAAAGATTTTATAGTGGTTCCCCTAAACTTGGGTACATCCACTCTTCTACATCCTTGGTATAAATCCAATACAGGTTTTTGATTAGGTTCCCTACCACCAGAATATCTATTTTCTAAGGGAGATATAGCAACCCTTTGAGCTTTTGACCAGGTGCCCAAAAACAAAACCAAGTGTTTTGATTAGGAGACTTGACAACCCAAAGATAAATTTTGAAGGGAGTTAAAAAACCCTTTGTACAGGAAAGTTAAAAGGAAAATGATGTTGTCTTCTCTTTCTTAAAGCACTGAGAAGACTAGTGGATGTTGTTCTTATCAAAACTCCCCCTGAGATGTAGAAGAGTTTAGGAGAATGAGAGCTTTGCTCAGGGTGTAGGCCTTTAGATTGAAGAAGATCTTAAGGAAACTTTTAGACTGATCAAGATTATTTGTCTCTTAAAAGTCCCGAAGCAAAACTGAAGAAGACTGAAATGTATGAGAGCTGTGTTCTTCTTTCAGTTTTCTGTATTCACAATTCATTAGCTTATGTATCTTCTGTTTATTCTATAACTACAATCTTCTGAAAATGTCTTTTATATTCCTTATAGAAATCAGCCTTTGAATTTTAAATCCTATCCTTGATTGACTGCCGAAATTCTGGGAGTTGAACGGCTAGAAAATGTATTAAATTGTTTTCTCAACTGTCCCAGTAAATAAGCCAAATAATCACTCTATGAAAACCATAATTAATGATGCCTTGGAACGACTATATTCTAGAGAATATGGAGCATCAATTATCAGAGCATCTTAGGCATATAATAATAAATTTTGAAATCAAACTGCCTTAGTCAATACTGGAAAACTGCAGGGAAAATAATCGAAAAGAACCTGGATGAAGTTAGTCGAACGCGGGAAAATTTTGTTGATCTGAGATCCAAGTTTATCGAACTAAAACTTCTCTTTCGTCGAGCTGAGCTCCAAGATCTCTTAACAAAAAATTCACTTAAGCTCCAAGATCGTCGAACTGAGATAGTGTTTTTGTCGTACTAAACTTCTGGGAAGAGATCTGAGTTGGTCGATCTCAGCTAAGATTTCATCGAACTCAGCTCAAAGAAGAAGTCTGAGTTCGTCGATCTCAGCTAGGATTTCGTCGAACTCAGCTCAGATAAAGAACAGAGTTCGTCGATCTCCAATCGACGAAAGTCGAGCTTAGTTCAGCAATCTTTGAATGACTTTTCTGCTCTTAGAAAACTTCTTTTCTCTGAAGGTCTTCTGTCTCTATGTCTTCTGAAGGTTGATCCAACCAAACTAAGTTTGTTGACCTGACCTAGATAAACAAACCTATTACCCTATACTATACATGTTGGGTGAATCTAAGCAATCCTAATAGTGAACCTAGCCCAAATCAACCCTAAATTGGTGGGGTTCCAATATCGTCTAAGTCCACAGACATTGAGTGAAGCCTGTTCACTAAACGCCAGATTCCAAAAAGCACTGAGTAAAGGGTGGACAGTCAAAGCCCGGCAATTTGTAAGATAAAAATGCGGCTAAGCCCACATGCATTGAGTGAAGGCAGTTCACTCAACTCCATATAATAAGAGGTGTCGAGTATAGCTGTGTCTGTCAAAGATCCAGCAGTGGCAAGCAAGAAAATTGACTAAGCCAAGAATCATTGAGTGAGGACAGCTCACTCAACACCTGAAGATAAGCATTGATTCAAGCTCAAGCATTTGAAGATTCTGTTAAGAATTCTTGCTATGTCCAGAATCATTGAGTGAGGAAAGCTCACTCAATGCTAAAAAAGAAGGCGTTGACAGAGAAATGATCAGTCAAAGCAAAGAGAGAGAGAGATATAAAATCTATTTAAGTCTTGATGCGTTGAGTGAGGACAGCTCACTCAACACAAGCTCATCAAGAAGATTGGCTAAGTACAGAAGCGTTGAGTGAAGGGAGTTCACTCAACGCCTCATTAACAAGAAGCCAGGCAAAGGAAAAAGCGTTGAGTGATGAAGGCTCACTCAACGCATTCATAAAGAAAGTTGTGGCTAAGTACAAAAGCGTTGAGTGAAGCCAGTTCACTCAATGCCTCAGCATAAAGGCAGTCAGTCAGTGAAGCGGCTAAGTCCAAATGCGTTGAGTGATAAAGGTTCACTCAAAACACTCAATGCCTGGCATTGCACTAGAAATTTGCTAAGTCCAGATTCGTTGAGTGAAGCCAGTTCACTCAACGCACTCAACGCCTCATCAACAGAAAGATTGTCCAAGGACAAAATCGTTGAGTGATAAAGGATCACTCAACGCCTAGCAGTGAAAAGATATTGTCTAAGTCCAAATTCATTGAGTGAAGCCAGTTCACTCAATGCATTCAACGCTTGGGATGAAACTGAGAAAATGGCTAAGTCCACAGAAGCTAACGTCAGTATGAGTCAGCAAAGTTTCAAAATGTATCGGGAATGCTACAGTACACGACAAATGGCATCGTATGCCTACTGTATGACTTTTCCTGTAAAAGCAAAGTTGCAGCCAATAACTTCAGTGGGGCCCACGGGTCAAATAACCGATGGAAGGCTGAAGTTAAAAGGGATAAGTTCAGCGGATGCAAGACAACTTTTATGGTTTTCTCATTTCATAGAGAGACGAAACTTCATTGTCTTCTTCCTCGCCATTATTGTAGAGCTTGAAGCTGAAGTTTCAAACCCGCTAAACTAAAAGTTCTTACAGTTAGCTTTAATAATTTTTACCAGCTACAACAAGTTTAGTAAAGCTTTCTGAGAAAGAAAACTGAGCAGAGCCCTCAAATTTCTACTGTCAAGGTTAGCTGTTTGAAGAGAATATAGAACTATCAAATCTTTGTCTTCAACATCAAGTTCAGAGACTTGGTTTTTGAGTTAATTCTTTAGCAAAAGCAATAACTTATTAAAGATCAACTTTCTTGTTGCTGAGAAGTAGTTAGGGCTGATATAACTCAGCTCAGGAAGCAGTAGACTCAGAGAACTACACTAGAGTCATATCAACAATAACAAAACACTTTCTTTTCTGTAGGATCTTAACATATCTGAGTGTAGGCCTACTTTATAAAGGTTGAGGTAGAATCCAATTTTGGATCTGAGGTCGGGAAGTTTTTCCTGAGGTAGGATCTTGTGTGGATCTGAGTTGTAGGGCATGTGTGCCTAAGGTAGGGCCTTTGGCCTGTGGTTGGTCTGGTTCAGATTTGAGCTATAAGAAAGTTTTACACTCTGAGTGTAGGGCTAACCTCCTAGCCTGAGTGTAGGACTATTAATTTAGTCTTAGGTAGGTGATCTGTTGATCACTGAGCTGTAGGAGTAATCTTGCTCTGAGGTAGGGCCTTGTGCCTGAGGTAAGTCTTGAAAGAGACTGAGAGATCCTGAGGGATCTGTGTTGTCAGCTCTAAGGAGCCGAGATTTGGAGAAGTGCCTTATTTAACACACTATTAGAGTGATGGGAGGGACAGTGTATGTACCCATAATCTGGGAAACCACTATAAACCTTATGTGTGATTTTGTGGTGTGTCTTGAAAGCGAGAAATAACTAACTCACAATACACTTTAAGAAAGGAAACTTAAAAGAGACCAAAAACCTATTCACCCCCCCTCTAGGTGTTTAACTGCCATTGAAAATAAAGACTTTCAAGTGGTATCAGAGGGAGGTTGCTTAAAAAGAACTTAACAGTCTGAGTGGTCTCCAAGCGTAACTACAAGTACAATACTTATGGGTTCATGAGAGAAACATAAGGAGCTAGGTTCCATGAAACTTCTTATCTAAAGGAAGGAGAGTTTTGGAATTTGCAAGGAGAGGCTAAGACTCTTCATGGAAGCATCTGATCCAAGGATCTTTGTCACTATCAAAGAGGGACCTTTCATCCATATGAAAGTCTTAGTTCTAGATGCAACAGTCCAGACACCAAAGATATATTCTGAAATGACCAAGGATGAGGTCATATTGGCTAAACTAGATAAGAGGGCACAAAACATAATAGTTAGTGTCATAGATGATTATACCTTTCATAATCTGGTACAATGTAAAAGAGATGTGGGACACTCTAGTGGTCTACATGGAGGGAACTAAATTAGTCAGAGATGACAGGAAGTTCATGCTCAACTAGGAGTATGAGGCTTTCAGGAAGGCCAAGAAAGAATGCATAGTTGATTGTTATGAAAGATTATTCAGGATAGTGAATGAGCTGTAGACCTATGTGAGGCTCTTCAATCATTATGAGCTTAATGACAAGTTCCTAAGGTCTCTTACTAGAGACTTGGACACCAAGATCTATGCCATGTGAGAGGTGGAAAAGCTAGCTGATACTCCACCTCAAACACTATTTGGAAAGCTGCTCTCTTATGAGATGCTGTTAGCTACCAGGAAAGAGGAGGAGACCATCAGCAAATCCCAGGCCAAGGAAAAGTCTTTGGCCTTCAGAGCAGACAACACTAGGAAGAGCAAGGAGAGGATTTCCTCTCCTCTAAGAAGGCCTGTTGATTTAGATAGCACATGGCCAAGCTCATCAGACTGCAACATGTTTGATGAACACTTTGCTTCCTTCTCCAAGCAGTTTTAGAAGTTGATGAAGAAGAAGAAGTGGAGGAGCAGACCTTCCTCCTCCTCTCATCACAGGAAGAACCACTCCAAGGGAGACAGGTATGACTCAAAACCCAATAAACATGTTTCCACTAAAGTTGTCTTCTACTACTGCAGCAAACCTGAGCATGTGATAGCTGACTGCCTAGTCAAAAGAAGAGAGGTTGGTGAGAAAAAGGTCCACCAGCACAAGGGCAAGAAGGATAAGACCTTCATTAGAAAGAAGGAAAAGAGCTAGAATGAGAGTGACTCATCTACTTCAGACTCTTAAGAAGAAGAAGCTTTCATTAGACTGCTGGCTGCAATAACAGATGAAGCTGAAGTCTATCCTGATGCTAGGATAGGTAACATGGCCCCTCTATCACATTCAGATAGTGACTCAGAGGAGAATGATGAGGATGAAGATGCCTACAGCTGCTATGGGCTGATGAAAATATCAGATAAAGAATCCAGCCAGGATCAGCCTGGTCTAGAGAAGGTACATTCTCTATCTAGTTCTTCTTCTGAATCTGACTATGAGAGTAGTCCCAGTTCAGAAGCTTCTTCATCCTGCGGTGAAGATGACTCTGAATCTGAAGTAGATGTCAATTAATTGATTGACATGTATGGTGAAATTCTGGATGCCTTTAAGAAAAACAAGAAGTTGACTAAAAGTAGGCTGAGGATATAACCACCCTTCAACTAGCTACTTCCCAGCAGGCTGAGACGAAAGCTAGGGAAGTCAACCAACTCAGGAACATTACTCTCATCCAGATTAACACCATCAAGTACAAGAATAGTCTCATTAGAGATCTTGAAGAGAAGCTCCAGAGGGAGAAGAGAATTCTGGCTAGTTACTCTAAGACCAATACTGGGTTGCCCTTGATAAACTCCTTCAACTCTCAGAAGTGTAAGAAGGGGTTAGGGTTTAAGGGAAACACTAGAGTTATCCCCTTCTAAAGGGAAAGGGAAAGATCCAGTCCAGCCTCTAGCTTCTAAGCCTCCCATCCCTTTTAAGAAGGTGTTGTTGCCTTCAAATAGGTATGACTAAGAAAGCATCTATGGTCACTGGATGAATGGTAGATCCACTAGTGTGAACAAAGATGTTCATAGTTATGGTGGAAAGTATAGTAGGGGAATAAGTGCCTTTAAGGCTCTCCATGAGGAAATAAAAATGACCCATCATGAACCATTTGTGTTTGGTGCACCAGCGCCTAATCTCAAGAAAAAGACAGCGATCTTTTATCAGGATCTTCCAGCTCACCCTCAGGCCAAAGGCAAGTCTATCAGCCGACCTGACTTGGGTATCACTAAGACCATCAAAAACATATATTTTGCAAAGAAGACCACTGTTGGTAGATCTTAAGATAGACCAAGATCTTCTATTAACAAGCTTACCTTCAGTTAGATAGTGGCTGGAAGAAATAAGAAGAAGGTTGCTATTCTTCCTTATGTACAATCAGCAGATAACCAAGCTGCAGGACCTGCTCAGAAGAGAAGGTATAGTATTCATGAGTGCTGGTGCTGTGGTAAGGTAGGGAATTTTGCCTTAGATTGCTGGCACAATCCTATTATTCCGAGAGCTAGTGTTAGTCCTCCTGTCATAAAATCTGCAGGAAGACATGTTTATTTTTTAGGCTAATCATAACCTAGGACCAATTAACTATTGGGGTCCTAAGGAAAGATAAATTATGTGCTACAGGTTAGTCCAAGTGCGCATACCCCTATATGGTACTTGGATAGTGGTGGTTCTAGGCAAATGATTGAAACAAGGAGAAATTTAAAGAAGTACACTCCAGTGAAGGATGGACCCAAAGTTATCTTTGGTGATTCAGATAGAGGAGTGACAAGAGGCTATGGTAAGATTACCAATAGCATAGTTACAATCTCAAAAGTGGCTTATGTTGAAGGGTTGCAACACAATCCCATAAGAATAAGCCAACTCTGTGATCTTAGTTATGCCATTTCATTCCACAAGGATCAATGTCAAATTAAGAGGTCAAGTGACCAAGAGGTCATCTTGACAGGCACTAGGAGTGGAAATGTTTATTGCTTAAATTTTTGTTGTCTTAATAAAGACTCTCCTATTTGTCTAGTTGCAAATGAGAAAGTATCATATTGTGTACAATGGCATAAGAGACTAGCTCATTTGAATTATAAGACTATTGACAAGCTCTTTAGTGAAGAGCTAACTAGGAATGGTCCCAAGATGAAATGCACTAAGGAACGCATTTTCTCAACATGCCAAAAGGGCAAGCATACAAAAGCATCCTTCAAGGGCATTGAGACCAAAGACTCTGTGAGATGTTTATACCTCCTACATATGGACTTGTTTGGTCCTATTGTAGTTCATAGTCTAGGTAGGAAAGTCTACAACCTTGTGGTGGTTGATGACTATTCTAGGTTTACTTGGGTTTTCTTTCTTAAGAAAAGTCTGAAACCCCTGATGTCTTCAAGAAATTTGTCATGCAGATTCAGAATAAGTTAAATAGTACTGTGGTCAAAAATAAAAGTGACCATGGGACTGAATTCTAGTCTTAAAGCATGATAAGGTTCTGTGAAGAGCAAGGGATTCATCAAGAATTTTCTTCTCCAAGAACACCCCAGCAAAATGGGATTGTTGAGAGGAAAACTAGAACTCTCATAGAGGTTGGTAGGACCTTAATAAGTGACACATCACTCCAAGAATATTTCTAAGCTGAGGCAGTAAATACTGCATGTCATGTCCTTAACAGAGCCTCCATCACCAAGAGCCACAAAAAGACTCCATATGAGATTATGAAGGAAAGAAAACCAAATATGTCTTATCTCAGGATCTTTGGTTGCAAGTGCTATGTGCTTAATAATGGGAATTATTATGTGACTAAGTTTGCTGCCAAGTCCTATGATGGGTTTTTTGTTGGGTACAATTATTATAGTAAGGCCTATTAGATCTATAACTTGGAAACTCAAGTTGTAGAAGAGTTTGTTAATGTAGTTTTTGATGAGTCAACTATGATTAATAGTTAGCTACCAAGCTCCTCTTCTAGTACAGCAGGTACAGAGCTGTTGATGGATAAGCGAACCATTAAAAATAATGCTCTATTAATCCAAGATGGAGTGGACATTACAGAAGAAGGGAAAGGAACACTTGAAGTGGTTGAAGATCAGCAAAATGCTGCCACTGAAGCTGATGTTGAAAGAAGATTGCCTCCTATTGTCAGGCATCTTAGAGATCACCCAAGACACCAGATTAATGGTGATGCAAACCAAGGAGTGGTGACAAGAAGTAAGAGCCTTAATATAACTTTGTATTCAGGTTTCCTATCACAGGATGAACCCAAGAGATTTAAAGAGGCCAATATAGATCAGTTTTGGATTGTAGCTATGCAAGAGGAATTGAACCAGTTTAAGAGATATAAGGTCTAGAAGCTGGTTCCCAGACCATAAGGACATAATGTCATTGGAGTTAAGTGTATTTACATGAATAAACTTGATGAAAATGGCATTATAATCAAGAACAAGGCCAGACTGGTAGTTATGAGGTACAAACATGAAGAAGGTATTAACTTTGATAAAACCTTTGCCCCTATAGCAAGATTGGAAGCCATCAGACTCTTCCTTGCATATGCCGCATTCAAAGGATTTAAAGTCTACCAGATGGATGTGAAGTCAGCCTTCTTTAATGGTGACTTAAAGTAAGAAGTCTATGTTGAACAACCTCCAGGTTTTGTTGATTCTAACTCACCTAAATTTGTTTATAGACTTAGGAAAGCTCTATATGGTTAAAGCAAGTCCCTAGAGCATGGTATGAGACATTGTCTATCTTCCTCATTGAGAACAAATTCTCAAGGGGGAAGATAGACAAGACTCTATTCCCAAGGAAATCTAAGGGCAAGATCATCCTAGTCCAAATTTATGTAGCTGACATAATGAAAGTGAAGGGATAGATCTGATTTACTCGAGAGGGGTGGTGAATAGAGTATTAAAAACTTTTAATAAATTTTTATAGCGGAATTAAGATAAGTGTTACTTATAAGTATAAGAGAAGTAAAACACAAGCAATCACAGCACAGTAAAAATAAAGAAAGATGAGTAACCAGATGACACAAGAAAATTATAGTGGTTCCCCAAATCTGGGTACATCCACTCTACTACCAACCTGGTAGGAATCCCCTTAGGTTTTTGATCAGGTGCCCTATCACCAGTCAGGTTTTTTATCAGGTTCCCTATCATCACAAGATCTGCTTCAGGTAGATCTAGAGACCCTTCAGGCTTTTGATCAGGTGCCTAAAAACTGATAGGTTTTTAATCAGGTGCCCTATCACCAATGAGTTCACTTTTGAAGGGAGTAATAACCCTATACAGGAAAGATAAAGAAAAGTTGATGGTAGTCTTCTCTTTCTCAAAGCAAATGAGAAGACTAAGTGGATTTTGATAATGCCAAAGCTCCTCCTGAGATGTTGAGTAGGTTCAGGAAGAAGGAAGCTTTGTCCAAGGTGTAGGTCTTCATAGGACTGATGTTCTTGCTCTTCAGAATCTGTAGATTGATGTTGATTATCTATCTATGTAGATTCCCGAAGATGAAAACTGAAGAAGACTCAAGATAGAGGTTTGTTGTTCTTCTTCTGTTTCTTGAGAGCAATGAAAATTCTAAGAGCTGAGAGAAATCTGCAAGAGAGATTTTTGGGCTGTTGTAGGAATATTCTCTCTGAGTGTATTTCTCTCTATGTGTTAATCAGTCTGAATGTAAGTTGTCCTTTATGTACTTGAAGAATAGAATAAAGAATGTCTCTTTTGAATTTCAAATACATTCCTTAAATTACTGCAGAAATCGAGGAGAGGAACGACTATAATTTCTGGCATTTAATTGTCTCCCCAACTGTCTTGGCAAATAAGTAAAAATAATAAATCTGTGAATACCATAGCTAATGCTGCAGAAAAACGACTATATGCCTTGAGAATATCAGAATTAACTACCAGAGATTATTTGACAAAAATAGAATCAATAAAATAGGAATTAAATCTTCAAGACAGCTGCTGAAAATAAATAATTAGACACAAAAAATAATCGTCAATCTGAGCTGAGAGATCGTCGAGCTGAGATAAGCTATCTTCGATCTGAGAATACTGTGAACAGATATGAAATCGTCGACCTGAGCTCATAGATCGTTGTGCTCAGTTCAGAGACTAAACTCTGAGATCGTCATTCGGAGATCGACGATCATCGAGCTGAGTTCGACGAAAGTCGAACTGATATATATTTCACAGATTTCTTCTAAGTCTGAGTCCTTGAGTGAAATCCAATGCTGGTCTTGACAAGTCTGACCTATAGAGACTAACTTAGACCTAGAACTTGACCCTAGCTATATATGTGGGTCAACAACCAAAGAGTGGACCTAGCCCAAATCCAAACAAGGGTTCCAATACATAATATTTGGGTCTACTAATGACAACCTTTACAGTAAGTTTGCCAAACTTATGTAAGGGAAGTCTGAGATGAGCATTATGGGTGAGCTTAAGTACTTCTTGGGCCTCCAAGTAAGCCAGACTAAAGATGGATTGTCCATCTAAAAGTCTAAGTTCACTAGGGAGTTGATCAAGAAGTTTGGTATGGAGAATGCATCCACCATGAAAACTCCTATGGGGTCAAGTATGCCTATAGACCAAGATGATGCAGGGAAACCTGTTGATGAAACATTTTATAGGAGGATAATTAGCTTCCTTCTATATCTTACTACTAATAGATTCGACATCATGTATGCTACATGTGTTTGTGTTAGGTATCAAGCATGCCTTAAAGAATCTCACTACTCTGGTGCAAATAGGATTTTGAGGTATCTTGAGGGCACACTAGATCTTGGCCTATGGTACCCTAGAAATAGGGATTTTGAACTAATAGGCTATTCAGATGCAGATTTTGCAGGCTACAAAGATGACATGAAGAGCACTTCAGGTACCTATCAGTTCATGGGAGGAAGACTAGTGTCTTGGAGCAGCAAGAAGCAGACTAATGTTGTAATCTCAATAGCTGAGTCTGAGTATATCTCAGCACGTAGTTGCTATGCACAGTTACTGTGGATCCCGCATCAGCTCCAGAACTATAACCTTCAAATAAGTAGAACCCCCATGTGCTGTGATTCTACTAGTGCAATCTCAATTACTAGGAATCCTATATCTCATAATAGGACTAAGCATATTGAGATTAGGTATCATTTTATTATGGAGCATGTGGAAAAGGAAGACATCTGTCTTGAGTTTGTCCTCACAGACAAGCAAGTGGCAGGCATCTTTACTAAGCCACTAGATGAAGTCAAGTTTAACTCCTTCAAATTTGAGTTGGGTATGTTGAACTTGGTATAGCTTCAATGGATACTAATTGTGTTTTGTTGCAGGATTCATCTTTCTTGCAGATAGATAAGTCTCCAAAGTGGTATCATGACTGTCAAGTCCGTCATTTGACATCAAGACTCTCAAGTGATGTCAAGTTATATCAAGACTAAGATGGACTTAAGTGTCCAGTAAAGAGAAGATATCAGATGCTCCTATTGAGGGGAGCTAATCCAGCAAGTTGCAGGAATAAGCTCAGCTTCCTATTAAGTGGCAGCCAGTAGATGTAGCAGTGAATCAAAGATTGTCACTGCTGATCATCAAGTTCTCAGGACTATGCACAATCTGAGGGGGAGATTAACCATAGTGGATGGATGTTGCTGTGAAGTCACTACTGCAAAAAGACATGCTGCTGCAGTAGAAGAGGAAAAGCCAGTACCTCCCTGACTACAATTGCCTTTTGTAGAAGTTTTTCAGTGGTATGAGGAATGGAATTAGCTCAAGTGGATAACTGATAGCAGCTAGCTCAAGTAGATTAATAGACCACTCCAGAGTCAAATGGCTGTAGTAATGTGTTGTATTAGTGGTATCAACACAAAAGGTATGACATCTAGTCAAGAAGTTTGATCACTAGGATAATTTCTTAAGTGGCATTAACACAAGATGTTGGCTATGATCAAGAGTAAATTTCTCCCTTGATCATATCACCTCCCTCATTTGGAAAATGTTTTTTGAAGAAGCCATAAAGGTGGAGAGGTAGACAATACCCTAAACCCTAAAGGAGAAGGAGTAGAGCTTACTGAGTAGAATACTGAGTAGAGCATTACTTGCTAGATAAGGGGAGATGGCATGCCCAAGGGGAGATGTGGAAGCAATACTTGACATGACTAGGTCATGTTAAGTAAGTGCATGTTACTTGAAAATATTCAAGTAATATGAAGAGAGCAATGTTGAGCCATTGCATATTATGTTTCCACCCTTAAGTGGTTTGAGGAAATTCCTCCACTTAAATGTCAAGTAGTGAGGAGTGCTGTAAGCTGCTTCAAATTTTCAAGTGGTATGAGAAGGATTACATCTGCTTTTGAATTTGTACACTTTATAAGAAAATGCTTCTTAATATTGTTGGGTGTTTTGCCTTCTTCAAATAGGGGGAGATTGTTGGGAATATTGCCTTCAATGTTCCCTATATTTAATTTGAAGATCCATCACCATAAACACTAAGAGCATAGTTGTATTTGATGTTATTCAAGCTCATCATGTGCAGGATGTTCCTTGGAACAAGTTTAGACAGGTTGTCTAAGTGGTTGTGACAGGTGGTCACAAGGTAGAAAGGTGGTGAGACAAAAATCTGTCTAAGTCCATAAGCGTTGAGTGAATCCAGTTCACTCAATGCCAAATGCTAAGGAAGGATGTTGGAAAGACTAAAAATCATCTAATTCCACAGGCTTTGAGTGAATCCAGTTCACTCAATGCCAGGTTACAAAAAGCATTGAGTAAAGGGTAGATAGTCAAAGCCCAGCAGTTTGCAAGACATAATTGCGGTTAAGTCCACAGGCGTTGAGTGAAGGCTGGTCACTCAATGCCATATAACAAGAGGCGTCGAGTATAGTTTTGTGTCTATCAAAGATCCAGCAGTGGCAAGCAAGAAAATTGACTAAGTCCAGAATCGTTGAGTGAGGACAGCTCACTCAACGCCTGAAGAGAAGCGTTGAGTCAAGCTCAAGCATTTGAAGATTCTGTCAAGAATTCTGGCTATATCAAGAATCGTTGAGTTAGGACAGCTCACTCAATGCCAAAGAAGAAGGCATCGAAGAGTAATGATTATTCAAGCCTAAAGAGTGAGAGAGAGACAAAAAAATCTGTCTAAGTCAACGCAAGCTCATCAAGAAGATTGGCTAAGTACAAAAGCATTGAGTGAAGTCAGTTCACTCAATGCCTAATCAACAAGAAGCCAGGAAAAGGCAGAAGCATTGAGTGATGAAGGTTCACTCAACGCATTCATAAAGAAAGTTGTGGTTAAGTACAGAAGCGTTGAGTGAAGCCAGTTCACTCAATGCCTCAGCATAAAGGCAGACAGTCAGTGATGCGGCGAAGTCCAGATGCATTGTGTGATGAAGGTTAACTCAATGCACTCAATGCCTAACATTGCACTAGAAATTTGATAAGTATAGATTCATTGAGTGAAGCCAGTTCACTCAACGCACTCAACCCCTCATCAGCAGAAAGATTGTCCAAGGAAAAAAACATTGAGTGATGAAGGATCACTCAACGCACTCAATGCCTAATAGTGCTGAGATATTGGCTAAGTACAAATTCATCGAGTGAAGCTAGTTCACTCAACGCACTCAGCGCTTGGGATGAAACTGAGAAAATGGCTAAGTCCACAGATGCTAACGTCAACACGAGTCACCAAAGTTTCAAAATGTTACGGGAATGCTACAGTATACGACAAATGGCATCGCAGGCCTACTGTATGACTTTTACTGTAAAAGCAAAGTTGCAGCCAATAACTTCAGTGGGGCCCACGAGTCAAATAGCTGTTAGACGGTGGAAGATAAAAGGGATAAGTTCAGCGAATGCAAGAAAACATTTAGGGTTTTCTCATTTCGCAAAGAGGAAGAATTTCATTGTCTTCTTCCTCGCCATTGTTGTAGAGCTTGAAGCTGAAGTTTCAAAGCCGCTGAACTAAAAGTTCTTACAGTTAGCTGTAGTAGTTTTCACCAACTATAGAAAGTTTAGTAAAGCTTTCTGAGAAAGAAGACTGAGCAGAGCCCTCAAATTTATACAGTCAAGGTTAGTTGTTTGAAGAACATATAGAACTGTCAAATCTTTGTATTCAATAGCAAGTTTAGAGACTTAGTTTCTGAGTTAATTCCAACATAAGTAGCAACTTATTGAAGATTAATTTTCTTTTTGCTGAGAAGAAGTTAGGGCTGAGATAACTCAGCTCAGGAAGTAGTAGGCTCAAAGAACTTCTCTAGAGTCATATCAACAACAACAAAACAATTAATTTTTATAGGATCTTAATAGATCTGAGTGTAGGCCTATTTTATAAAGGCTGAGGTAGGATCCAATTTTGGATCTGAGGTTAGGAAGTTTTGCCTGAGGTAGGATCCTGTGTGGATCTTAGTTGTAGGGCCTATATGTCTACTGTAGGGCCTTTGTCCTGAGGTAGGATCTGGTTCAGATCTGAGCTATAAGAGAGTTTTACACTCTGAGTGTAGGGCTAACCTCCTAGCTTGAGTGTAGTACTATTAATTTAGTCTGAGGTAGGTGATATGCTGATCACTGAGCTATAGGAGCAAGCTTGCTCTGAGGTAGGGCCTTCTGCCTGAGGTAAGTCTTGGAGGGGACTGAGAGATCTTGAGGGATCTGTGTTGTAAGCTCTAAGGATCCAGGATTTGGAGAAGTGCCTTATCTAACACACTATTAGAGAGGTGGGAGGGACAGTGGATGTACCCATAATCTGGGGAACCACTATAAACCTTATGTGTGCTTTTGTGGTGTGTTTTGAAAGCAGGAAATAACAAACTCACAACACACTTCAAAAAGGAAAACTTAAAAATGACCAAAAACCTATTCACCCCCTCTAGGTGTTTAGCTGCCCTTGAAACTAAAGACTTTCATGAATCTTGACGAAAAATACTTGGAGAAATTCAGCTTGATCAAACTTATCACTCGACGCTTTGCAAAAGATTAACTCGACGAATTCGACGAGTATCGGTTGTCATACTCGACGAATTCAATGAAAATTAGCTGATACACTTAACGCATTCGCTGCATGAGCTAAGCGATATTAGACGAATCTGACTTAGAAAATTTATAGTGAAGAAAATTCAGAAACTCAAAGGTATACCCAATGAATCTCGATGATTTCGGCGTTTATCAACATGTATATTCGATAAATTTGATGGGTATCGGAAGATATACTTTACGAATACGACGAGTATACTTGATGATACTCGACGATTTTTACTTAACAGATTTTCAACCTCTCAGAGATTTTACCCTATGTAAATACAATGAATTCGATGAGTGCCAGTAGGTATACACGATGAATTCAACGAGTATCTATGAGTATACTCGACGAATTCGACGAATATCCCTTACGATACTCGACGAATTTTACTTGGGTAAAATTTTGTTCTGCTGATTCCAAGTCCATGTCCTTCCTTGATTCTTTTAATGCACTTGGGATCGAAGTACACCCTAATAGAGAGATTACACGTGAGTCAACACATTGGCTTTCACAATGAAGGATTATATTGTATAGTCCTATGTTTCATGACCCACTATAACCTGACATTGGGTTGTACTTAGCAATATAGTCCTGCAAGAACATAACTAAAATAGAGCATCAAATACAACTCAATTCATCTTAGCTTAAGGGGACCCTTTTTCAAATCTGGGTTATTGTGGATACAATACCCAACAACTTCTTAATTAACTCCTTGGTGAACTTAGACTGAGAGATGAATAGACCATCCTTTGACCGTCTAACTTCGAGGCCCAAGAAGTACTTGAGTTCACCTATACTGTTCATCTCAAACTGCCTTTGCATAAGTTTAGCAAACTTCTTGCAGAGCCCATCATCAGTTGATCCAAAAACTATGTCTTTTACATAAATTTTGACTAGAATAATCTTACCCTTGACTTCCCTAAGGAATAATGTCTTGTCTATCTTTTCCCATGAGAATTTGTTCTCAATGAGAAAGCTAGACAAGGTTTCATACCATGCCCTAGGGGCTTATTTCATCCCATACAAAGCTTTTCTTAGCTTAAACACATAATCAAGAAGTTTAGAATTAACAAAACAAGAGGGCTGCTCAACATAGACCACCTCTTTTAGGTCACCATTTAGGAAATCTTACTTAACTTCTATTTAGTAGACCGTAAAACCTTTATGTACAACATATGTAAGGAATAGTCTTATTGCTTCTAATCTGACAACTAGTGCAAAGGTTTGATCAAAGTCAATACCTTTCTCTTGTATTTATCCTTTGGAAACTAGTCTAGCCTTATTTTTGATGATAACACCATTCTCATAAAGTTTATTCCTATAAATCCACTTGGTCCCAATAATGTTATATCCATTTAGTCTGGGAACCAACTTCCAGACCTTACATCTCTTGAATTGGTTCAGTTCTTCTTGCATAGCCACAATCCAAAATGGATCTATGTTGGCATCTTTAAACCTCTTTAGTTCAACTTGAGACAGAAAGCTTGAATGCATAACAATGTTGAGGCTTCTACTCCTTATTGTAACACCTTGGCTTACATCTCCTATGATTTAAACTCTGGGATGATCCCTCAAATGCCTGATAGTTGCTGGCATTCTATCTTTAACATCATGAACTTCAATGGCTAGATCATGCTGGTCTTCACCTATGTCCAGCATATTTGGATCTACTTTAGTAATAAGCACACCATCATCTTCCTCTTAGGTAGTAGGATAAGTGTCCTTGATGGTTAGTTTATTCATCTTCAATTCTACAAGTGCAAATCTAGAGGAACTTGACAGCTCACTATTAATCATAGAAGATTCATCAAACACTACATTCACAGACTTTTCTACAACTTGGTTCTTCAAGTTATAGGCTTTATTGTGGTTGATGTACCCAACAAAAATTCCCTCATAGGATTTGGCTGCAAACTTAGTCAAGTAAGACTTCCCATTATTGAGCACAAAGAACTTCTTCCAATTCTGAGATAGGCAAGATTTGGGTTTCTTTCTTTCATAATATCATAGGGAGTCTTCTTGTGATACTTGGTTATAGAAGCTCTATTCAGGACATGACAAGTAGTGTTTACTGCCTCAGCCCAGAAGTACTCTGGGAGAGAAGTATCACTAAGTAATGTCCTGCCAGCTTCTATGAGAGTCTTGTTTTTCCTCTCAGCAATCCCATTTTGCTGGGATGTTCTTGGAGAAGAAAACTCCTGAAGAATACCTTACTCTCCACAGAACTTTGTCATGCCTTCAAACTGAAATTCAGTATTATGGTCACTTTTGATTTTGACCACAGAGATGTCCTTTTCATTCTGAACTTGCCTAACAAAAGTGGCAAAGATGTCAAGGGTTTCAGACTTTTCTTAAGATAGAAGACCCAAGAAAATCTAGAGTATTCATCAACTATCATAACTGTGTAGACTTTCCTACATTTACTATGAACTGGAATAGGACCAAACAAGTTCATATGCAAGAGGTACATACACCTCTCAAAATTCTTGGCCCCATTTCTCTTAAAGGATGCCTTTGTCTGCTTGCCTTTTTGGCATGCATAATAAATGCTCTCTTTGGTGCATCTCAGATTGGGTCTATTTTTGACTAGCCATTTACTAAAGAGCTTGCTAATTGTCTTGTAGTTCAAGTGAGAAAGCCTCTTGTGCCATTGCACATAATAATAGACTTTCTCATTTGCTACCAGACACACTTGTGAGTTTGCACTTAAATATAAGAAGTTTAGACGATAAATATTTTCACTCCCAGTGCATATCAAAATTACCTCTTAGTCACTTGAACTTTTGATCAAACACTTATCTTTGTGGAAGAAAATGACATAGCCAATATCACATAGTTGGCTTATGGTAATCAGATTGTGTTGCAATCCTTCAACATAAGCTACCTTTGTAATAGAGACTATGACATTAGTGATCATACCATAGCCCTTAGTAACTCCTCTGTCTGAACCTAAAAGATTACTTTAGGTCCATTCCTTACTGGAGTATAATCTTTAAGATGGCTCCTTATTCCAGTCATATGTCTAGAACATCCACTATCCAAGTACCATATTGACATTGCATGGGTACTTGGACTATCCTGCAAACACAGATTAGTTTACCTTGGGAACCTAAAATTGATTGGGTCCTTGGTTCATGTTAGCCTGAAACTGTCTATTTCTTCCTGCAACAACCTTGATAGGAAGACTCACCCTTTCCCTTGGCACGAATGGGTTGTGCCAACATTCTATGGCAAAGTGATCCACTTTTCCACAACACCAACACTCATGAATGTTGTATCTCCTCTTCTGAATATCCTTTGGAGTGTGGAATCTATCAATAGTTATCTATTTAGAGGGGAGAACAACATCCTTCTTTCTATTTCTTTCAATAAGAATTTGATTGAAGGTGAGTCTGCCAGTAGATGTAATTTGCTTACTCTGAGTTTCACCAATAGAAATCTTCTTTGCAGTTGATATGTTGTTGATGACATAAGAGACAACCAAGTGAGGCTTACTAACTAACTTACCTTTAGTCAAGATTTTTGCTAAAGGAACTTGAGAATATGCCAATGCCTTATCCTTGAGAGTGTGGGCTGGAGCACCAAACACAAATGGTCCATAATGGGCCAATTGAATTTCCTCATGGGGAGCCTTCAGTGCACTAAATCTCGTGTCCTTTCTCCTTCCATTATAAGATACACTTGCATCCATACAAGAAGAGTTTCCATTCTTTCAGTGACCATACATATTATCCTGGTCATACATGTTAGAAGGGAGGATTACCTTCTGAAAGGTGGTTTGAGGAATAATTGGGGCCTTGCCCTTCCTTTTAGAATAGGCAGCTTTATTATTCCACTTGAACCCCAAGCCTCCCTTATCCTTTTGAGAGGTCAAGGAGTCAATCAGTGGCAGAACTATTTTGGGCTTAAAAAATTCAGCCATAAGATTCTTCTCCTTGAGGAGCTTCTCTTTAAGATCCATGATGATCTTGTTCCTCTAGCTAATGATGCTAATTTGGATAATTGAGATTGTCATTAACTGGCTGACTTCTCTCCTCATCTGAGCTAGCAAAGGTGTTGACTCAATTTGTAGGGAAGCTGCTTGCTGAAGAGAGGCAATCTCCTTAGATTGTCTCTTGACAAACCTTTTGTTCTTCTTCAGAGCTTCCAGAATTGCACCATACTTATCAATCAATTGATTGACATCATCTTCAGATTCTGATCCTCTATCCCTACTGGAGGAAGTGAAAGCTTAATATTCTGAGCCATACTCATTGATAGAGGAAGAGTTAGGGATAGAGTGTACCTCTTTAGGTGTAGAATTGTCCTGATTATTTCAGTTAGGGCCATGATACTGAAATCATCATCCTCTTCAAAGTCAACTATCAACAGAGGATAGTGGGGCCCTTATGCCAGATGGGGCAGCTGGATGATCAACCTCTACTTCAATGGACATGACAATAATATAGGCCTCCTCTTCATCAGATTCTGAAGACTCAGAATCATTGTCTGATTGGCTTATTTTCTTCTTGGCCAAGAAGATCTTTTCAGTCTTCTTGTCCTTGTGATGCTTTTTGTCTTCAAGACTTCATGTGCTCCTTCCTCTTAATTGGAAAGTCAGTAATGATATGTCCACTCCTATTGCAATAATAACAAAAAACATTAGTCTTAACATGTTTGTTCTGATTAGAGTCATACCTTTCCCCAGAGGGGTCTTTTCTAGACTTGTCCTTGTTTGAATAGGGCTTTCTTGATGTGGAGCTTGAAAAGCCTTTGTTCTTCCATTGTCTTCTTCTGCTCAACATTTTCTTGAACTGTTTGGAGAACAAGGTGAGTTCTCCATCTGACAGCTCATTGCCTGAGGAGCTAGGATCTGAGCTCTCTTAATCTGCAGCTCTCCTTGGTGGAGAAGGATTCTTTTCCCTGCGCATTCTTGTGGCTTCAGCTACAAAGGCCATTGCCTTCTCTTTGTTGAGAGTTTTGACAACATCTTCTTCTGCCCTTCTGGAGTTTAGCTGCATCTCTTGAGATAGAAACTTCCCAAACAAATTTTGAGGAAATGTGTTGGCAAAATTGCTAACCTCTTTTATGGCACAGATCTTGATATCTCATTCCTTATTTAGGAATCACAAGAACTTGTCATTCAGCTCATAATTTGTGAACTGTCTGCCATAGGTGATCATACTATTCACTATCACGATGAACTTTTCATAGCAATCAGCTATGGAATCTTTTTTGCCTTGCTTGATGGCCTCATATTGCTGATTCATGAGGGATTTTCTGTCATCCCTCACCTCCTTTGTACCTTCCATGTATACAATAAGAGAATCCCATAAATCTTTAATAGTTTTGCAGTGGACCAGATTCTGGTAAGTGGAGTCATCTATGGCACTGAGAATGATTTTTTGAGCCCTTTTATCCATGGTTTCCAGAATGACTTTATCTTTGGTCATCTCAGTGTACTTATTTGGAGTCTGGACATTGACATCTATAATAGAGACCTTTGTGGGGATAAAGGGTCCCTCTTGAACTATTATGATATCCTTGGGTTCGAGACTTCCATAAATAGCCCCACCCTTTCCTTTCAGATCCCAAAGTTCTCTTTCCTACATATAAGAAGCTTCATTGAGCTCAAGTCCTTATCGTTCTCACCTAAAACCATAGGGATAATCTTTAGCTAGTATTGGAGATTTGTTTAGACTGTTGAGTCCTTTTTGAAAAAATTCCCTCTAATACCACTTGAAAGTTATTAGAGTAGTAGACTAAAACACATAAGAGGGCGGGGGGTGGTTGAATAGGTTGATGGTCACTTTTTTTTCTTAATTATTTTAGGTTTAACTACACAATCACAAAAAGCACACAAATATTTATAGTGGTTACCCAAGATATGGATACATACACTCTCCCTCCCACCTTTCTAACTGTGTGTTAGACAATGCAATCTTCTCCAAACTCGACTCAAAGAGCTTATAACATAGATCCCTCAAGATCTCTCAGGATTCCTCCAAGCCCTACCTCAGGCCACACCCTACATACTCCGAGTAATCTTTACTTTGATAGCTCATTGACCCTCTAGATCACCTACCTCGGGCTTATCAAGAAGCCCTGCCACTCAGTTTCGGAGGAGAGCCCTCCACTCAAAGATAATAAATCACATACCTCATATCTAACTAGGATCCTACCTCAGGCAAACATGCCCTACCTCAGATCCTTAACAGGATACTATAACTCAGCCTTTATAATTTAGGCTTACAACTCAGATCACTGATGATCCTACAGATGGAGTGAATTTTTTATGATGATTGACTCCAGAGAGAATGTTCTCTGAGTCTTCTTTTTCCTGAACGTATAAAGCTTTGTCCTTCTTCATAGCAGCAAGATTGTTGATCTACAAATTTGTTCTGCTTGTGCTGAGAAGTCAACTACAGAGTTCTGTTTCTCAAAGCCTTTGATATAACAGAGTTGAGTGCAGTGGCTTTGAAGATGAAAAACAACTAGAGTTTTCTCTACTTCTTCTTCTTACACAAAAAAATGAGTTCTTTGTTCTTGCTGTAGAAGACTTAGTAATCTTATAGTTCTTGATCTCTTCAAACAACCAACCTTGTTTGTATTTTCAGACCTTCTGTAAATTTGAGTGTAAAGGATTTTCTCAACTGATCAAGATGATAACTATGTAGAGATAAAGCTTTATTTAATTTCTCTGTAAAGTCCATTTTATATCCCGCTGTCCAACGACTCTTTTCACTGTATGGGCAAGCCGAAATTGGTAACTGCAAAGTAACTTTAATTGTTTTACTAAAGGCATATGATGCAATTTTACATCTAGCGCTCAAGTCCCACAACATTTGAATTTTGGATGACGTCGGCATGACCAAACGCTTGGGGACTTAGCAATTTTCATTCAATTTACATAGGCGTTGAGTGAGGCCATGTGACTCAATGCAAAAATACTTAGCAGAAAATCTGTATCTTGAGTCATTGAGTGAAACTTTAACACTCAACACATTTGACTTGTACAGCCTAACTGATAAGGCGTTGAGTGAACATTCATCACTCAATTCTTTTGGACTTAGAATTTTCCTGTATGAAGGCATTGAGTGAAGCTTCTACACTCAATGCTTTTGGACTTTGCTGACTTCTTGATGAGGTGTTGAGCGATCCGTCTTCACTCAACGCTTCTGTACTTAACAAGAAATCCTTTTGGGTAGGCATTGATTGAATTGCCTTCACTCAACGTTTCCATCCTTAGACAGATTTCAAGTCAACAAAACTGAGGCTTTGATTGCTAGATCTCCCGTCAACACTTTTAGACTCCTGGCATTGAGTGAAGTGAGTTCGCTCAATGCTTCTGGACTTAGCCTATTTCCTGCTTATTCAACATCCTGTCTTTAGTCCAACTATCATTAAGACCCTGACAACCTGTTTAATTAATGTAATAGTATATAACTTGCATACAATGTGTTGACACTGAAAAATCAGTCTATGTGGAGTTCACCCTTGGGGAAGGGGTGATCACACACCTACTTCTCTCCTGCAAGCAAAATGACAAGGAAAAAGAATAAGGAACTGACCAAAGGGCTCAGCGCGGAGGTCCCACCACACACCTGGAAGATCTTAGAGTGCTTCCGCTCCCTTAGCCAAATACCGAGCTAAGGCTACCTCAGAAAGCGCAAGAAGGTCTGGGGGAAAAAAGGGCCTGCCTTCTGAGGTGCCCCTTGGGTCTATTTATAGAATTCTGAAATTGATATGCAAATAGCCAATCTCCGCTGTTCCAAACAGCTATGTGCAACCCAACTGGGTCTGCCAAAAGTGCAACTCCGCTGTTCTGACTGGCTATGGGCGGGCCAGCGAGGACGAAATAGTAAAAAGGCACATCATAGGAGGCTAAGTGAGTGGTCCTTGAGACCTCCACTCGCCTGGGGCGGCGAGTGTTCGATGGAGCTGGCACTCACCGCTTTCCCCGGACCTTGGCGGACACGGGCCCGACCAGTCCAGCTCGCCTATTGTCTGTTTAGCTCCTTGGGGCGAGTGCAAGACAGCGGATGCCGAGGATTTCCACGGCGCCCGAGGCGGACGCGACCTAGTTCTCCCCTGCCTTCCTTCTATAGGCGAGCACGAGCAAGGCCGCTCTGGGATTGTTACTTTTGAAGCCCAGAGAAATTGAGTTCGACGAACTCCAGGCGGGCGCGAGGCTTAGGTCGATGAAAGCCAAGCTCAGCTCGATGAACTACAGGAGGGCGCGAGTTGGGAGGAAGAGAAATTCATTTCGACAAACTCCAGGCGAGTGCGAGCTGGGCGGAAGAGAAATTGAGTTTGACAAACTCCAGGTGGGTGCGAGCTGGGCGGAAGAGAAATTGAGTTCGACGAACTCCAAGTGGGTGCGAGCTGTGCGGACCAGCTCTCGCAGCTTGTCCACCTAGCTTTGGCGAGAGCTAGTTGGTTATTCTGAGTTCTCCTGCTTGCTGTTCTGATGCGGGCAGGCTCCCTCGGTCTTCTCACCTGGGGTCATGGTCCCACTCGGCGAACACGGGGTTGTACATAATCCTCGCTCTTTTTGAGCTTGTACAAGTTCAGAAAAAATCATCCAACCCACGTATTCGGTGAGTTCTTTGCTGAGCTGGAGAGAATCTTTTGAGGGACCCCACCCTCGTGCTATAAATATTTCATCGGACCTTTGGAAAAATTCCCCCTCCTTCCACCCTTCTCCGCGAGCTATAGCTGAGCGATGCTTATATTCGAGGAGAGGCGGGTTCGCCTAGCGGCTGCGAGGGAGGGGATTCGGGAGCTGGCTCTTGGTGATGCCCTGTGGCTAGTGCGCGGATCGCCTGGCCCCCTCTTTAGGAAGAAAAAAGGAAAAAGGTTCGGGCAGTCCCCCTCGAACGATCCCCCTGCGTTGAGTTCGGCGGCCGGTGATGAGGTTGCCCCTGAGGTATAAGGACCCCTATATCCGACTCATGACTCTGCTTCTGATTTCTCTTTTCTATAGGAATTGGTTCACGATGATTGAAAGGATAGGGGAGAACCGGGGCATTTTACCCTGTTGATAACAAAACGGGGTTCTATCCCCTCGGCCCAGGAGCATGTCCCTCTTGCGATGCCTCCATCGCCAATGCATCCTGGCATGGGAAAAACCTTTGCTGCTCTTGGAGGCGAACCCTTCCTGGGCCGGCAGGGTACCTCCCGACTGGCTATCGATGCGGGCGACGTACCGACCCCAGGTGAGCTTTGCACTTTTGACAGTTTACCACTGCTCGCTCCTTCTGATTCCTCCCTGTTGGTTTTAACACGATCTCTTCCTACGACGTCGAGATGAGCGATGGGTATTCGCCTCCCCTTGATACAGATCATATTTCAGAGTACCCGGGTGACCCGCTGAATGCTGAGAAGATTAAGAAGCAGGTGACATGGCTATTTCAAAAACACACGTTACTACTGTAGGAGGTTTTCTACAGGGTGGACAAGGACAAGGCCGAGGCCGAGGAGCGGTTCGCGGTTCTGGTGGGGACGAGGAATCCAACTGACGGTGACGGGGTTACCTCTCCGGGGGTACCCATCAAGCGAGCCGAGGAGCAACTTAGACATGCCTCAGAGCAGGTCGACCTGGCCCAGTGGGAGCTGTTGGTGGTCCGCGAGTACCATTACCCTCGCATTCCCCCCCTGATCTGGCATGTGGGGGCGAGGTAGGTGGAAGTGGATCCAGTACTGAGACGACTGCCCCTCCCCGCTATTGGTCGCCTCACCCGGGTCGCATCCGTATCTTGGGTCAGTTCGCGGAGTAGGGTCGTGAAACGTCTTTATTCGGGACATTTAATATGTTTGTAATAATTTGAGACCTTTTTGCCTACCAATGGGCGATTGTTTGCTGCGTGTTACTTTTACTGTTTTGATGCTTAGTTTCTTTGGGGAGTGGATGGGGCGCTCTTCCTCGCTTATTCCTTCTTCAAGCATGCGCGACATTATTGAACCGGCTCGCCCAGCCTGCCTATTCAGTTCAGGAGGGAGTGAGCTGATCGCCCGCAGATCGCGAGCCTGAGTGACTCGCCCACTATTACGGGCGGGCTCAGGTCGCGACTCGCCCGTCTCTTATGCAGACGCAGAAGAGAGCAACTCATGATCGTTTAGTATTTGCGACACATCAGCGAGCTGATAGAAGTCTAAACCGGCTGGGGATCTCGCTCCCACAACCGCCCCGACCAGCGGCTCCCCTGGCGGGGAGGCCGACACTTCCAGGCCGCAGAAAGAGATGCAGCCAGCCGTGAAGCCGGTGTTGAGGGCGCACCGCAACTTTGGCCTTGGCGAGCGTACTCTCGACAAGCTCGGGAACCCCCTCTTCTAGTGGGACAGGGAGTGTAAAAAGGCCATCTTCTCCACCCTGTTATCGAGCTGGCTGGAGCAGAACTCCATAAGCGGGGAGGCCTACAACTTCTCGTTCAGCCTTTATGCGCGGGAGGACGTTGCGGTCTATGATGAGGAGGCCACACGGGTCTTAGTGCCTGAAAGCGCACGGGCCCAGCTCTGCGGCCTGGAGCTGGCCCACATGACGGGCACGCGGCTAACCCAGCTGGAGAAGAACGCCCCGTCACTCAAAAAGTTGGTCGACGAGAAGGATGAAGCTCGCCGGCTCGCCCAGGAGGAGGCGGATTTCCAGAGAAAGCGGGCAGTCGCGGACGATGTCGTCCTTGCCCAGTACCTGGGAGGAGTGGTATGTCTCTCGACTCGCACATATTGCCTACATGTTGCCTTTTCCCCTTCTCAAGCTCATCCCAATACTGTCCCTTTTCGCAGGATGCAGCAATGGCCAGCCGCCTCGGCATCCAGATTGCCTCCCTCGAAAAGGAAAAGGGAGGCATTACTGGAGTGGGTGCGCGAATTGGAGGCCGCAGTTGCTCCCCCGCCGCCCTCAAGTAGTAGCTGCCAGCTCGCACACTACACCGAGTACGAGCTAGAGGTTATGATGCAGAAGAATGCCGCCGGTGCAGCGGAGTACACCCTCTAGACTTTGCGGCGAGCTGACCTTATTAAGGTCGAGGGTGAGAGCCTTTCCGTGAGCAACGTGGTACCGACCTTATTCATTTCGGTACCGAAGCCGGGCGACGCGTCCTAGCAACCCATCTAGGAGGATTCGTCATTCAGGGGTTCACCTCGCTGACCTCATTATAGTCTTGCTGTAATATGAGCGCAGGTCGAGCCCTAAAACTTGTAATTTTGTTGATCAATAAAGTGTACTTTCTGAAATTATTCTCTAATGTTACTTCTCTGTAATGCAAATGCAAATCCATCTTTTTTCTTTTCTATGTTCGCGGCCTATTTTGATTCTTTTATTCGTTGTCTCCCTTCCCGCAGATTACCATCTAGGTCGCGTGTTTGTTCGGTACTTAGCTTAGGAAATATAGGAGCGTCAGTTAGCCGAACCGCGAATGGCAATCCGCGTTCTTTGTCCGGATTCTTCACGCCATTCGCAAGATAGAGGAGGTGAGCTGACTTGGCTCGCCCCGAGCCTCCTAACTCCACGCGAGCAGGGCTCCATGAGGTTGTGGTGCGATCTTAGCTCTCGCCGCCTAGGTCACTTTCCGGGTGCTCGCCGATCCATAGGCTCGAGTCGGCACTTCTGGCTCACCGACCAGCTATGGTCATCCCGACAACCCTGCAATTTTTACTTTCGTAGTTTGAGTGTCTGGGTCCCAACTTTAGACACCATGTTCATCAAGACTTTTTGTCCTGCTGGTCAGTTGGGAGCCTAAGTTGATTCCTACGAGTGACATCCAACCCCGCCAGCTAGGTGGTAGCCTAACAGTGGGATCTGATCGGGGTATGGGTAGACTCCTCCGAGTGGCATCCAGCCCTGCCAGCTAGGTGAGAGACTGGCAGCGGGATCTGCTCGAGGTCTGGGTAGACTCCTCCAAGTGGAATCTAGTCCTACCAACTAGATGAGAGCCTGAAAGCGGGATCTGCTCGGGGTCTGGGTAGACTCCATTGAGTGACATTCAGTCCTACCAGCTAGGTGAGAGCCTGGTAGCGGGATTTGCTCGGGGTTTGGGTAGACTCCACCGAGTGATATCCAGCCCTGTGAGCAAGGTGAGAGCCTGGCAGTAGGATCTGCTCGCGGTCTGGGTAGACTCAGCCGAGTGACATCTAGCCCTGACAGCTAGGTGGGAGCCTGATAGCGGGATCTGCTCGGGGGGTCTGGGTAGACACCACCGAGTGACATCCAGCCCTGCCAGCTAGATGAGAGCCTGACAGCGGGATCTGCTTGGGGTCTGGGTAGACTCAACCAAGTGACATCCAGCCCTGCCAGCTGGGTGAGAGCCTAACTACAGGATCTGCTCGGGGTCTGGGTAGACTCCATCGAGTGACAACAAACCCTGCCAGCTATATGAGAGCCTGATAGCGGGATCTGCTTGGGGTCTTGGTAGACTCTACCAAGTGACATTGAGCCCTGCCAGCTAGGTGAGAGCCTGACAGTGGGATCTGCTCTGGGTTTGGGTAGACTCTACCGAGTGATATCCAGCCCTGCAAGCTAGGTGAGAGCCTGACAGCGGGATCTTTTTGGGGTCTGGGTAGACTCCACCGAGTGACATCCATCCCTGCAAGCTAGGTGTGAGCCTGACAGCGAGATCTGCTCAGGGTCTTGGTAGACTCCACCGAGTGACATCCAGTACTGCCAGCTAGGTGAGAGCCTGACAACGGGATCTGCTCGGGGTCTCGGTAGACTCCTCCGAGTGACATCCATCCCTGCCAGCTAAGTGAGAGCCTGGAAGCGGGATCTGCTCAGGGTCTAGGTAGACTCCTCCGAGTGACATCCAACCCTGCCAGCTAGGTGAGAGCCTGACAGTAGGATCTGCTCGGGGTATAGGTAGACTCCTCCAAGTGACATCCAGCTCTGCCAGCTAGGTGAGAGCCTGATAACGGGATCTGCTCGGGGTCTGGGTAGTGAACACTTCTACTTGCAAAAAACATGGCAGGAGCACAGGATATCGAGAAGCTTTTATTAGAAAATGGAACACTACTTACAGGACTCAAGGGTAAAAACGTTTCAGGTCGTCACCGCTCCAGGTAAGACTTAGGGTCTCACCTTCCACATTCTGGAGGCAGTACCCTCCTAATTGTAATGCTTCTTGTACTATGTATGGACCTTCCCAGTTGGGGTTGAGCTTCCCCACAGCGGCCGATCTCCCCGCGGCATCAACCTTTCTCAGGACCAAGTCCCCTTCCACGAAATGTTTGACCCTGACGTGCTTGTCAAAGTACTTGACCATTCTTCTCTTCACTTCTTCTTGCCCGATGGTGGAGAGATCACATAGCTCCTCCACCATGTCCAGAGAGAGCCGTAGTTCCTCTTCATTTTTGGCTCTCCATTCTTCCCTTCCTTCCTCCTCCACAACCACTTGAGGCGTCCGGACCTCGAACTCTACCGGGAGTACTGCCTGGCATACATGGGAGAGCTTGAAGGGGATATCTCCCGTGGCGGTGTTGGGGGTAGTTCTAAGGGCCCAAAGGACCGAGGGGAGTTGCTCCACCCGCTACCCTTCAAGTTCTCAACTTTTTTCTTCAGGGGGTTCACTATGATTTTTTTTGCCGCCTCCACCTGCCCGTTGCTCCTAGGGTGATGGACCGAGGAAAATCTGAGATCAATCCCGAGCTGCCAGCAGAAGCTGATGAACTCGGCGCTGGCAAACTGAGGTCCGTTATCCGTGGTAATGGCTTGTAGCAACCCATGCCGGAAGATGATCTCCCCCCAAACAAAATTCCTGATAACCTAGGAGGTCACCTTAGCTAGCGCCTTCACTTCCAACCACTTGGAAAAATAATCTATCATGATGAGTAAGAACCTCCTCTGTCTGCTGGCCTGGGGGAAAGGCCCCACCAAGTCCATTCCCCAGATGGCGAAAGGCAAGGGAGCCGTAATACTTCTGAGACACTAGGCCGATTGTAACTCGAGGGGGCATATAACTGGCACTTGTGGCACCTTTTTGTAGACTCCACCGCATCATGGCCCAAGGTGGGCCAGAAATACCCTTGCCTGATAATCATTCCCTCCAGGGTCCGACTCCCGGAGTGGCTCCCACACTCCCTAGAGTGGACCTCCTCCAAGAGCCTCTGGACCTCTCTCTAGGCCACACAACACGCTAACATCCCTAAGAGGGACTTTCAATATAGCTGCCCATCTCACATGAGGTAGTATGACAACTTGTACTTGAATTTATTCTTGTCCATCCCTTCCGGATACTCTCCTGTGGAAAGGAAGGTCGTGAATGAGTCCATCCACGAGGGGTTATGATCCACCTCCATCATCTCTCCTTCTTTGTTGGAAGGGCGGAATTGGTCAGAAATGGTGCCCCCACCCGGGGACCATGCTTTGCCAGTCGATCCACCCGCTCGCTCTCCTCCCGGGGCACATGCCAGATGGAGAAGGTTTGGAATGTGCCGATGACCCCCTTTGCTTTTGCTAAGTATAATTGGAGGGTAGGCTCCCTTGCCTCGAACTCCCCGTTGATCTGGGAAGCCACCACCATGGAGTCAGTAAGGACCTCCACGTAAAATACCCCCAGCTCACTGCCAGGCGTATTCCTGCGATCACCTCCTCGTACTTGGCTTGGTTGTTGGTTATGGGAAAGTGCACCACCACCGTTTGCTCAATCATCAATCCCTGTGAACTCTCCAAGATCACCCCCACCCCCAGGGAATGCCTCCTTGAAGCACTATCTACCATCACCTTCTAAGGAATTGGGTGAGTGAGTTCCACCTCCGCCACTTCGACCACATAGTCAGCCACGAAATCGGCCATTGCTTGGGCCTTGATCGAGAGATATGGGACAAAGGAGATATTGAACTTGCTCAACTCCACCGACTACTTAACCAACCTGCCCGAATGCTCCACCCCCTCGAAGATGTTGTGGAGGGGGTGGTCAGTCACAACTCAGGATTGAGTGTGCCTGGAAGTAAGGCTGGAGTCTCCGAGCTGAGATGACCAGAGTAAAGGCTAGCTTCTCCAAGATGGGATACTGAAGCTCTGCCTTCCTCAGGACCCGGCTTACATAGTATATGGAGAGTTATTTCTTCCCCTCCTCCCAAACCAAGACGGAGCTCAAGGCCTCTGCTTCGACCCCTAGATACAAAGATAGGTCCTCTTCCTCCTTTGGCCCTTGGAGTAGGGGGGCTTGAGTTAACTTCCTCTTCAAGGCCTGAAATGCCTCCTCGTACTCCCTAGTCCATTCGAACTTCTGTCCCCCCTCACAGTTTTGAAGATGGGGAAGCACTTCTCTCAAGCCCGAGAGAGGAATGTACTCAACCCTTCCAACTTACCTGTTAACCGTTGCACCTCCTTAGTGTTCTGAGGTGATCCTAACTCCATGATTTCCCTCATCTTGTCAGGGTTGGGCTCTACACCTGCACGGGTAAGGAGATGGCCTAGGAACTTACCCCTGCTTACCCCGAAGACACACTTTAGGGGATTCAACCACATCTTGTACTTGTGTAAGGTGGTGAAGGTCTCCTCTAGGTCCCGGAGGTGAGAGTCCACGTCTTGACTCTTGATTATGAGGTCATCAACATACACCTCCAAGTTCCTCCCCTTCTATTCTCAGAAGACCCTATCCATCATTTGTTGGTACGTCGCCCCTATATTTTTTAGCCCAAAGGGCATCATTTTATAATAGTAGCACCCATCCCCTGTGATGAAGGAGACATCCTTGATGTCTGGGGGGTGCATCTTGATCTGGTGGTAACATGAAAATGCATCTAGAAAACTCATTACAGGAAAACCAACAGCTGAGTCAACCAGCGCGTCGATCCGAGGCAAAGGATAACAGTCCTTAGGGCACGATTTATTAAGTAAAGAAAAATCAATAAACATTCTCCACCGGCCGTCTCCCTTTTTTACAATTACTACATTGGATACTCGGTCGGGGTATTGTATCTCAGATACAAAGCCAGCCTTGAGGAGCTTGGCCACTTCCTCCCTGATTGGCTTAACTAGCATGTCCGCAACAGACCTCTTCTTCTGCTGGATGGGGCGAGCCTCTGGGTCCAAGTTGAGGCGGTGGCATGCGATGTCCACATCGATTTCTGGCATCTCCGCGACACTCCATTCGAAGACGTCCACGTTCTTTTGGATGCACTCTAACATCCTCTCCTGATCTGCCGGGGTAAGCCTCCTGCTAATGCGGACCTTCTCCACCCTACCCCAGTGGGTGAGAACCTCCATCTCCACCACCTCTTCTGTAGCCTCCAAACGAGACTGCTCTCCCCATTCTCCAGCATCCTCCCCTCCTGGGGCAGGAATCTCCTCCTCTGCCTCCTTCATGACCATTGCTTCTGCCAGCTCTTGGACTTCCTCCGCCACCTCCACCTGGGTGCGGTCTTCCTCCACCACCATCTCCACTCCTGCATCTTGCTCCGCCTCCTCCATCCTTCGCTCCATCTCCTTGGCCCCCTACTTCCATGAGATGGAGTTCACTACCATGATATAGTACTCCATTGCCACCTTTGGGTAACCCTGAACCCAGACCAGGATCCCCTCGGCATTGAACTTTAGGCATTGGTGGAAGGATGACGGAACGCAGCGGAAGGAACTGATGAGGGGTCTCCCGAATATGGCGTTATAGCTGCTGGGGGAGTCCACAATGACGAACCTGTAGGCGCGGGACTGCCCCCCTAGAGTGACAGGGAGGCCCACTCCTTCTACCTCCTTCCTCTCCCCAGAGAACCCGAACAAAGGTCCATCTGAGGGAACCCTTCTTGGCCTCCACCTTCATCGCATCAAATGCCTTCTTGAAGATGACGTTGACCAAACTACCGTCGTCGATGAGGATGTGGGAGACAGTGAAGTTCTCGACCGCTGTCTGGATGACCAGCGCATCTCATAAGGGGTCTTCATGGTCTGGCATATCCTTCCTTGAGAAGGTGATCTTCTCCTCCGGAGGTGGGGTCTAGGATATGGAGCCACCGCTCCGGCGGTACATAGTTCGGAGACTTGCCTTGCCGTAAGCCTCAACCCCCACCCCTCCATGGATCACTCCGATCCCTCCCCGGGCCCCAACATCTGCTCGATCCCCACACCTGTCGTCCTCTGCCCAAGGCTGGACTTCTTCGATCCGCACTTCCTGGCGGTCTTGCTACTACTGTTGAAAGAGAGAGTTAGACCTGATTTATTCTAGAGGGGGGGGGGGGTGAATAGAGTAGTTAAAAACTTTTGCTATTTAAAAAATAATTAGAGTATAAAGACTAGTGAATACCAAGATTATCAGTAAGCAAGAAAACAACCTAAGTAAAACTAATTTAACACAGAACACATATCTAAACTATCACAGCCACAACAAGAGCAAAGAGAAAAGGGCAACCAGACAACACAAGAAATTTTATAGTGGTTTCCCAACCTGGGTACATCCACTCTTCTACCACCCTGGTAGGAATCCACTAAAAGGTTTTGATCAGGTGACTACCACCTTTGAGCTTTTGATCAGGTGCTCAAAAACCAATCTCAAGTCTTTTGATCAGGAGACTTGCAAACCAGGCTAACTTTTGAAGGGAGTTAAAACCCTGTACAATGGGGTGGGAAAGAAGATTATGTTAGTCTTATCTTTTCTCAAAAACAACTTGAGAAGACTTTGTGGATCCTTGATGGTGCCAAAGCTCCCCCTGAGAGGTTGAAGGTTCAGGAAGACTAGAGCTTTTCTTTAGGGTGTAGGTCTTCAGCTTCGATTTTTCAATGTTCAGGAATATAGTAGACAGTTGTTGAAAAGAATGTTTCTGAAGATTCCCAAATCTGAAGATGAAGAAGACTCTTGATATTTGATGAATGTTCTTCTTCAGTCTTGAGTATTGACAGGGATAATAGCACTCAGATAAAATGAGAGCGTTCTGGATGATTGTAAGTTCTCTGTACTGTCTACTTGAAAAAGAGAGAGATCTCTTTTAATATTCTCAGTCAATTATTATCCATTTTAAATTTGAGTTACTACCTTAAATGCTGACTGATCTAGAGATTACAAATGGCTGGAATAAAACATTAATGAGTTTCCCTAACTGTCCTTTATAAAATAAGCAAGTAAATATCCTGATGAATACCATAGTTAATGTAGCTAGTAATGGCTATATTCAAAGGAATATATGCATTAATTACTCAGGAATAATACTACTAATAAATGTGGAAATAAATGATCAGAAGGAGTGGAAAAACTCATTCTGGAACCGGGACAGAAATTGTCAACCTCTGAACAAAATTCGTCCACCTGAGATCCAAGATCGTCGACCTAAGAATGCCAGTTTGTCGACCTGAGAATCTGTCTGGAGAAAACTAAACGTTAACCTGAGCTCGAGTATCATAGAGCTCAGCTCAGAGAATTAACTCTGAGTTCGTCAATCAGAGATCGACGATCATCGAGCTGAGTTTGAAGAATTTCGAACTAATCAAACTGTCTTCTGATATCTTCTAAATCTGAGTCTTCTGAGGTCCTCTGCTGGCTGGTCCAAGAAGGTAGAAATAAAAGGACTTAGCCTAAACTCTAGGACTACTAATCATGACCCTGACTATACAAGGTGGGTCAATTATCCTAGTAAGTAAACCTAGCCCAAATCAAACTAGGGATCCAACAATCTCCCCCTATTTGGGTGAGGTCACTAAGTACAAAATAAAAGAAACAATCACAAAGCAAGAAAATATATATCTGACAGAATTAACACATTCAGCAGATATTTACAACACAAGCTTCATGATATAAGCAAAAATTGAGTTCAAAAGTAATTAAGAACAACACAATAATAGACTCATTTTTTCTGTTTAGCATCTCCTTTGTCAGTCTTTTCAGCAGGCTGTCTGAACTTGATTTCTCTGTTAGGATTTGCTGCTTCTTTCTTTGACATATACATGTCAGATGCACCAATAACAATCTAAGAATATGTTCTGGGAACTATAGCCTCTAGATGAAGTTTAATGTAGTCATCAACATTAAAGAACTTGTTAGCTTTTGAATACCTAGTCAGTTCTTCTTTCCTGTAAGATGACATAGTTGAAAACTGAGAGGGGTCCTTGCCTTCAGCTTTAGCTTTCCTAATCTGAGAGAGTCCTACTAACTCCTGAAATCTAGCCATTCTGGCAGAGGTCCCCTGCTCTGGATCCACAAAAGGAATAGGAGGATACTCTGGCCTTTTTGGACTAGAGTCCTGCTTTGATTCATCTTAGGAGCTTTCTTGGAAGTAGCTGGAGGAGGATGACTTGAAGAGGTCTGCTGACTACTATGCCTTGATTGTCTTTGATAGGTCTTAGTCACTGGAGCAGGTTTCTGAGTGACATTACCTGAAGTACCTGAAGAGGGAGGAGGAGGGTATTTCCTGAATTATCTAGGAGGTGACTTGTACCTTCTCTTCTTCTTCCTTTCTTTCTGTTCATTTTTGGACAAGCACATCCACTGAGACATTCCTGGATAAGGAGTTATTTTCTGCAGAATGTAATAAGGTGTATCATTGTTTGGATTTGGCTTAGGAGCAGCCTTAGTAGCAGCCTTTCTCTTCTTGATAGATTTCTTCTTGGATTTGGAATTATCAGAATCTTCTGAATCTTTTTCTGAGTCATCTTCAGAGGAACCTTGAGGATTGTCATAAAGAGCATCTATTGCTTTTAATGTTTCCTTTGAGATCTGTTTGTCTACTTGAGGAGGAACAACTGGAGGTAGAACATCTTGAGGAGGATCCACTGCATCTGAAACCATTTCAGCTTCCTGAGCCATGTCTGTAGCAAAAATCTCATCCATATCTGGTAATGGAGAGGTAGAAAAGACAAAGGTGGGAGGAGAAAAAGCCTTGGGCTTAGAGAACTCATCCTCAGCAACCTTAACAGGCTCAGCCTCTTAAACTAGGACAAGCTCAGGCTCTAGAGCAGAAAAACTAATCTGAATAAGCTGCAACATTTCTGAGCTAACAGGAGCTGAATAACAAACAATATCTGTGCAAAACTTATTGGAAACAAATGAAATTAATGTTTATATACATGAGGTCAAAAGAACCTAGAACTGAAAATAGGTCAACTACTAGAGAGATGAAGCAGTCTCCAGAATAAATATCCAAAGAATGAGTTGAATCAATTGTCTCAATATCAGTATCCAAAAATTCAGTAAGTTCTGCATCTGGTATATCTATATCAACAATATCTTTCTCTACTTCTGGTATATTTATTGTTGGTTCTACTGCTGCTGGAGCTATTAGAGCTACTTCTTCATGGAGTATCTCCCCCTGCCTGGTTTCAGTAATCACTGGAGCCATGCCCCTGACTGAAGAAGGAGGGAAAGGGAAGAATGATAGTTGGGCAGCAAAAGAAGAAATAGAAGAAGCAAGAGGGGAAATGGCCACTGATATGAGTTGTTTAAGGAGGGGTGTGATGGATTGTAGAATGGATGACATGGAGGGTGAAGTTATGTCCATGAATTCTTATGGGGTTTGAGTAGAGACAGATGGATTGAAAGTGAAAGAGGAGGGCTGAGAATCTAACATTTGCTCATTTGGAGGGGATGGAGAATGACTAGGGGATGAAAGAAGATTGAATGAAGGTAGGGATGATAGATTTTGAAGAGGAGGAATTTCAGTAAGATAAGAAGGAAGAGGGGACTGAGGAGGAGTAATAGGTGTTGGTGAATGATCATGCTCTAGAGGTTGTTGAACTGGAGAAAAGATTGAGGAATTTTGAGGTAGTGGTGATTGAACTGGTGAAGAAGGATGGATGGGGGAAGCATGAGGTGTAGGGTGATGTGCAAGAGTTGGGGAAGTGTGTTGGAGAGATGTTGAAGTCGTTTGATCAAGTGGAGGAGGATGAGGAATAGAAATATCCTCAGCAGGGTGGGAAGAGGCTGGAACAGCCCTTGTACTCTCAGAAGTTTTGGAGGAGGAAGCCCTGGATGGCTTGGGGATGCTCCTCTCCCACCTGTTAAATAAGGCACAGGTTAGCCTCTTGGAGGCATTGATGAATATGGTCGGGGTGACTAGTGATTCAGCGGCCTTGTCCTGGAGGAATATTCCCAATATTCTTCCAAAACACACTTCCTTATTTGTGTTTTTCTTCTTTATCAATTCAAACAAAATTCTAGCCCAGTTGACGGCCTTCTTGTTAACCACAATACACATTACTAGGAACTGTTGTCTAGTAATATAATCGTTGACGGTATGCTTGCCTAGCAAAACTTTTCCTACAATGTCTGCGAGAAACTCCTACTCTGCAGACAGATGTTTCTTCAGCAACTTATTAGGGTTGTCTCAAGAATAACCCATTATACTCAACATTTCATCAAATTCAGAAGAATTAATCTTTAATTCTTCTTCTCCATTCACTAAGCCGAAAATTTCAGAAAGAATTTCAGGAGAGAGAGAGGGACGACATTACCCGCTATGGTGCTGACCAAAGTATCAGCATCTGGAAATGATAACGAGTAAACCCACTCTCTAATCTCGGTCGCTACTATCTTCATCCTGGTTGTCATTAAGTTCTTCAAGTGAAAATCTTTAAACAATTGTAGAATATCAAGAAAAATCTGATCTGAATGCTGAAATGATTCAAAGTCAATATCGAAACCCATATCAAATTTCATTCCTGCGAGAGCACTGCTGGAATCGCCATAATCACCTACAACAAAGAAAATAGAGAGATCAAGCGCGAGGGAACTGAAAGCGCGGGATGGAGCTCGAAGAAAATGTAATTATAAGGTTTTGCAGAATATGAAACGATAAACTCCGTCCTGCGAAATAAAAAAATTCTTTGATCTGGGGTCGATGAAATATTTTATTGACAAAAGAGTTCGTCGATCACACCCGGAAGAGGGGAAAACTTTTTGTCATACTCAGGTCGACGAAATTTTTTTGAAGCCAGATCGTTGATCTCCGGTTGACGAAAAATGACTTACACAGAGAGTTCGTTGATCTCAGGTTGACGAAAAATCTCAAGAACTTTCCTCAGTTCGTCGAGCTCCATTCGACAAATTTTGGCAAATTCTTCGACCATAGACAGAAATTAAATTAAGGCCTCTCCATTTATCATACCAAGCTGATTTATGAAGAACATATGGTTCCTCTCATCCAAAGGTTTGGTGAAGATATCTGCTCTTTGCAAATCAGTGTATATATAGACAAGGTTAATTTTATTTTTGTCTACACACTCTCTAATGAAATGATGCCTAATATCTATATGCTTAGTCCTACTGTGATGGACTGGATTTTGTGCAATGGAAATTGCACTTGTGTTATCACATAATAGAGTTGAATTTTTTTAAGTTGAACCCATAGTCCAGAAGTTGGTTCTGAATCCACAGCATCTGGGAACATCAACTGCCAACTGCTATATATTCTGCTTTAGCAGTTGGTGTAGACACAGATGACTGTTTCTTGCAAAACCAGGAGACTAATCTACTACCAAGGAATTGTCATGTTCTAGAGGTACTTTTTCTGTCTACTCTGCATCCAGCAAAATCAGCATCTGAGTATCCAGTTAACTCAAACTCTGACTTAGTAGGATACCAAAGTCCTAGACTAAGACAACTCTTTATATATCTTAAAATCTTTTTTAACAAAGTAAGATGAGATTCTTTAGGGTTCACTTGGAACCTAGCATAAAAACATGTAGAAAACATTATGTCAGGTCTGCTTGTTGTAAGGTATAGTAGGGATCCAATAATGACCCTATATAATTTCTGATCAACAGGTCTCCCATGTTCATCAGAGTCAATTACAACGTTTGTAGCCATAGGTGTTTTCTTGGCTGAGGCATCTGACATCCCAAACTTTTTGATCAGCTCTTTAGCATATTTAGATTGGGATATAAAGATGCCATCAGGTAGCTGCTTCACTTGGAGACTAAGGAAGTAGGAGAGCTCACCCATGCTACTCATCTCAAACTTTGAATGTATGAGGTCAGAGAACTCCTTGCATAGTTTGGAATCTGTAGACCCAAATATAATATCATCAACATAAATTTGTATTAATAAAATTTTATCCTTATAGTGCCTAGTGAATAATGTCCTATCTACAATGCCTCTAGAAAATTTATGTTCTAAAAGAAAGCTAGCTAAGGTCTCATACCAAGCTCTTGGAGCTTGCTTTAAATCATAGAGAGCTTTATGCAATCTAAAGACATAAGAGGGATGAGTTGGAGAGATGAAAGCTGGAGGTTGTTCAACATAAACCCCTTCTTTTAGTTCTCCATTCAGAAAGGCACTCTTGATATCCATTTGAAAAACTTTGAATTTCTTGTAGGTAGCATATGCAAGGAAGATCCTGATTGCTTCTAGTCTTGCAATAGGTGCAAAAGTCTGGTCATAGTCAATCCCTTCCTCTTGCCTATAACTTTGAGCAACAAGTCCTGCTTTATACCTTATGATGACACCTTGGGCATTCAGCTTGTTTCTATGTACTCACTTAGTTCAAATGACTAGGTAGTCTTTGGGTCTTGGAACTAAGTCCCAAACTCTGCATCTCTCAAATTGATTGAGCTCCTCTTGTATTGCAATGATTCAGTGTGGATCTTGCTCTGCATCTTTAATGGATTAGGGCTCAATTTGAGATATGAAGCAAGAATGCATCAAATCTTGGTTGAGTTGATGCCTTATCTGCACACCAGCTGACATGTCTCCAATTACTTAAGATATGGGTGATCTCTAAGTGTGACAAAGTAAATGAGTGGAGTTGGTTGTTCAACAGCTTGAAGAATAAATTCCTCTTGTGGAATTAAGTTAGCTATTTTTGGTTTATCACTGATTACAGTTTCTTCTTATTCACTTTCTTCAGCATATTGTGGAGAATAATGGCTACCTTCCTCATTGGTGAGGGCCGGGTCATTAATCTTCTCACACAACTTATGTTCCTACAAAGATTCATTGGTAGATGAAGTTTTCTTCTTGAAAAACATGTTAGTATCATCAAAATAAACATGGATAGACTCTTCAATTTTTAAGGTACATTTGTTATATACCCTATAAGCCTTGCTTACTTGGGAATATCCAAGAAAAATTCCCATATCAGACTTTGCTTCAAACTTTCTAATGTGTTTCTTATTATTGTTGTGTGCATAACATAAACATCCAAATATTTTAAATTAGTCTACTTTAGGTTTCTTCCCTTTTAGTAGCTCATAAGGAGTCTTATTCTTAAGTTTGTGTATAAGACTTCTATTCAGCACATAATTTGCTATGCTTACAGCCTCTGCCCAAAAGGATAGGGGCAAATAAGCATCTGCAAGTAATGTGCATGCAGATTCAATTAGTGTTCTATTCTTCCTTTTAGCAACCACATTCTGTTGAGGTGTTCTAAGAGCTGAGAAGCAATGTATGATACCTTCCTTCCTACATAACTCTTGAATAAGAAGAGACTCAAACTCAGTACCATAATCACTTCTGATCAATGCAACTGGAGTAGAGTACTCAATCTGTATATTCTTGAGAAAATCTGTAAGAATCTTAAAGTTTTCAGACTTAGATCTTAGAAAGAAAACTCAAGTGAATCTAGAGAAGTCATATACAATCACTAAAGAAAAAGATTTCCCTCCTAGACTTTGTACTGCTATAGGGCAAAAAAGGTCTATATGTAGTAATTACAATATCCTAGGTGAGTCACTTTTGTTTAATGATTTAAAACTATTTTTAGTTTGCTTGCCTAATTGACAAGCCCTGCAAAGGCTTTCCTTCTTGTAGGGGTAAGAAGGCAAACTTCTGAAAAGGTTGTCCCTAGATAATTTGGCAATGTTTTTCAAGTTAACATGACTTAATCTCCTATACCAAAGGTCATTGTTATTACTAGTTGAATTAAATAGGCAAATTTCAGATTTGGCTGACTAGAAGTTGACTAAGTAAATGTTTCCTACTCTAGTGCCAGTCAATACTACATTATTGTCCAAAGAAGTGATAATACAAGAGGTTTTAGTAAATGATACCTAAAACCTTTCATCACATAAGTGACTTATGGAGATAAGGTTGTGCTTCAGTCCACTTACATATGCTACATTCCTAAAGGTAATAACTCCAACTTTAACTTTTCCATAGCCTTCAGTCTGGCCATAGTTGGAGTCACCAAATATTACTTTTGGTCCTAGCTTTGCCTTGTAATGTGTTAAGTTGGCCTTATTTCCAGTCATATGCTTAGAACAACCACTATCCAAATACCACTGTTGCTCTGTGGTAGAACAGTATTTCACCTGCAATGAAATAGAGTAGTCATTTCTGACCCAGGTTACCTTGGGTCCTTCTTTCTTCACATAACTAAAATTGGAAATAAATGAATACTTAGGTTGGCTTTTATATCCTAAAGGGTGATATTTCCTAGGTGGGATGATCCATTGATTAAATTCATTATTAAATGTTCTTGGTTGATTTTAGGTTTCAAAAGGATTAAGATATCTATTATACTGATCTGTGTTAGACGAATTCTGGTGAGTTCGTCGACCTAAGTTCGACGAATTTGGATGAGTTTGTCGAACTCCACTCAGAGAATGAAAATATTCATTTTCTGGGCCCTAATATCATTGATCTCTGGTCGACGAACCATACTGGTTTCGTCGATCGCAGTTCAGAGAATAATTATGGTACAAGTTTGCGTTCGGAGTTCGTCGACTTGAGTTTGACGAACTGCACACATTTCGTCGATCTAAGTTTGACGAAATCTGCTGAACATTATTCTGATTATTGTTTTTCTTACTCCTTTTCTTTTTCTTAATTTTGTGTTTAAGCTCTATTTGATTGGGGTTCTTATTTTCTATCTTCTCTTTCCCTTTTTCTGAAACAAATTTTATTAGTGTTGTTAATATGTTCTTCTGAATTAGTGGGGGTAGGCTTGATGAAGAACCTAAGCCCAGCTTTCCATTTAACCTGGCATTTACTATGCTTATTATGTCCATCAGCTTAAGGCTTCTCCCATTGAGAGATTCCTCAAGTTGCTTAGCCTCACATAATTCAGTCTTTAATTTAATTATTTGTTCATTTGCTAAGGTTACTTCATTTTTTAATTTGTCATTTTCCAGCAACAGGTTATCTTGTTTAGTTAGTTTCTCTCTAAGTTGTTTAATTACTTTTTCAGAGTTAATTAAATCTATATACATGGTTTTAAATTCAATTTTAAAGCTATCAGAACTATAATCAAATGATGACAGTACCTGATCAGCTTCTAATTCTGAAGCTTCTTTATTATAAGATTCTTCTTCAGAATCTGATGGGATGCAAGAGGCATTGATAGTCATGAGGTAGACTTCACTTGTCTTTGCCTCTTCTTCCTCTTCACTAGAGCTGGAAGATGTGGATTCATCTTCTGTGTCACTCCAGGTTTCAGCAACAAAGCCCTTCTCCTTCTTTTTGTGCTTGCTAGAGGAAGTCCTGCTGTAGTGCTTGCTCTTGGAGTCTTTTTCTCTTTCCTCTCCTTCTTCTGATTCTCAGGGCATTCAGAAATGAAGTGTCCAGGTTTCCTCCATCCAAAACACACAATTTTTTTAGTAGGAGTTTTATCATTCCTGGGCTTGTCATCATTCCTGGATGACTTTCTCCTAAATTCCTTTCTTGCCATTTTGTAGAATCTCTTAGTAAAGAGACTCATCAATTCTTCATTGACTGTTGAAGCTTCAGTCTCTTCAGCAGCTTTGAATTCTATATTTTTTCTCCTTTCTTGCTGGTGGAGGAGTCCTTTGTTATATAACTTCCTTGGATTTTATTAACTGCTTATAGGATTTGAGCTTTCCTAGGAGAGATTCTGTGGAAATCTTATTCAAGCTTCTGGCCTCTTTGATTGGCCAGATCCTAGAATCCTATGTGCTTGGGAAGCACGTTAGGATCTTGTCATTCACCTCTGTGAGAGAGATGTCTTTATCCAAGGTATTCAACTCACTGATGATGGAGCTTAATCTGTTGTACATGTCTTTGACAGATTCAGCTTCATCTTTCTTGAAATTTTCATACTATGAGATGAGAGTTGATCTTCTATCCTTTCTCTCATCCGCTGAGCCAGCAACCATCTGGTTGAGATAATCCCAGATTGCTTTTGCAGAGGTGTATTCAACCACCTTTTGGAAGATGTCATCTGACATGGTTTGAGCCAATATGTTCATGGCCCTTGCATCAGCAATCTTTGCCTTTTTCTGTGCATCAGTATAATCTGGAGGAGGAACATCATTCAAGCTTGTTGATGTTGTTGAATTAGTTGTCACTGGAGCTTGTGGACCTGTCAAAATAGAGTTAAAAATATCCTCATCAATATGATTCATATATAGCTTGATTCTTGTCTTCCAGATTGAAAATTTATTTAAATTGCAAATTGGAGGTCTGGTGATTGCATAATCCTTGTTCTGTGCCATGCTGTGAAAATAGTCCTAAGAGAAATAAAAGATCAGATCTAACATAGGATCTTTTGGTTCAAGGGTTAGCTTGTATAACCAAAGAAAACTTGCTTTGATACCAATTGAAAGAGAGAGTTAGACCGTATTTACTCTAGAGAGGGGGGGGGTGAATAGAGTAGTTAAAAACTTTTACTGTTTAAAAAATAATTAGAGTAGAAAGAGTAGTGAATACCCAGATTATAAGTAAGCAAGAAAACAACCTAAGTAAAACTAATCTAACACAGAACACAGATCTAAACTATAACAGCCACAGCAAGAGCAAAAAGAAAAAGGAAACGAGACAACACAAGAACTTTTATAGTGGTTCCCCAACCTGGGTACATCCACTCTTCTACCACCCTGGTAGAAATCCACTAACAAGTTTTGATCAGGTGACTGCCTCCTTTGAGCTTTTGATCAGGTGCTCAAAAACCAATCTCAAGTATTTTGAATAGGAGACTTGCAAACAAGGCTAACTCTTTAAGGGAGTTAAAAACCCTATAGAATGGGGTGGGAAAGAAGATTATGTTAGTCTTCCCTTTTCTCAAAAAAAACTTGAGAAGACTTTGTGGATCCTTGATGGTGCCAAAGCTCCGCCTGAGATATTGAAGGTTTAGGAAGACTGGAGCTTTGCTTCAGGGTATAGGTCTTCAATTTTGATTTGTCAATGTTCAAAAATCTAATAGACAGATGTTGAAAAGAATGTTTCTAAAGATTCCCAAATCTGAAGATGAAGAAGACTCTTGATATTTGATGAATGTTCTTCTTCAGTCTTGAGTATTGACAGGGATGATAACACTCAGAGAAAACGAGAGCATTCTGGATGATTGTGAGTTCTCTATACTGTATATTTGAAAAAGAGAGAGATCTATTTTAATATTATTATTATCCCTTTTAAATGTGAATTACTGCCTTAAATGCTGACTAATCTGGAGATTACAAGCGGCTAGAATAAAACTTTAATGAGTTTCCCCAACTGTCCTTAATAAAATAAGCAAGTAAACATCCTGATGAATACCATAATTAATGTAGCCAATAACGGTTATATTCAAAGGAATATATGCATTAATTACTCAGGAATAATACTGCTAATAAATGTGGAAATAAAGGATCAGAAGGAGAGGAAAAACTCATTCTGGAACCGGGACATAAATCGTCGACCTCTGAACAGAATTTGTTGACCTGAGATCCAAGATCATCGACATAAGAATGCCAGTTCATCGACCTGAGAATCTGTCTGGAGAAAACTAAACGTCGACCTGAGCTCGAGTATCGTAGAGCTCAGCTCAGAGAATTAACTCTGCATTTGTCGATCGGAGATCGACGATCGTCGAGCTGAGTTCGAAGAATTTCGAACTAATCAAACTGTCTTATGATATCTTCTAAATCTGAGTTTTCTGAGGTCCTCTACTGGTTGGTACAAGAAGGTAGAAATAAAAAGGCTTAGCCTAAACTCTAGGACTACTAATCATGACCCTGGCTATACAAGGTAGATCGAGACCACGTGTAATACCCCCATCCGTCGTATGATGATAAGTAAAGTTTGTTTTAAAGAAGATAGATTTGGTTTTATATACTCTTTTACGTATATGTCTATCTCTTTTTTACTTACTTATATCCTGTGGATTAAGGCAAGAGTACCTATCGCATAGGAGTATAGTATTTTTTAGAAAATATCAAGGTCGTATTTTTCCTAGGATCGGTGTTAATTATTCTACTTTTTAGAACTGACTATTATCTTATCGAACGAACGGAGTGGAGTTTATATTTACAAACAAAAGATAGAAAATATATATATACGTGGTTTTATTAAGATAAGGACTCAAAGGTTAGTCCTTGATTTCAGAATTACTAAGAGAGAATATTAATTCAACTATTAAAGAACAACTTTATTCCTTAATTACCTAACTTAACGAGAGGGTCCCTTTGGTAGCATCACTGACTCGAAAGTACGACCGGGGAGGCTTGCGTTTAAAACGGGTTAACGTAAACGTAGTGTCTCTTCACCTGGTATATGATCAATTAATAGAAAACCCTAGTTAGGATAACTAGAAAGTATAGTTGAAATAGTTGAAAATAATATCCAGCCCAGAGCTTTTCTTGACCAAGCCCTAAGGGATTTTAGCCTCTTATTAGGATGGGGGAGGTATAAAGTGCAGAAAATAATATCTACCTATCTATCTTAATCCAGGACTTAAGCTTTCGGCCTCGCCTTTCATTCGGGATAGGGTAGTAATATCTAAAATTTTGAAAAGCATTCGCACTATCTTAATCCAGGTCATAGGCTTTCACCTCGCCCTTCATTCGGGATAGTATGAAATAATAAGGTTTTGAAAATAATTTTGAAAGCAGTTTTACGCTATCTTAATCAAGGACATAAGCAGAGCTTCGCCTTTCATTCGGGATAGTATGAAAAAATAAAGGAATGTAAAACTAAAAATAATGCAGTAAAGTACTCAGAATTGAAATTGAAAGAGTCTATTTTATAAAGTCCGGAAAATTATTACAACTTTCTAAAAAACTGAAAAGAAAGCTAAAATATTACAACTTACGAAACTTTTGAATACTTGAAAGCTACTACCAGTTCCTTGTCAGAGAGCTGGGGAGTCCTAAAAGTTTTTAAGGAAGCTGCTGGTGTTCGAATAATTCTACTCAGCCCTGCCCCTCTATTTATATAAAAATAGCTTTTGGAAAAGCACTTTTGGAAAAGTTGCTAAACAGCTTATGGAAAAGCTGCCAAACAGCTTTTGCAAAAGCTAAAAATCAGCTTGTGGGACAGCTGGCTATTGGACAGCTTGACACGTGGCAATTTTTGATGAGCTGGCAGCTGATTTGGTGGCTGGATAAGGATGGCGGGTCAGGCTGGCAGGTCGAGCAGGCATTGGCGGGTCGAGTAGGCAGCTGGCGGGTTGGCGGGTCGAGCAGGCGGGTCGATTTAATTGGCGCAAAATGCTTTCAACTGGAATTAAACCCGTGACTTCATGAAATTCTATATAGCTCCCACTCCACTAGGTCAGCTGATCATTTCTGCATAAACACAAACACATTATAAATATAAACTATATTGGATTTAGTAACTTTATATTTTATATTTTATTTTAATTAATAATATATACATTTAAACTTTATATTTTATATATTATTTTAATTATATTTTATAGTATTTTAATTAATTATTTTAAACTCACTAAAGCTACCCTTAACTTTATATATATTATTTATAATTATTTTATACATTATTTTATAAAACATATATTTGTTTATATCTTTAATATATATACATATAAGTCATATTATATTTTATATTTAATATTATAAATAATTATAGTTAACTTAAATATATTACTTCTAATTTTATACATAACTTATATAGATTTTTATTAAACTTTAATATATTCATTTTTGTGATAATACAGTATTACTTTCAACATAATTTTATTTAAATAAAAAAATTTAAAACAAATCATTTATTCCTTAATTTACATAAATAATTCCTTATTTACGTACAAAATGATATTCAAACTATAATAATAAATGAGTATTAATTATCACTCATAAAATACCCCATACTTATGTTTTGCTATTCCAGAGCAAAAATAGGAGTTGCTTAAATGAACAATTTATCAAAATTTCTATTTACTATCAATTTAATTCTTCAAGATAAAACAGGTATAAAAATCCGGTGAATAAAGAGTTAAATGCTATCGTATATATATATCATTGATACCAGAGTTAGAATTTATAGCCATAAAAAGTTTTTGAAAATAAATAGTAAGCATATATTAAAATCAGATATAACAAGGATTGATTGGCTTTATGATTACTATATCTTTATACGAGATATATTGGAAAATGTTCATTCTACTATTTATGCTCTCTCAAAATTTTAAACAAAAATAGAATATCAACTTTGGAAGGGTGGAATTTACCTATACAATAGGTTTTTGTAGAAGTGATAGATTTTTGTATTCTATCATCTTTTTAGCTAAGTTATGTGTTGTTATAACTACTAAGGAATGTACTTCCAAAGTGGCAAAAAATACAAAGCATGCTTGAGTTTTTATTTGAATCTAATGTATATTTAGAGGAGCACATACTACTTTCCATATAATCTTTTCATATTTATTGGATGCCTATGTGTATGGAATGAAATCTTATTTCCATTGACATAAGATCTTTTTTTTCACTAAGAGCACATACTCCTAGATACTTGCTTGCGTAAGAAAACATGCCAAGTAGAAATAAATAAATATTCAGGAGTTGGCTAAAAATTTTTGAGAGCAGCTATAATAGTTTGTATTTCTTATATTTCGTTAAGAATAGAGTAAGTATAATTACAGTCAAAAATTGTTTGGTGAACATATGTTTTGGTTCTATTGTATATATATGTATTTTTGATATATTAAAGCAGACTTGCTAAAAAACTAACTCCGATTGTAATGAAATTTTACAAGGTTGGGTTTATAAGTTTATTCCGGATATTTATATCTATCTAGTTATGAGAAGGAGTAGTAAATTTGAAAATGAATAATTTGCATTTTTGATCAACTCAGATTTTTTTGGAATATATATACATAGTATGGTTTTGAAAATTTTGACTTGTTTTGGGATGAGTACTAAAATAAACAATGCTTTTATTTAAAACATATAAGTGATATAAAAATTGCAGCTAAAAGCACACCCATACTTATGTTAGGCATAAGTATGAAGTGAAAAATATGTACAGAATATACAAAAGCATAAAAGATGGAAATATACAAGTGAATTTATATTTCGAGGTTATGGAGTAGTGTTAGGGTTTCATGTTCTTTTTGAAAAGGGTCCCCAGTAAAATATAGTTTTAAACGGTGCCCGTTTACTTTGAAAGTTCCTAGTTCAGGGTTAGAAATAAGAACGGTCCCATATGGACAGATTTGTTTAACAGTAAAGGGTCTGGTCCATCGGGATTTTAATTTTCCTGGAAATAATTTAAGGCGTGAGTTATATAGTAGGACAAGATCACCTAGTGAAAAAGATTTTGGAAATTTAATTTTCCTATCATGATAAAACTTAGATTGCTCTTTATAAAATTTATTATTTTCATAGGCATTTGCACGCCATTCCTCAAATTCATTGAGTTGAAATTTACGTTGTTTGGCGGCTAAGTTTGTATCTAAGTTAAGAAATTTTAGCGCCCAGTATGCGTGATATTCTAATTCTACAGGTAGGTGACATGCCTTTCCATATACTAAACGATAAGGTGTACAACTGATTGCAGTTTTGAATGTTGTACGGTAGGCCCAAAGTGCATCATCTAATTTGAGGGACCAATCTTTTCGATTGGTATCTACAGTCTTTTCTAATATGCGCTTTAGTTCTTTATTGACTACCTCCACTTGGCCGCTTGTTTGGGGGTGATAAGAGGTAGCGAGTTAATAAGTAACTTTATATTTGGCTAACACTTTATCCATCTAGGTGTTATAAAATTGAGTACCTCGTTCGCTAACTATAGCCCTAGGCGTGCCAAAACGTGAAAAATAAGGATTTCAGAAATTTAACGATAACTCTCGCGTCAGCGGAGGGAAAAGCTTGTGCTTCATCCCATCGTGAAACGTAATCGACCGCTGCTAAGATATAACGATTTTTAAAAGACGGAGGTAAAGGGCCTATAAAATCTATGCCCCATAGATCAAAAATTTCACATTCTAAGTAAAAATTTTGGGGCATTTCGTCCCGACGGGAAATGTTACCTGACCGTTGGCAACAGTTACAAATGCTTACCAACTTTTGAGTGTCCTTGAATAAAGTAGGCCAAAAGAATCCTGCTTCAAGGGCTTGGCGTGCAGTCCGATTGGATTGGTAATGTCCGTCGATTGGTCCTTCGTGGCAGTGCCATAATACTTTTAGTCCTTCCTTGTTCGAAATACATCTTCTAATTACTTGGTCGGCACAGACTCAGAATAAATACGGGTCTTCCCAAAAGTAGTTTTTCAAGTCAGAAAAGAATTTCCTCTTTTCTTGAATTGAAAAAGCTTTTGGAAGGACTCGGGCTACTAAATAGTTAGCCAAGCCTGCGAACCAAGGAGTAGAAGAGTTTGTTACCTTTTCGAGCGTGAGGAGACTTTCTTCAAAGAATTTATCTTCGATGTAGGCTTCCACGAGTGTATCTGTTGCAGCATTCTCTAGTCGAGAAAGATGATCGGCTGCTAAATTCTCTGCGCCTTTCTTTTCTCGGATCTCTAAATCAAATTCTTGTAATAAGAGAATCCAATATAATAAACGGGGTTTTGCATCTGCCTTAGTTAGTAAATATTTTAAAGCAGAATGATCCGTAAAAACTATAACTTTCGATAGCGTGATATAAGATCTAAACTTATCAAATGCAAATACAATTGCCAGTAGTTCCTTTTCCATGGTTGTGTAATTGGTTTGTATGGATGTGAGAGTTTTACTTGCATAATAAATAGGATGAAAATATTTGTCTATTCGTTATCCTAAGATAGCTCCTACAACATAATCACTCGCATCACACATGATCTCAAAAGGAAAGGACCAGTCTTGGGATACTAAAATAGGAGAGTTGATAAGTTTGTCCTTAATAATATATAATGCAACTAAGCATTCACTATCGAATATAAATGGGGTTTCTTTTTCTAATAAAAGAGTTAACGGTTTTGTTATTTTAGAAAAATTTTGAATTAACCGTCTATAGAAACCTGCATGGTCTAAGAAACTTTGAATAGATTATACATTTGTTGGAGGAGGAAGTTTTTCAATTATTTCTATTTTGGCCTTATCGACCTCGATTCCCTTTTTATGACCGATAACTAAACCTTCGCGAACCATAAAGTGGCATTTCTCCCAGTTCAACACTAAATTCGTGTCTTCACAACGTTGAAGAACACGAGCGAGGTTATCTAAACAAGTATGGAATGAGTCTCCAAATACGGAGAAATCATCCATAAACACTTCCATAACGTCCTCTACTAACTTGTCAAAAATAGCTAGCGTACATCTTTGAAATATAGCTGACGCATTACAAAGTCCAAACGGCATTCGCCTATAGGAGAAAGTACCAAAGGGGCAAGTGAATGTAGTTTTCTCTTGGTCTTCAGGGTCTATAGGAATTTGTAAATACCTTGAATAACCATCGAGAAAACAATAATATGAGTGACCCGAGAGTCGCTCTAATATTTGATCTATAAACGGTAGTGGAAAGAGATCTTTATGGGTGGCATCATTTAATTTTCGATGGTCGATGCACATCCTCCAACCCGTAACAGTACATGTTGGAATTAGTCATTATTAGCATTTTGCACTACCGTTATACCGCTCTTCTTAGGGACGACTTGTACGGGACTAACCCATGTGCTATCTGAGATTGGATAGATAATTCATGCATCTAATAATTTCATTACTTCAACTTTTAATACATCCTTCATATTAGGATTTAAACGTCGTTGGGGCTGGATAGATTTACGAGGGTTATCTTCAAGAAATATTTTATGCGTACAAAAAGATGGGTTGAGTCCTTGGATATCAGAAATTTGTCATTCTAATGCATGGCGATGTTGTTTTAACACTTCTATTAATTCAGACGTTTTCTTATCATTTAATTCGGCAGAAATGATAACAGGGAGTTTAGATTCGGCTTCAAGGAAAATGTATTTTAAATGTGCAGGAAGTGTTTTCAGCTCGAGGGTTGGTGGTTTTTCATACGAAGTTGGGGTTTTTAGAGTTGTAGAAGTTAAAGATATAAAAGGTTCTAAAGGATCATCGGTAGGCATTTCTTGTGAAAGGGGTAAGTCTGCCAAGTCGGATTCTTCTACAGTTATTGAAAGTAAATCAGAATAGGGAAAACCATTTTCCTCAAAAGAGGCTTCCGCAAGGTAGCAGGAATCATCATTTATTAAAGTGTTTTTCATTGAGGGATCTATATCGATAGTAACCTCGTCATCTCCTACTCGTAAGAGAAGTCTACCATTACTTACGTCTATTATCGCGCGAGAAGTTGTGAGAAAAGGACGACCGAGAATTATGGGAACATCGACGTCTTCCTCTATGTCAAGTATAATAAAGTCTACCGGGAAGATAAACTTGTCTATTTTGACCAGAACATCCTCTACTATCCCTATTAGATATTTAATAGAACGATCTGCTAACTGGATGCTCATTTTAGTTGGGTTGGGGTTACCTAATTCTAGTTTCTGAAGGAGCGAGCAGGGAATTAAATTTATGCTAGCATCTAAGTTTGCTAATGCATCTTTTATTAATTGATTACCGAAGAGACACGGGATGGAAAATCGTCCCGGATCGTTTAATTTTGGGGGTAATTTATGTAATAAAATGGCTGAACATTCGGCGTTAAGAAAAACTCTCGAAATATCTTCGAGTTTCTTTTTATTTGAAAGTAACGCTTTTAAATATTTTTCGTATTTAGCCATCTGTACAATTGCCTCGCAGAAAGGTATATTGATTTGAATTTGTTTTAGCATTTTTAGAAAGTTTTTATATTGTTCATCTTCTCGCTCATCTTTTAATTTAGATGGATAAGATAAAACAACATGTGGGGAAGAAATTCGCGGGGGTTGAGGAGGCAGAGACATAACAGGAAGTGGTGTAGGAAGGCTAACCTTAGCTTCTTTTTCTACCCTAACGGGTGGTGGTAGCTCCCTGCCACTTCGTAGTTTAACGGCTTGTCAACTTGATGGGTTACTGGAATGGCCAGTATCCCGCGGATTTGGTTCCGTATTTCCTGGCAAATTACTAGGTTGGCGTTCCGATATCATTTTTGATATTTGTCCAATTTGTGTTTCTTAGTTTTTAATTGATCCGGTCAGGTTCCGGATATTGGACACATTGATACTGACATATTTCGTGAATATGTCTTCTATCGGGGTTGGCCTAAATTAGTGCGGTTGTGGTGGTGGTGTTTGTGGTCGTGGGGGTTGCGGTGCAAATCCACTTGGATTTACAATCGGAGGGCGTTGAGCATTATTGGGGTTCTCCATGAAAAATTAGGATGATTCCTATATCCTAGATTATAAGAATTATTATTATTATTATTTGGATTATAGGAATGTTTATATGAGTTCCCATATAGTCGACTTCTTTATTATTATTATTAGTTGAAGTAGGCGGATTCCAAGATATAGAGGTGGTGGAAGCACTTATCCCCGCCACTTGCCTAGTCAGATATTCTACTTGGAGAGCTAAGTTTGAAGAGGAGTCAAACTCATAGATCCTAGCTTGTTTAGGGCATGACTTCGACACGTTCCACTGGTACGCGTTCATGGCCATCTCCTCAAAGAGGGTTTGAGCGGTCTCGAGGGTTTTGTTATTGAGCGTGTCCCCAGCGGCAGCATCAATGGCTTGCCTGGTTTGAATATTCAAAATATTATAAAATATTTGTACCTGGAGCCAAGTTGGCAGTGCATGATGTGGACACCGACGTAAATATTCCCTAAAAGGTTCCCAAGTCTCATAGAGAGACTCAGACTCGCCTTGCACAAAGGAAGAAATATCGGTACACAGACGTGCATTTTTTGTAGGTGGAAAGTACTTTGTGAGGAATTTCTCGATCATGTCAGCCCAAGTGGTAATAGATCCTCTAGGGAGAACACCTAGCCACTGTTTGGCTTTCGTTCGTAGCGAAAAATGAAATAAGTGAAGCCGGATGGCATCATCAGTGACGCCATTTATCTTAAATGTGTCGCATATTTCTAAGAAGTTGGACAAGTGCGTGTTTGGATCTTCGTCGGGCAATCCATCAAATTGAATATAATTTTGAATCATTCGGATTATACTCGATTTAATCTCGAAGTTATTATTAGCAATTGTTGGACGAACGATACTAGACCCGGTGTCATCTAAATTGGGTCGTGCATAATAAGATACGGTCCTTTGGGGGACGACCTCTGGTATTTGTTGTTTCTCTGCTGCCATTTCTTGTATGTGTACGGTGCCTATGGACTCTTCTAGATTTAATATGAGCTCTTGATTCAGAGATCGGAGGTGCCTGCGAAAGGTGCAATCGATTTTAGGATCAAGTTCAAGATTTAAATCAGATGGAGGTCTGCGGGTCATACACTAAAAAAGACTTTTTGAGAAAAACAAAAAAATAAGTTAAAAAAAAACTAAGTTAAACACACAAATACAAACACACAAAAAGACTTAAAACGGAAAATAACTAAAAACAGGTTTTTTATATAAAACAGGTTTTCTATAAAACAGGTTTTATAATAAAAAGCAGTTTTTATTATAAACTAGTTTTTTAAGAAGAAAAGTTTTATATAAAATACATTCAAATAGTTTTTAGGTTTTTTTATAGAATTTATTAGTGGTTAATAAACTTGTTAATAAAAAGTTAGATTTTATAAAAAAAAGTTTTCAATTCAGGGAATTTTATGTTTGTTTTATTTTTATAAAAACTAAGGTTTTAAAATAAGAAGAAAAAGAAAAGATAAAATTAATAACGTTCTTTTATTTTCAAATATTAACACATATAAACAAATCCCCGGCAACGGTGCCAAAAAGCTTGATAAGTAAAGTTTTTTTTAAAGAAGATAGATTTGGTTTTATATAATCTTTTACGTATATAAGTCTATCTCTTTTTTACTTACTTATATCCTGTGGATTAAGGCAAGAGTACCTATCACATAGGAGTATAGTATTTTTTTTAGAAAATATCAAGGTCGTATTTTTCCTGGGATCGGTGTTAATTATTCTACTTTTTAGAACTGACTATTATCTTATCGAACGAATGGAGTGGAGTTTATATTTAAAAACAAAAGATAGAAAATATATATATACATGGTTTTATTAAGATAAGGACTCAGAGGTTAGTCCTTGATTTTAGAATTACTAAGAGAGAATATTAATTCAGCTATTAAAGAACAACTTTATTCCTTAATTACCTAACTTAACGAGAGGGTCCCTTTGGTAGCATCGCTGACTCAAAAGTATGACCGGGGAGGCTTGCTTTTAAAACGGGTTAACGTAAACGTAGTGTCTCTTCACCTTGTATATGATCAATTAACAGAAAACCCTTATTAAGATAACTAGAAAGTATAGTTGAAATAGTTGAAAATAATATCCAGCCCAGAGCTCATCTTGACCAAGTGCTAAGGGATTTTAGCCTCTTATCAGGATGGGGGCGGTATAAAGTGCAGAAAATAATATCTACCTATCTATCTTAATCCAGGACTTAAGCTTTCGGCCTCGCCTTTCATTCGGGATAGGGTAGTATATCTAAAATTTTGAAAAGCTTTCGCACTATCTTAATCCAGGTCATAGGCTTTCGCCACGCCCTTCATTCGGAATAGTATGAGATAATAAGGTTTTGAAAATAATTTTGAAAGCATTTCACGCTATCTTATCCAGGACATAAGCAGAACTTCGTCTTTCATTCGGGATAGTATGAAAAAATAAAGGAAAGTAAAACTAAAAATAAAGCAGTAAAGTACTCAGAATTGAAATTGAAAGAGTCTATTTTATAAAGTCTGAAAAATTATTACAACTTTCTAAAAAACTGAAAAGAAAGCTAAAATATTACAACTTACAGAACTTTTGAATACTTGAAAGCTACTACCAGTTCCTTGTCAGAGAGCTGGGGAGTCCTAATAGTTCTTAAGGAAGCTGCTTGTTTTCGAATAATTCTACTCAGCACTGCCCTCTATTTATAGAAAAAATTGCTTTTGGAAAAGCACTTTTGCCAAAAAGCTTATGGAAAAGCTTCCAAACAGCTTTTGCAAAAGCTGAAAATCAGCTTGTGGGACAGCTTGACACGTGGAAGTTTTTGATGAGCTGGCAGCTGATTTGGTGGCTGGATAAGGTTGGTGGGTCGAGTAGGCAGCTGGCGGGTTGGCGGGTTGAGCAGGCGGGTCGATTTAATTGGCGCAAAATTCTTTCACCTGGAATTGAACCCGTGACTTCATGAAATTCTACATAGCTCCCACTCCACTAGGCCAGCTGATCATTTCTGCATAAACACAAACACATTATAAATATAAACTATATTGGATTTAGTAACTTTATATTTTATATTTTATTTTAATTAATAATATATACATTTAAACTTTATATTTTATAAATTATTTTAATTATATTTTATAGTATTTTAATTAATTATTTTAAACTCACTAAAGCTCCCCTTAACTTTATATATATTATTTATAATTATTTTATACATTATTTTATAAAACATATATTTTTTTATATCTTTAATATATATACATATAAGTCATATTATATTTTATATTTAATATTATAAATAATTATAATTAACTTAAATATAATACTTCTAATTTTATACATAACTTATATATATTTTTATTTAACTTTAATATATTCATTTTTGTGATAATACAGTATTACTTTCTACATAATTTTATTTAAAGAAGAAAATTTAAAACAAATCATTTATTCCTTAATTTACATAAATAATTCCTTATTTACGTACAAAATGATATTCAAACTATACTAATAAATGAGTATTAATTATCACTCATCATATGACATATAATAGAAGGTCCAGCTAGAACCCGACGCCATATACCACGGACAGTCGGAAGGGTTACAGAATAATACCAAAAACTCAACTACTCGCCCTAACACAGAGCATTCTAGCGGAAGCTTTTAAACAGCTTAAGAGAACTCAAAATTTGCACAACAACGTCATGAATGTCCACTATACACCATAGGAATGAAATACAACAAATACACAAAGAGTACTTGGCCTTATGGACTTACAAATGTTCACTTGACAATATAATATTTTACATACATTGGCTCACAGGCCAGCCACACATGACAAAAGTGAAACGACAGTTCGCTTTGGCCTTCGAGGGCCAGCTCAGCAACTTGGGCTTCGGCCCGCTATTTGGCGCTTGGTTCCACAGCACCTGCAAGCAACATTCCACCAGACGGTGGCAAACAAAGCAACGGTCAGCTAAGGCTAACAAAATTATAACGACCCCGCCCCTTACTCGAGACAGCGGTGCTCCTTCCCTGCATTTCATTAGCCCAGCTAAACAATTAAGTGCATAAGTATAATTCGCCACAGGTGTAGGCTCGCTCGGCCAAACACCCCGTGCACTCAGGGAACATTCTCGGTGAATCCGGTCAATTCTGTGGCTTCACCACCATCCTCTAATGACAAACATTGTGAGCATTTTTGAGTCTTTCCGAGTGTAGTCCAAGACTCCCGACTATGCCAATGGCCAGTTCCACTTTAGGGCCTCTAGCACCGCACCGCAAAGCCCAGGTCCATTTCCACCCGCCCGTTGCTCACTCCTTTAAGACATACGCGCGAGCCAAGCTTCACCCAGATCCTAATTCATTCCCAAACAACACGTAACCCAGTTATGTTCAAGGCTGGCTCCCCGACCGCCAAGTTAGCAGAATTATGTTTCCACCCAGTTTTCAGGGTGCGCCTTGGAGTTAATCCCCAAGGATCCCTGCTGCAATCTACCGCATAGAAACTTGAAAACAATCAAAGGCACGGAGTATTCTCCGGCTACTCATGCAATGCAACATCACCGATCCAGACAACCATGTCTGGGTAGGCTTCACACATAATGCCTATGTCCGTACTACGATTCCGGACTCTAACAAGGGGGACTTTACATATCTACCCCAAGAAACACTGCAAACTCACCGCACACTCGCGTGAGAGGGTTTTCCTATGCAAAGGAAGAAAAGCTTCACATGCTCACGTTGAGAATCGTTACCCTTGAAGTCTTCTTCGGCGCCATGAAAAACTAGCTGGATGAAAGGCTTCGCAAGAGAATTCTCTCCACAGATCTGGTCTCGGTTCTCAATTTCGTGCTCCGATGCTCCGCCGGTGGCCGGATTCCTCCCCTTCCCTCTTCCTTTCTCTCTCCTCTCTCTAACTTCTTAGAAAGAGAAAACTTAAGAGGAAATGAGGAATTAATCCTCTATTCCCGGACATAAGAAAGCAGGAACTCATCTGGGCCGTCGGATCTTGTTTAAAGAAATCGAACGGCTCAGATTTGCCTAAAATCTCTTAATCCTGGGCCGAACACGGCTTTGCACACGGCCGTGTCCCAAGTCGTGTGCCTCGATCCAGACATGATTGTCAAGTATAAAAAAGCACACGGATTAGGACATGCCCGTGTCCTAACCTGACACGCCCGTGTTAGGTCATCGACACGCCCGTGACCAGTGGCGTGTAACGAATAACCGTCACACCAACTGTCACGACCCTTGATGGACACGGGTGGCCACATGCCCATGCCGAATCTGACACCCCGTGTCAAAAAGTACACCCCCATATTCCGGTCCGTGTTCCAAGTCGACACAGGACCAAACTTCCAGATGAGGACACGACCATATGACACGCCCGTGTCACATACCGTGTGCCTGACACACCCTGGGACACGCATGTGTTCCAGGACATGTTCGAGGACTCAACGCTCGTCGACCTCAACTCGACGACCCAAGCACGACACGGCCAAGTGACACGCCGGTGTCACAGGCCGTGTTCACCCTACGAAGACCCGAACTTGGTTCGAACACCACCCGTTTCACTTTTAAGTTTTGGGGCGTAATACCACGTCCTCGAACCACTGGACGTGTTGGACTGGGTCACCCTTCCCGATGTAGTAGGACATCTCGGGTTCAATTAAAAGAGAGGAGATAAATTTGTCTTAACTCTAGAGGGGGGGGGGTGTGAATAGAGTGTTTTAAAACTTTGATTAGTTTTTATTGCGGAATTAAAATAAGTGATATTAATGTATATAAAGAGAAGTAAAAATAAAATTATTACAGTACAGCAAAACAAGAAATGAAACAACCAGATGACACAAGGAAATTATAGTGGTTCCCCAAAATTGGGTACATCCACTCTTCTATCACCCTGGTAGGAATCCACTAACAGGTTTTTGTTCAGGTGCCCTGCCACCACATGTTTTTGCTCAGGCGCCCTGTCACCACAAGATCTAATTCAAGGGAGATCTCACAACCCTTTGAGCTTTTGATCAGGTGCCCAAAAACCAACCCAAGTCTTCTGATAAGGAGACTTGACAACCAAAAGTAACTTTTGAAGGGAGTTATAAAAACCCTTTATATAGTGAGGTAAAGAAAAAATTATGTTGTCTTCTCTTTCTCAATAACACTGAGAAGACTAGTGGATTGCTGTAATGCCAAAGCTCCCCCTGAGATGAAGATTTGTTTAGGAAGCTGGAAGCTTTGCACAGGGTGTAGGCCTTTAACTTGGATTGTTGATCTTCAGGAACTTTTTGACAGATATTGATTGTTGTCTCTTAAAAAGTCCTGAAGCAGAAACTGAAGAAGACTGAAGATGTGTGTAAGTTCTTCTTCTTCAATTTTCTGTATGCACAATAGCAAAAGTCTCTTCTCTGTGTCGTGTATCAGTAGTGGAGTCCCTTTGACTGAAGATAAAAAGGTCTTTTATATTCTTAGTTGATTTCAACCTTTGAATTTTTGAACAATATCCTTGATTTACTGCTGAAATCCTAGGAGTAGAACGACTGGAATTTGTCTTTAATGTGTTTCCTCAACTATCCTAGTAAATAAGCCAATTAATTAACTCTGTGAAAGTCATAATTAATTCTACCATGAAACAGTTATATTCTTGAGAATATCAGCATTAATTATTAGAGAATTACTGCCTTAGAATAATATAATTTGAAGTCATGCTGATAGAAAATATGACAAACTGATTTTGAAAAGGAATTTGTCAAACTCAGGACAAATTTCGTCGACCTAAACTCAAGGTTCATCGAGCTGAGAAATCATCTTCGTCGACCTGAGCTCAGAGATTATTGTTCTGGAAAATAACTGTTAATAATGAATTCCAAGATCGTCGAGCTGAGATAGACTATCGTCGACCAGAGAATCTGAGTAGAAGAAGAAAAAAACGTCGACCTGAGCTCAGATATCGTCGAGCTTAGCTCAGAGTTGAAACTATAAGTTCGTCAATCTGAGATCGACGATCGTCAAGCTGAGTTCGAAGAACTTCAAACTGATTTTCTGAACTCTTTAAAACTGTAATTCTTCTAAGTCTGAGTCTCTGAAATCTTCTGAAGGCTGGATCAATGTAGTCTAACCTAATCAGAGTAACCTTAACCTTAGAACTAATAGATGACCCTAGGATATACATGTTGGGTCAACAAACCTAATAGTGAACCTAGTCTAAATCCAAACTGGGGTTTAAACAATCTCCCCCTATTTGGGTGAGGTCACTATGAACAAAAACAAGAAAAATCACAAAGCATAAGAAATAATATCTGGCAAAATCATAAAATTTTAGCAGATATAAAAACAGTGCCTTGTGACAAATATTACAATAAAAGATGAGTTAAAAACAAAAAATGAGAAATCTATCAAACTCTTTTAGATGATCCCTGAGAAATCCTGTAAAAGGCTTGGTGAAAATGATTTCTCTGTTAGGAAATAGCTTACTGCTCTGACATCTTCAAATCTTCAGCTCAAAGAATTGTGACAGAGATAGCTCTTGGAACAACTACTTCAGGATGCAGAGTCATATAAGTATCAACATTAAAAATGTTTTGGTGTACCAGATATTTTTCAAGTTCTTTCTTTCTGAAGGAGGACATAGTTGTAAATTGAGAAGAGTCTTATCCTTCTTCTTGAGGTTTCTTGATCTGAGAAAGTTCAATCAGTTTTTTGAACCTGGCCATCATAGAATTGGGGTCCATTTCTGGATCACATGCTGGGGACAGAGGCCTTTCAGGACTAACTATCTTAACATTTTGAGCTTGCTGCTACTTCTGTTTGTTGCTGTGTTGAGAATTTGATTTGGATGGTCTGTCCTTGCTACTATAGGAAGATCTTGATTGATATGATTGAGATGTACATCTTTGACTTTGAGAAATATTCCCAGAGGATCCAGCTGCTGGAGGAGGATGAGGAGGACCTCTCCTGAATGGAGGTGGAGGAGAGTATCTCCTACTCTTCTTCCTGGATTTCATTTCATTTTTAGAATATCTCATCCAATTTGAAGAATTTGGAGTGATAGTTATATTGTGAAGAATGTAATAAGGGATGTCAATATTTTGATTGGGCTTAGGAGCAGCCTTAGGAGGGGCCCTTTTCTTAGCTTTTCTCTTTTTTGAGCTTGTAACTTGAGAATCATCAGAATTTTCACTATCATCATCATCAGAAGAAGAAGAGTTGCTTGATGATTATAAAGATAATAAATCCTTTGCAGCATTTCTTCAGATAGAAAGGGATGAGCCTGAGATTGTACAACTTCAGCCTGAGGCTGTTCTTGACTAGCTGGCTCTGCAGAAATTTCTATAACAACCTGGTTACTTTCTTCTTCCATGTATTCAAACATAAGATCATCAAGATTTGGCATGGGGGACTGAAACCACTTAAAAGTTTGAGGGGAGAAAGCCTTTGGCCCTGAGTCAACTGCAGGCTCAATAACATTATTATAAGCTGATAAGCTTATCCTGATTTGGTCCAAAACTTCAGGATATATTGGGGAGGAGTAACAAACAATGGCTTTAGATATTTCTGGAACTGGAAGTCTGCTGCTTTATAAAGAATCAAAAGAGTGCAGTAAAGAATCCAAATAACCTGTGGGATTTATAATGAAATCACCAATAGTGCTTATCTCATCATCTATATCACAAACCATATTAGAATCTGATTCATCAATAATATAAATTATCTCTGCTGCTAGAATATCTACCTCTGCTGCTACTACTGGAGGAGCTTGAACTTCATCATTCAACATCTCCCCCTGCCTGATTTCAGAAGGCCCTAAAGCCAGGCCCATAGAATAAGGGACAGAAGTTAGAGCAGCAATTTGAGTAGAGAGAGGAGATGGAGGCAGAAAGAGGAGCAATAACCTGAGCTATTAACTACTATAGAGTTGGAGATATGAATTATAGAAGGTCTTTTACAATATCAGAGAAGTTTAAGTACAAAGGTTCAAGAGTAGAAGGGGTATAAGTGGTGTGATGACCACAGTTAGAACATACAGAAAAAGAATGTGGGAAGTCTGTATTCAAGTATTCTGGGAATGTGGAAGGAGGGTTGGATGGAATTGTAGTAGTGGTTGTAGGAATTGTGGTATTTTCCTGAATGGGGGATTGAGCTGGGGTATGGTATAGAGATGGTGGAGGAGGAGACAGCAAGTTGAAGTTTGGCTGTGTGGAGGTGGATGGAATATAATTTAGATGAGTTTCTGAAGTTGATGAATAAGAAGAAGTGGAGGATCAGACCTTCCTCCTCCTCTCATCACAGGAAGAACCACTCCAAGGGAGATAGGTATGACTCAACCTAGTAAACATGTTTCCACTAAAGTTGTCTGCTACTACTGCAGCAAACCTGAGCATGTGATAGCTGACTGCCTAGTCAAAAGAAGAGAGGTTGGTGAGAAAAAGGTCCACCAGCACAAGGGCGAGAGGGATAAGACCTTCATTGAAAAGAAGGAAAAGAGCAAGAATGAGAGTGACTCATCTACTTCAGACTCCGTAGAAGAAGCTTTCATTAGACTACTGGCTGCAATAACAGATGAAGCTGAAGTCTATCCTGATGCTAGGATATGTAACATGGCCCCTTTGTCACATTCAGACAGTGACTCAGAGGAGAATGATGAGGATGAAGATGCCTACAACTGCTATGGGCTGATGAAAATGTCAGATGAAGAATCTAGCCAGGATCAGCCTGGTCCAGAGAAGGTACATTCTCTATCTAGTTCTTCTTCTGAATCTGACTATGAGACTAGTCCCAGTTCAAAAGCTTCTTCATCCTGTGGTGAAGATGACTCTGAATCTGAAGAAGATGTCAATTAATGGATTGACAGGTATGGTGAAATTCTAGATGCCTTTAAGAAAAACAAGAAGTTGACTAAGAAGTAGGCTGAGGAGATAACCACCCTTCAACTAGCTACTTCCCAGGAGGCTGTGACAAAAGCTAGGGAAGTCAGCCAACTCAGGAACTTTACTCTCATCCAGATTAGCACCATCAAGTACAAGAATAGTCTCATTAGAGATCTTGAAGAGAAGCTCTAGAGGGAGAAGAGAATTGTGGCTAGTTACTCTAAGACCAATACTGGGTTGCCCTTGATAGACTCCTTCAACTCTCAGAAGGGTAAGAAGGGGTTGGGGTTTAAGGGAAACACAAGAGTTGTCCCCTTCTAAAGGGAAAGGGAAAGCTCCAGTCCATCCTCTAGCTTCTAAGCCTCCCATCCCTTTTAAGAAGGTGTTGTTTCCTTCAAATAGGTATGACTAAGAAAGCATCTATGGTCACTGGATGAATGGTAGATCCACTAGTGTGAACAAAGATGTTCACAGCAATGATGGAAAGTATAGTAGGGGAATAAGTGCATTTAAGGCTCCCCATGAGGAAATAAAAATGACCCATCATGAACCATTTGTGTTTGGTGCACCAACGCCTACTCTCAAGAAAAAGACAACGACCTTTTATCAGGATCTTCCAGCTCACCCTCAAGCCAAAGGCAAGTCTGTCAGCCAACCTGGCTTGGGTATCAATAAGGCCATCAACAACATATATTCTGTAAAGAAGACCACTGTTGGTAGATCTTAAAAATAGACCAAGCTCTTCTATTGGCAAGCTTACCTTCAATTAGATAGTTGCTGAAAGAAATAAGAAGAAGGCTGCTATTCTTCCTTCTGTACAGTCAGCAGATAACTAAGCTGCAGGACCTGCTCCGAAGAGAAGGTATAGTATTCATGAGTGCTGGTGCTGTGGTAAGGTGGGGAATTTTGCCTTAGATTGCTGGCACAATCCTATTGTTCCGAGAGCTAGTGTTAGTCCTCCTGTCAAAAAATCTGCAGGAAGACATGTTTATTTTTCAGGATAATCATAACCTAGGACCAATTAATTATTGGGGTCCTAAGGAAAGATAAATTATGTACTGCAGGTTAGTCCAAGTGCGCATACCCCTATATGGTACTTGGACAGTGGTGGTTCCACGCACATGATTGGAACAAGGAGAAATTTAAAGGAGTACACTCCAGTGAAGGATGGACCCAAAGTTATCTTTGGTGATTTAGATAGAGGAGTGATAAGAGGCTATGGTAAGATTACTAATAGCATAGTCACAATCTCAAAAGTGGCTTATGTTGAAGGGTTGCAACAAAATATCATAAGAATAAGCCAACTCTGTGATCTTAGCTATATCATTTCATTCCACAAGGATCAGTGTCAAATTAAGAGGTCAAGTGACCAAGAGGTCATCTTGACAGGCACTAGGAGTGGAAATGTTTATTGCTTAAATTTTTGTTGTCTTAATAAAGACTCTCCTATTTGTCTAGTTGCAAATGAGAAAGTATCATATTGTGTACAATGACATTAAAGACTAGCTCATTTGAATTATAAGACTATTGACAAGCTCTTTAGTGAAGAGCTTTCTAGGAATGGTCCCAAGATGAAATGCACCAAGGAAGGCATTTGCTCAGCATGCCAAAAGGGCAAGCATACCAAAGCATCCTTCAAGGGCATTGAGACAAAAGACTCTGTGAGGTGTTTATACCTTCTGCATATAGACTTGTTTGGTCCTATGGCAGTTCATATTTTAGGTAGGAAAGTCTACAACCTTGTGGTGGTTGATGACTATTCTAGGTTTACTTGGGTTTTTTTTCTTAAGAAAATTCTGAAACCCCTGATGTCTTCAAGAACTTTGTCATGCAGATTCAGAATAAGTTAAATAGTACTGTGGTAAAAAATTAAAGCGACCATGGGACTAAATTCTAGTCTGAAAGCATGACAAGGTTCTATGAAGAGCAAGGGATTCATCAAGAATTTTCTTCTCCAAAAACACCCAAGCAAAATGGGATTGTTGAGTGGAAAACTAGAACTCTCATAGAGGCTAGTAGGACCTTACTAAGTGACACATCACTCCAAGAATATTTCTAAGCTGAGGTAGTAAATACTGCATGTCATGTCCTTAACAGAGCCTCCATCACCAAGAGCCACAAAAAGACTCCCTATGAGATTATGAAGGGAAGAAAACCAAATATGTCTTATCTCAGGATCTTTGGTTGCAAGTGCTATGTGCTTAATAATGGGAATTATTATGTGACTAAGTTTGCTGTCAAGTCCTATGATGGGAGTATTTCAGGAGGAACTATAACGAATCCGGGCATTTGGAGTTATGAAGGCGTGGCAGGGGCACATATTTTGTTTTCTGGCTTGTGCAACACTTCTTTTTCCATTACACTATTTCGGAAACCCAAGGACTCGATCGTATGGATATGTAAAATACAGGATTTCCAATCCTAGCAGGAAAAGGAGGGAAACAAATACTCAATTTTGGATGTCCTTTTATATACTCAAGTAATAAGAAGTTTTGCGCTAATAACATCGATGAAGCTACCGCGAAAGCTATGAACTTAGAAGAGGAGAGCAAATTAAAGAAATGACCTTAAATCTTTGTGTACTGACTCCTAATCGAATGATTTGGGATTCCGAAAATTTCAAGTGATCGGGGGAATCGGAGAGAGGGGGATTCGAACCCTCGAACCAACATTAGATTTAGAAAAATCAGCTAATCAATCATATCCTGCAGCAGCTATTTTTCCGTAGGGCCCCCCTACAGTATCGTCACCGCAGTAGAGTTTCACCACCAAGTTCGGGATGGATTTGTTTGGTTCCTCTACGCCTAGGACACCAGAATATCGAACCAAAGTCCTTTTGAATAAATATTTAATCCAATATTTATCCATTGCTGCTGGATTGGCTGTAAGGCTTGCTTCTATTAGACCTGGGGTTGGTCAAGGTACTGCTGCGGGCCAAGCTGTAGAAGGTATTGCGAGACAACTAGAAGCAGAGGGTAAAATACGAGGTACTTTATTAATAAGTAGTCATTGACTCAGCTGGCCTATTAGAGGAGGCCCTCTCTTCTCCATTCAAAAGAATTGAACAGCCAAAAACACGGGGTTTTAGAGAGCTCAACCAAATTCATAACTGTCTCGATGTCATCCTTTTTATTGGGTACAATAATCATAGTAAGGCCTATAGGATCTATAAATTGGAAAGTCAAGTTGTAGAAGAGTTTGTTAATGTAGTTTTTGATGAGTCAACTATGATTAATAGTGAGCTGCCAAGCTCCTCTTCTAGTACTGCAGGTACAGAGCTGTTGATGGACAAGCTAACCATCAAATATGTTGTTCTATTAATCCAAGATGGAGTGGACATTACAGAAGAAGGGAAAGGCACACTTGAAGTGGTTGAAGATCAGCAAAATGCTGCCACTGAAGCTGATGTTGAAAAAAGATTGCCTCCTGTTGTTAGGCATCTTAGAGATCACCTAAGACACCAGATTATTGGTGATGCAAAGCAAGGAGTGGTGATAAGAAGCAAGAGCCTTAATATAACTTGGTATTCAGGTTTCCTAACACAGGATGAACCCAAGAGATTTGAAGAGGCCAATATAGATCAGTTTTGGATTGTAGCTATGCAAGAGGAATTGAACCAGTTTAAGAGATATAAGGTCTAGAAGCTGGTTCCCAGACCATAAGGACATAATGTCATTGGAGTCAAGTGTATTTACATGAATAAACTTGATGAAAATGGCATTATAATCAAGAACAAGGCCAAACTTGTAGCTATGAGGTACAGACATTAAGAAGGTATTGACTTTGATAAAACCTTTGCCCCTATAGCAAGATTGGAAGCCATCAGACTCTTCCTTGCATATACCGCATTCAAAGGATTTAAAGTCTACCAGATGGATATGAAGTCAGCCTTCTTGAATTATGACTTAAAGTAAGAAGTCTATGTTGAATAGCCTCCAGGTTTTGTTGATTCTAACTCACCTAAATTTGTTTATAGACTTAGGAAAGCTCTATATGGTTAAAGTAAGTCCCTAGAGCATGGTATGAGACATTATCTATCTTCCTCATTGAGAACAAATTCTCAAGGGGGGAAGATAGACAAGACTCTATTCCCAAGGAAATCCTAGGGCAAGATCATCCTAGTCCAAATTTATGTAGCTGACATAATGAAAGTGATGAGATAGATCTGATTTACTCTAGAGGGGTGATGAATAGAGTATTAAAAACTTTTAATAAATTTTTATAGAAGAATTAAGATAAGTGTTACTTATAAGTATAAGAGAAGTAAAACACAAGCAATCACAACACAGCAAAAATAAAGAAAGATGAGCAACATGATGACACAAGAAAATTATAGTGGTTCCCCAAATATGGGTACATCCACTCTTCTACCACCCTGGTAGGAATCCCCTTAGGTTTTTGATCGGGTGCCCTATCACCAATCAGGTTTTTGATCAGGTGTCCTATCACCACAAGATCTGCTTCAGGTAGATCTAGAGACCCTTCAGGCTTTTGATTAGGTGCTTAAAAACTAATAGGTTTTTGATCAGGTGCCCTATCACCAATGAGTTCTCTTTTGAAGGGAGTAATAACCATGTACAGGAAAGATAAAGAAAAGTTGATGGTAGTCTTCTCTTTCTCAAAGCAAATGAGAAGACTAAGTAGATTTTGATGATGCCAAAGCTCCTCCTGAGATATTGAGTAGGTTCAGGAAGAAGGAAGCTTTGTCCAAGGTGTAGGTCTTCAGAGGACTGATGTTCTTGCTCTTCAGAATCTTAAGATTGATGTTGATTATCTATCTCTATAGATTCCTGAAGATGAAAACTAAAGAAGACTCAAGATAGAGGATTGTTGTTCTTCTTCTGTTTCCTGAGAGCAATGAAAATTCTGAGAGCTGAGAGAAATCTGCAAGAGAGATTTTTGGGCTGTTGCAGGAATGTTCTCTCTGAGTGTATTTCTCTCTATGTGTTAATCAGTCTGAATGTATGTTGTCCTTTATGTCCTTGAAGAATAGAATAAAGACTGTCTCTTTTGAATTTCAAATACATTCCTTAAATTACTGCAGTAATCGAGGAGAGGAACGACTACAATTTCTGGCATTTAATTGTCTCCCCAACTGTCTTGGCAAATAAGTCAAAATAATAACTCTGTGAATACCATAGCTAATGCTGCAGAGAAACGACTGTATGCCTTGAGAATATCAGAATTAACTACCAGAGATTATTTGACAAAAATAGAATCAATAAAATAGGAATTAAATCTTCAAGACAGCTGCTAAAAATAAATAATCGGACATAGAAAATAATCGTCGATCAGAGCTGGGAGATCGTCGAGCTGAGATCAGCTATCTTCGATCTGAGAATACAGTGAACAGATATGAAATCGTCGACCTGAGCTCGTAGATCGTCAAGCTCAGTTCAGAGACTAAACTCTGAGATCGTCGTTCGGAGATCGATGATCGTCGAGCTGAGTTCGACGAAAGTTGAACTGATATATATTTCACAGATTTCTTCTAAGTCTGAGTCCTTGAGTGAAATCCAATGCTGGTCTTGAGAAGTATGACCTATAGAGACTAACTTAGACTAGAACTTTACCTAGCTATACATGTGGGTCAACAACCTAAGAGTGGACCTAGCCCAAATCCAAACAAGTGTTCCAATACATAATATTTTGGTCTACTAATGACAACCTTTACAGTAAGTTTGCCAAACTTATGCAAGGGAAGTCTGAGATGAGCATTATGGGTGAGCTTAAGTACTTCTTGGGCCTCCAAGTAAGGCAGAATAAAGATGGATTTTCCATCTCACAGTCTAAGTTCACTAGGGAGTTGATCAAGAAGTTTGGTATAGAGAATGCATCAACCATGAAAACTCTCATGGGGTCAAGTATGCCTATAGACAAAGATGATGCAGGGAAACCTGTTGATGAAACTTTATATAGGAGGATAATTAGCTTCCTTCTATATCTTACTGCTAGTAGATTAGACATCATGTATGCTACATGTGTTTGTGTTAAGTATCAAGCATGCCTTAAAGAATCTCACTACTCTGCTACAAATAGGATTTTGAGGTATCTTAAGGGCACACTAGATCTTGGCCTCTGGTACCCTAGAAATAGGGATTTTGAACTAATAGGCTATTCAGATATAGATTTTGCCGGCTACAAAGAAGACACGAAGAGCACTTCAGGCACCTATCAGTTCTTGGGAGGAAGACTAGTGTCTTGGAGCAGCAAGAAGCACACTAGTGTTACAATCTCAATAGCTGAGTCTGAGTATATCTCAGCACGTAGCTGTTATGCACAGTTGTTGTGGATCCAACATCAGCTCCAGGACTATAACCTTCAGATAAGTAGAACCCCCATATGCTGTGATTCTATTAGTGCAATCTCAATTATTAGGAATCCTATATCTCATAATAGAACTAAGCATATTGAGATTAGGTATCATTTTATTATGAAGCATGTGGAAAAGGAAGACATCTGTCTTGAGTTTGTCCTAACAAACAAGCAAGTGGCAGACATCTTTACTATGCCACTAGATTAAGTCAAGTTCAACTCCTTCAAATTTGAGTTGGGTATGCTGAACTTGGTATAGCTTTAGTTACTACTAATTGTGTTTTGTTGTAGAATTCACCTTTCTTGCAGATAGATAAGTCTCCAAAGTAGTATCAAGACAATCAAGTCTGTCATTTGACATCAAGACTCTCAAGTGATGTCAAGTGGTATCAAGACAAAGATGGACTCAAGTGTCCAGTAAAGAGAAGATATCAGATGCTCCTGTTGAGGGGAGCTAATCCAGCAAGTTGTAGGAACAAGCTCAGCTTCCTATTAAGTGGCAGCCAGTAGATGTAGCAGTGAATCAAAGATTATCACTGCTGATCATCAGGTTCTCAGGACTATGCATAGTCTGAGGGGGAGATTAACCATAGTGGATGCATGATGCTGTGAAGTCACTACTGCAAAAAGACATGCTGCTGTAGGAGAAGAGGAAAAGCCAGTACCTCCCTGACTACAATTGCTTTCTGTAGAAGTTTTCAGTGGTATGAGGAATGGAATTAGCTCAAGTGGATAACTGATAGCAGCAAGCTCAAGTGGATTAATGGACCACTCCAGAGTTAAATGGCTGTAGTAATCTGTTGTATTAGTCGTATCAACACAAAAGGTACGACATCTAGTCAATAAGTTTGATCACTAGGATAATTTCTTAAGTGGCATTAACACAAGATGTTGGCTAGGCTCAAGAGTAAATTTATCCCTTGATCATATCACCTCCCTCATTTGGAAAATGTTTTTTGAAGAAGCCATAAAGGGGGAGAGGTAGGCAATACCCTAAACCCTAAAGGGGAAGGAGTTGAGCTTACTGAGTAGAATATTGAGTAGAGCATTACTTGCAAGATAAGAGGAGATGACATGCCCAAGGGGAGATGTGGAAGCAATACTTGACATGACTAGGTCATGTTATGTAAGTGCATGTTACTTGAAAAATATTCAAGTAATATGAAGAGAGCAATGTTGAGCCATTGCATATTATGTTTCCACCCTTAAATGGTTTGAGGAAATTCCTCCACTTAAGTGTCAAGTAGTGAGGAGTGTTGTAAGCTGCTTCAAATTTTCAAGTGGTATGAGAAGGATTACATCTGCTTTTGAATTTGTACACTTTATGAGAAAATGCTTCTTAATATTGTTGGGTGTTTTGCCTTCTTCAAATAGGGGGAGATTGTTGGGAATATTGCCCTCAATGTTCCTAGATTTAATTTGAAGATCCATCACCATTAACACTAAGAGCATAGTTGTATTTGATGTTGTTTAAGCTCATCATGTGCAAGATGTTCCTTGGAACAAATTTAGATAGGTTGTCTAAGTGGTTGTGACAGGTGGTCATAAGGTAGAAAGGTGGTGTGACATAAATCTGTCTAAGTCCACAAGTATTGAGTGAAGTTAGTTCACTCAACGCTAGATGCTAAGGAAGGATGTTGGAAAGACTGAAAATCATCTAAGTCCACAGGAATTGAGTGAATCCAGTTCACTCAATGCCAGATTACAAAAAGTGTTGAGTGAAGGGTAGACAGTCAAAGCCCAGCAGTTTGCAAGACATAATTGTGGTTAAGTCCACATGCGTTGAGTGAAGGCAGGTAACTCAATGCCATATAACAAGAGGCGTCGAGTATAGTTTTGTGTCTATCAAAGATCTAGCAGTGGCAAGCAAGAAAATCGACTAAGTCCAGAATCATTGAGTGAGGACAGCTCACTCAACGCCTGAAGAGAAGCGTTGAGTCAAGCTCAAGCATTTGAAGATTCTGTCAAGAATTCTGGCTATGTCCAGAATCGTTGAGTGGGGAAAACTCACTCAATTCCAAAGAAGAAGGCATCGATAGAGAAATGATTAGTCAAAGCCTAAAGAGTGAGAGAGAGACAAAAAAATCTGTCTAAGTCAATGCAAGCTCATCAAGAAGATTGGCTAAGTACAAAAGCATTGAGTGAAGTCAGTTCACTCAATGCCTAATCAATAAGAAGTCAGGAAAAGGCAGAAGCATTGAGTGATGAAGGTTCACTCAACACATTCATAAAGAAAGTTGCGGTTAAGTACAGAAGCGTTGAGTGAAGCAAGTTCACTCAATGCATCAGCATAAAGGCAGACAGTCAGTGAAGCGGCTAAGTCCAGATGCGTTGTGCGATGAAGGTTGACTCAATGCACTCAATGCCTGACATTGCACTAGAAATTTGATAAGCCCAGATTCATTAAGTGAAGCCAGTTCACTCAACACACTCAACCCCTCATCAGCAGAAAGATTTTCCAAGGAAAAAAGCATTGAGTGATGGAGGATCACTCAACGCACTCAATCCCTAGTAGTGTAGAGATATTGGCTAAGTACAAATTCATTGAGTGAAGCTAGTTCATTCAACGCACTCAGCGCCTGGTATGAAACTGAGAAAATGGCTAAGTCCACATATGTTAACGTCAACACGAGCCACCAAAGTTTCAAAATGTTACGGGAATGCTACAGTACATGACAAATGGCGCCGCAGGCCTACTGTATGACTTTTCCAGTAAAAGCAAAGTTACAGCCAATAACTTCAGTGGGGCCCACGAGTCAAATAACCGTTAGACGGTGGAAGATAAAAGGGATAAGTTCAGCGGATGCAAGACAACATTTAGGGTTTTCTCATTTCGTAAAGAGGCAGAACTTCATCGTCTTCTTCCTCGCCATTATTGTAGAGCTTGAAACTGAAGTTTCAAACCCGCTAAACTAAAAGTTCTTACAGTTTGCTGTAGTAGTTTTCACTAACTATAGAAAGTTCAGAAAAGCTTTCTGAGAAAGAAGACTGAGCAGAGCCCTCAAATTTATGCAGTCAAGGTTAGTTGTTATAAGAACATATAGAACTGTCAAATCTTTGTCTTCAATAGCAAGTTTAGAGACTTAGTTTCTGAGTTACTTCCAACATAAGTAGCAAGTTATTGAAGATCAACTTTCTTTTTGCTGAGAAGAAGTTAGGGCTGAGATAACTCAGCTCAGGAAGCAGTAGGCTCAAAGAACTTCTCTAGAGTCATATCAACAACAACAAAACACTTTATTTTTATAGGATCTTAATAGATCTGAGTGTAGGCCTATTTTATAAAGGCTGAGGTAGGATCCAATTTTGGATCTAAGGTTAGGCAGTTTTGCCTGAGGTAGGATCCTGTGTGGATCTTAGTTGTATGGCCTATATGTCTACGGTAGGGCCTTTGTCCTGAGGTAGGATCTGGTTCAGATCTGAGCTATAGGAGAGTTTTACTCTCTGAGTGTAGGGCTAACCTCCTAGCTTGAGTATAGTACTATTAATTTAGTCTGAGGTAGGTGATATGCTGATCACTGAGCTATAGGAGCAAGCTTGCTCTGAGGTTTGGCCTTGTGCCTGAGGTAATTCTTGGAGGTGACTGAGAGATCTTGATGGATCTGTGTTGTAAGCTCTAAGGATCCAAGATTTGGAGAAGTGCCTTATCTAACACACTATTAGAGAGGTGGGAGGGACAGTGGATGTACCCATAATCTGGAGAACCACTATAAACCTTATGTGTGCTTTTGTGGTGTGTCTTGAAAACAGGAAATAACAAACTCACAACACACTTTAAAAAGGAAAACTTAAAAATGACCAAAAACCTATTCACCCCCTCTAGGTGTTTAGCTGCCCTTGAAACTAAAGACTTTCATTAATCTTGACGAAAAATACTTGGAGAAATTTAGCTTGATCAAACTTATCACTCGACGCTTTGCAGAAGACAAACTCAATGAGTATTGGCTGTCATACTCGACGAATTCAATGAAAATCAGCTGATACACTTAACGCATTCGTTGTACGAGCTAAGCGATATTAGACGAATCTGACTTAGAAAATTTATAGTGAAGTAAATTCAGAAACTCAAAGGTATACCCAATGAATCTCGATGATTTCGGCGTTTATCAACATGTATATTCGACAAATTTGATGGGTATCAGAAGATATACTTTACGAATTCGACGAGTATACTTGATGATACTCGATGATTTTTACTTAACAGATTTTCCAACTCTCAGAGATTTTACCCTATGTAAATACAATGAATTCGATGAGTGCTAGTAGGTATACACGACGAATTCAACGAGTATCTATGAGTATACTCGACGAATTCGACGAATATCCCTTACGATACTCGACGAATTTTACTTGGGTAAAATTTTGTTCTGCGGATTCCAAGTCCCTGTCCTTCCTTGATTTTTTCAATGCACTTGGGATGGAAGTACACCCTAATAGAGAGATTACACGTGAGTCAACACATTTGCTTACACAATGAAGGATTATAATGTATAGTCGTATGTTTCATGACCCACTGTAACCTGACATTGGGTTTTACTTAGCAATATAGTCCTGCAAGAACATAACTAAAATAGAGCATCAAATACAACTCAATTCATCTTAGCTTAAGGCGACACTTCTTCAAATCTGGGTTATTGTGTTTACAATACCCAACAACTTCTTAATTAACTCCTTGGTGAACTTAGACTGAGAGATGAATAGACCATCCTTTGACCTTCTAACTTCGAGGCCCAAGAAGTACTTGAGTTCACCTATACTGTTCATCTCAAACTGCCATTGCATAAGTTTAGCAAACTTATTGCAGAGCCCATCATCAGTGGACCCAAAAACTATGTCTTTTACATAAATTTGGACTAGAATAATCTTACCCTTGAATTCCCTAAGGAATAATATCTTGTTTATCTTTCCCCGTGAGAATTTGTTCTCAATGAGAAAGCTAGACAAGATTTCATACCATGCCCTAGGGGCTTATTTCATCCCATACAAAGCTTTTCTTAGCTTAAACACATAATCAAGAAGTTTAGAATTAACAAAACAAGAGGGTTGCTCAACATAGACCACCTCTTTTAGGTCACCATTTAGGAAAGCTGACTTAACTTCCATTTAGTAGACCGCAAAACCTTTATGTACAACATATGTAAGGAATAGTCTTATTGCTTCCAATCTAGCAACTAGTGCAAAGGTTTGATCAAAGTCAATACCTTTCTCTTGTCTTTATCCCTTGGAAACTAGTCTAGCCTTATTTTTGATGATAACACCATTCTCATAAAGTTTATTCCTATAAATCAACTTGGTCCCAATAATGTTATGTCCATGTAGTCTGGGAACCAATTTTCAGACCTTACATCTCTTGAATTGGTTCAGTTCTTCTTGCATAGCCACAATCCAAAATGGATCTATGTTGGCATCTTTAAACCTCTTTGGTTCAACTTGAGACAGAAAGCTTGAATGCATAACAATTTTGAGGCTTCTGCTCCTTATTGTAACACCTTGGCTTACATCTCCTATGATTTGAACTCTGGGATGATCCCTCAAATGCCTGATAGTTGCTGGCATTCTATCTTCAACATCATGAACTTATATGGCTAGATCATGCTGGTCTTCACCTATGTCCAGCAAATTTGGATATTCTTCAGGAATAAGCACACCATCATATTCCTCTTAGGTAGTAGGATAAGTGTCCTTGATGGTTAGTTTATTCATCTTCAATTATACACGTGCAAATCTAGAGGAACTTGACAGCTCATTATTAATCATAGAAGATTCATCAAACACTACATTCACAGACTTTTCTACAACTTTGTTCTTCAAGTTATAGGCTTTATAGACTTTGTTGTGGTTGATGTACCAAACAAAAATTCCCTCATAGGATTTGGCTGCAAACTTAGTCAAGTAGGACTTCCCATTATTGAGCACAAAGCACTTCTTCCAATTCTGAGATAGGCAAGATTTGGGTTTCTGCCTTTCATAATCTCATAAGGAGTCTTCTTGTGATACTTGTTGATAGAAGCTCTATTCAGGACATGGCAAACAGTGTTTACTGCCTCAGCCCAGAAGTACTCTGGGAGAGAAGTATCACTGAGTAATGTCCTGCCAGCTTCTATGAGAGTCCTATTTTTCCTCTCAGCAATCCCATTTTGCTGGGATATTCTTGGAGAAGAAAACTCCTGAAGAATTCTTTACTCTCCACAGAACTTTGTCATGCCTTCAGACTGAAATTCAGTACCATGGTCACTTTTGATTTTGACCACAGAGTTATCCTTTTCATTCTGAACTTGCCTAACAAAAGTGACAAAGATGTCAAGGGTTTCAGACTTTTCTTAAGATAGAAGACCCAAGAAAATCTGGAGTAGTCATCAACTATCATAACTGTGTAGACTTTCCTACATTGACTATGAACTGGCATAGGACCAAACAAGTTCATATGCAAGAGGTACATACACCTCTCAAAATTCTTGGCCCCATTGCTCTTAAAGGATGCCTTTGTATGCTTGCCTTTTTGGCATGCAGAATAAATGCTCTCTTTGGTGCATCTCAGATTGGGTCTATTTCTGTCTAGCCATTTACTGAAGAGCTTGCTAATTGTCTTGTAGTTTAAGTGAGCAAGCCTCTTGTGCCATTGCACATAATAATAGACTTTCTCATTTGCTACCAGTCAAAGTTGTGAGTTTGCACTTAAATATAAGAAGTTTAGACGATAAATATTTTCACTCCCAGTGCATATCAAAATTACCTCTTGGTCACTTGAACTTTTGATCAAGCACTTATCTTTGTGGAAGAAAATGACATAACCAATATCACATAGTTGGCTTATGGTAATCAGATTGTGTTTCAATCCTTCAACATAAGCTACCTTTGTAATAGAGACTATGGCATTAGTGATCATACCATATCCCTTAGTAACTCCTTTGTCTGAACCTCAAAGATTACTTTAGGTCCATTCCTTACTGGAGTATAATCCTTAAGATGGCTCTTTATTCCAGTCATATGTCTGGAACATCCACTATCCAAGTACCATATTGGCATTGTATTGGTACTTGGACTATCCTGCAAACACAGATTAGTATACCATAGGAACCTAAAATGGATTGGGTCCTTGGTTCATGTTAGCCTGAAACTGTTTTTTTCTTCCTACAACAACCTTGATAGGAAGTCTCACCCTTTCCCTTATCACGCATGAGTTGTGCCAACATTCTATGGCAAAGTGACCCACTTTGCCACAACACCAACACTCATGAATGTTGTATCTCCTCTTCTTAACAGCCTTTGGAGTGTGCAATCTATCAATAGTTATCTATTTATAGGGGAGAATAACATCCTTCTTTCTATTTCTTTCAATAAGAATTTGATTGAAGGTGAGTCTGCCAGTAGATGTAATTGGCTTACTCTGAGTTTCACCAATAGAAATCTTCTTTGCAGTTGATATGTTGTTGATGACATCAGAGAGAACAAAGTGAGGCTTACTAACTAACTTACCTTTAGTCAAGATTTTTGCTAAAGGAACTTGAGAATATGCCACTGCCTTATCCTTGAGAGTGGGGGCTGGAGCACCAAACACAAATGGTCCATAATGGGCCAATTAAATTTCCTCATGGGGAGCCTTCAGTGCACTCAATATCATGTCCTTTCTCCTACCATTGTAAGATACACTTGCATCCATACAAGAAGAGTTTCCATTCTTTCAGTGACCATACATGTTATCCTGGTCATACATGTTAGAAGGGAGGATTACCTTCAGAAAGGTGGTTTGAGGCACAATTGGGGCCTTGCCCTTCCTTTTAGAATTGGCAGCTTTATTATTCCACTTGAACCCCAAGACTCCCTTATCCTTTTGATAGGTCAAGGAGTCAATCAGTGGCAGAACTGTTTTGGGCTTGGAAATTTCAGCCATAAGATTCTTCTCCATGAGGAGCTTCTCTTCAAGATCCATGATGATCTTGTTCCTCTGGCTAATGATGCTAATTTGGATAATTGAGATTGTCATTAGCTGGCTGACTTCTCTCCTCATCTGAGCTAGTAAAGGTATTGACTCAGTTTGTAGGGAAGCTGCTTGCTGAAGAGAGGCAATCTCCTTAGATTGTCTCTTGATAAACCTTTTGTTCCTCTTCAGAGCTTCCAGAATTGCACCATACTTGTCAATCAATTGATTGACATCATCTTCAGATTCTGATCCTCTATCCCTACTAGAGGAAGTGAAAGCTTCAGATTCTGAGCCATACTCATAGATAGAGGGAGAGTTAGGGATAGTGTACCTCTTCAGGTGTAGAATTGTCCTTATTATCTTCAGTTAGGGCCATGAGACTGAAATCATCATCCTCTTCAAAGTCACTATCAACAGAGGATAGTGGGGCCCTTATGCTAGATGGGGCAGCTGGATGATCAACCTCTACTTCAATGGACATGAGAATAATATAGGCCTCCTCTTCATCTGATTCTGAAGACTCAGAATCATTGTCTGATTGGCTGATTTTCATCTTGGCCAAGAAGCTCTTTTCAACCTTCTTGTCCTTGTGATGCTTTTTGTCTTCAGACTTCATGTGCTCCTTCCTCTTAATTGGAAAGTCAGTAATGGCATGTCCACTCCTATTACAACAATAACAAAAAACATTAGTCTTAACATGTTTGTTCTGATTAGAGTCATACCTTTCCCCAGAGGGGTCTTTTCTAGACTTGTCCTTGTTGGAATAGGGCTTTCTTGATGTGGAGCTTGAAAAGCCTTTGTTATTCCATTGTCTTCTTCTGCTCAACATTTTCTTGAACTTCTTGGAGAACAAGGTGAGTTCTCTATCTGACAGCTCATTGCCTGAGGAGCTAGGATCTGAGCTCTCTTAATCTGCAGCTCTCCTTGGTGGAGAAGGAGTCTTTTCCCTGCTAATTATTGTGGCTTCAGCTCCAAAGGCCACTGCCTTCTCTTTGTTGAGAGTTTTGACAACATCTTCTTCTGCCCTTCTAGAGTTTAGCTGCATCTCTTGAGATAGAAACTTCCCAAACAAATTTTGAGGAAATGTGTTGGCAAAATTGCTAATCTCTCTTATGGAACAGATCTTGATATCTCATTCCTTATTTAGGAATCACAAGAACTTGTCATTTAGCTCATAATTTATGAACTGTCTTCCATAGGTGATCAGACTGTTCACTACCACGATGAACTTTTCATAGCAATCAGCTATGGAATCTTTTTTGCCTTGCTTGATGGCCTCATATTGCTGATTCATGAGGGATTTTCTGTCATCCCTCACCTCCTTTGTACCTTCCATGTATACTATAAGAGAATCCCATAACTCTTTAACAGTTTTGTAGTGGACACGATTCTGGTAAGTGGAGTCATCTATGGCACTGACAATGATTTTTTGAGCCCTTTTATCTATGGTTTCCAGAATGACTTTATCTTTGGTCATCTCAGTATACTTATTTGGAGTCTGGACATTGACATCTATAGCAGAGACCTTCGTGGTGATGAAGGGTCCCTCTTGAACTATTATGAATATCCTTGGGTCTGAGACTTCCAAAAATAGCCCAACCCTTTCCTTCCAGATCCCAAAGTTCTCTTTCCTACATATAAGAAGCTTCATTGAGCTCAAGTCCTTATCGTTCTCACCTGAAACCATAGGGATAATGTTCAGCTAGTATTGGAGATTTATTTAGACTGTTGAGTCCTTTTTGAAAAAATTCCCTCTAATACCACTTGAAAGTTATTAGAGTAGTAGACTAAAACACATAAGAGGGGTGGGGGGGGGGGGGGTGGTTGAATAGGTTGATGGTCACTTTCTTTTTCTTTCTTAATTATTTTAGGTTTAACTACACAATCACAGAAAGCACACAAATATTTATAGTGGTTACCCAAGATATGGATACATACACTCTCTCTCCCACCTTTCTAACTGTGTGTTAGACAATGCAATCTTCTCCAAACTCGACTCAAAGAGCTTATAACACAGATCCCTCAAGATCTCTTAGGATTCCTCCAAGCCCTACCTCAGGCCACAACCCTATATACTCCGAGTAATCTTTACTTCGATAGCTCAGTGACCCTCTAGATCACCTACCTCGGGCTTATCAAGAAGCCCTGCCACTCAGTCTAGGAGGAGAGCCCTCCACTCAAAGATAATAAATCACATACCTCAGATCTAACTAGGATCCTACCTCAGGCAAACATGCCCTACCTCAGATCCTTAACAGGATATTATAACTCAGCCTTTATAATTTAGGCTTACAACTCAGATCACTGATGATCCTAAAGGAGTGAATTTTTTATGATGAGTGACTCCAGAGAGAATGTTCTCTGAGTCTTCTTTTTCCTGAACTTAGAAAGCTTTGTCCATCTTCATAGCAGCAAGATTGTTGATTTACAAATTTGTTCTGCTTGTGCTGAGAAGTCAACTACAGAGTTATGTTTCTCCAAGCCTTTGATATAACAGAGTTGTGTGCAGTGGCTTTGAAGATGAACAACAACTAGAGTTTGCTCTACTTCTTCTTCTTACACAAAAAAATGAGTTCTTTGTTCTTGCTGTAGAAGACTTAGTAATCTTATTGTTCTTGATCTCTTCAAACAACCAACCTTGTTTGTATTTTAAGACCTTCTGTAAATTTGAGTGTAAAGGATTTTTTCAACTGATCAAGATGATAACTATGTAGAGATAAAGCTTTATTTAATTTCTCTATAAAGTCCATTTTATGTCTCGCTGTCCAACGACTCTTTTCACTGTATGGGCAAGCCGAAATTGGTAACTGCAAAGTAACTTTAGCTTTAATTATTTTACTAAAAGCATACGACACAGTTAGTCATCTAGCGCTCAAGTCCCACAACATTTGAATTTTGGATGACGTCGGCATGACCCAACGCTTAGGGACTTAGCAATTTTCATTCAATTTACATAGGCGTTGAGTGAGGCCATGTGACTCCATGCAAAAATACTTAGCAGAAAATCTGTATCTTGAGTCATTGAGTGAACCTTTAACACTAACCACATTTGACTTGTACAACCAAACTGATAAGGCATTGAGTGAACTTTCATCACTCAATTCTTTTGGACTTAGAATTTTCCTGTATGAAGGCGTTGAGTGAAGCTTCTACACTCAACGCTTTTGGACTTTGCTGACTTCTTGATGAGGTGTTGAATGATCCGTCTTCACTCAACGCTTCTGTACTTAATAAGAAATCCTTTTGAGTAGGCATTGATTGAATTGCCTTCACTCAACGTTTCCGTCCTTAGACAGATTTCAAGTTAACAAAACTGAGGCTTTGATTGCTAGATCTCCCGTCAACACTTTTAGACTCCTAGCGTTGAGTAAAGTGAGTTTGCTCAATGCTTCTGGAGTTAGCCTATTTCCTGCTTATTCAACATCCTGTCTTGAGTCCAACTATCATTAAGACCATGACAACATGTTTAATTAATGTAATAGTATATAAATTGCATACAATGTGTTGACACCGAAAAATCAGTCTATGTGGAGTTCACCCTTGGGGAAGGGGTGATCACGCACCTACTTCTCTCCTGCAAGCAAAATGACAAGGAAAAAGAAAAAGGAACTGACCAAAGGGCTCGGCGCGGAGGTCCCACCACACACCTGGAAGATCTTAGAGCGCTTCCGCTCCCTTAGCCAAATACCGAGCTAAGGCTACCTCAGAAAGCGCAAGAAGGTCTGGGGGAAAAAAGGACCTGCCTTTTGAGGTGTCCCTTGGGTCTATTTATAGAATTCTGAAATCGATATGCAAATAGCCAATCTCCGCTTTTCCAAACAGCTATGTGCAGCCCAACTTGGTCTGCCAACAGTGCAACTCTGCTGTTCTGACTAGCTATGGGCAGGCCAGCGAGGACGAAATGGTAAAAAGGCATATAATAGGAGGCTAAGTGAGTGGTCCTTGAGACCTCCACTCGCCTGGGGCAGCGAGTGTTCAATGGAGCTGCACTCACCGCTTTCCCCGGACCTTGGCGAATACGGGCCCGACCGGTCCAGCTCGCTTATTGTCTGTTGAGCTCCTTGGGGCGAGTGTAAGACAGTGGATGCTGAGGATTTCCTCGGCGCCCGAGGCGGACGCGACCTGGTTCTCCCCCTGCCTTCCTTCTGTAGGCGAGCACGAGCAAGGCCGCTCTGAGATTGCTACTTTCGAAGCCCAGAGAAATTGAGTTCGATGAACTCCAGGAGGGCGTGAGGCTTAGGTCGATGAAATCCAAGCTCAGCTCGACAAACTCCAGGCGGGCGCGAGTTGGGAGGAAGATAAATTCATTTCGACAAACTCCAGGCGAGTGCGAGCTAGGCGGAAGAGAAATTGAGTTCGACAAACTCCAGGAGGGTGCGAGCTGGGCGAAAGAGAAATTGAGTTCGACGAACTCCAGGTGGGTGCGAGCTGCGCGGACCAACTCTCGCATCTTGTCCACCTAGCTTTGGCGAGAGCTAGTTGGTTATTCTGAGTTCTCCTGCTTACTGTTCTGACGCAGGCGGGCTCCCTCGGTCTGCTAACCTGGGGTCGTGGTCCCACTCGGTGAACACGGGGTTGTATATAATCCCCCCTCTTTTTGAGCTTGTCCAAGCTCGGAAAAAATCATCCAACCCACATATTCGGTGAGTGCTTTGCTGAGCTGGAGAGAATCTTTTGAGTGACCCCACCCTCGTGCTATAAATATGTCATCGGACCTTTGGAAAAATTCCCCCTCCTTCTACCCATCTCTGCGAGCTATATCTGAGCGATGCTTATATCTGAGGAGAAGCGGGTTCACCTAGCGGCTGCGAGGGAGGGGACTCGGGAGCTGGCTCTTGGTGCCGCCCTGTGGCTCGTGCGCGGATCGCCTGGCCCCCTCTTTAGGATGAAAAAAGGTTCGGGCGGTCCCCCTCGAACGATCCCCCTGTGTTGAGTTTGGCGGCCGGTGATGAGGTCGCCCCTAAGGTATACAGACCCCTATATCCGACTCATGACTATGCTTCTGATTTCTCTTTTCTATAGGAATTGGTTCGCGATGATTGAAAGGATAGGGGAGAACCGGGGCATTTTCCCCTGTTGATAATTGAACGGGTTGCTAGCCCCTCGGCCCAGGAGCATGTCCCTCCTGCAATGCCTCCATCGCTAATGAATCCTGGCACGGGAAAAACCTTTGCTGCTCTTGGAGGCGAACCCTTCCTGGGCCTGCCGGGTACCTCTCGACTGGCTACCGATGCGGGCGACGTACCGAACCCAGGTGAGCTTTGCACTTTTGACAGTTTACCACTGCTCGCTCCTTCTGATTCCTCCCTATTGGTTTTAACACGATCTCTTCCTCTGATGTCAAGATGAGCGAGGGGTATTCACCTCCCCTTGATACAGATCATATTTCAGAGTACCTGGGTGACCCGCTCAATGCTGAGAAGATGAAGAAGCAGGTGACGCGGCTATTTCAAAAACACACGTTACTACTGCAGGAGGTTTTCAACAGGGTGGACAAGGACATGGCCGAGGTAGAGGAGCGGTTCGCGGTTCTGGAGGGGACGAGGCATCCAACTGATGGTGACGGGTTTACCTCTCTGGGGGTACACATCAAGCGAGCCGAGGAGCAGCTTAGACATGCCTCGGAGCAGGTCGACCTGGCCTAGTGGGAGCTGTTGGCGGTCTGCGAGTACCATTACCCTCGCATTCCCCCCCCCCCCCCGATCTGGCATGCGGGGGCGAGGTAGGTGGAAGTGGATCCAGTACTGAGCCGACTTCCCCTCCGCGCTATTGGTCGCCTCGCCTGAGTCGCATCTGTATCCTGGGTCAGTTCGTGGAGTAGGGTCGCGAAACGTCTTTATTCTGGATATTTAATATGTTTGTAAAAATTTGAGACCTTTTTCGCCTAATAATGGGCGATTGTTCGCTGCGTGTTACTTTTACTGTGTTGATGCTTAGTTTCTTTGGGGAGTGGATGGGGCGCTCTTCCTCGCTTATTCCTTCTTCAAGCATGCGCGACATTATTGAACCGGCTCGCCTAGCCTGCCTATTCAGTTCAGGCGGGAGAGAGCTGATCGCCTGCAGATTGCGAGCCTGAGCGACTCGCCCACTATTACGGGCGGGCTCAGGTCACGACTCATCCGTCTCTCGTATGGACGCAGATGAGAGCAGCTCGCGATCGTTTAGTCTTTGCGGCAAATCAACGAGCTAATAGAAGTCTAAGTCGGGTCTGGAAGTCAAAACATCGGGGCGCATTTTGCTATCCGCACTTTCCCGTCGGCGGAACATTTTCCCGCCCTTTTCTATTCTATAAATAGGCCCTGCCGTTCCCTTCTCACCTACCACATTTAAGAATTCCCCTCCTTTCTACTTCCTGCGACTCCCGAAACGCCAGCTTCCTGCGAGAACTTCATCGTCCCGCTTAGTGAGTTTCCCGCGAGATGGGTGGTGGAAGCGGCGATGCGGATGGGCGGATCAAGTGCACCTGGAATTTATCCGAGTATGATTTTTTTCATGCTGCCATCACTGAACGCGAGTTCCTTGATGCCATAGGCAACATCGTACCACCAGGCTTCATGGCAAGGCGACCTGGGAAGGGGGAGAAGATCAACGACCTCTGAAGTAAGGATCTCGCCATCCCCACGATGCATTTTGAGGCGGGTCTCCAGCTTCCTCTATGGCCGGAGGTCCGCCAAACTCTGAAATACTTCAGGGTTATTCCCGAGCAGATGACCCTCAATTCTATCACGGTGATGGTCGGGTTCGCCTGCTTCCTACGGGAAGAGCGAATCAAGTTCAGCCTTGCGGTCTTCCGCAAGTTGTTCTCCTTCCGAGCGAATAAGGATGGGATCGCCTACTTCTCCAGCAACCATGTCATGGTGCGAGAGACTGTCATCAAGAACCATAACTTGCTAAAGAAGTTTGTTTTTGTCAAAGGGGACTTCGGCAATGTGCCATCGCCGATCCTTCTCAGCGAGATGAGCTATCGCCCCCTAGCTTGGGGGCCATGAAGCGGAGCTGTGCGGGTTCTTCGCTTGAAAGAACTTCGAAGTCGCATTTCTGTGTAGGAACCTGGACAATCTCGCCCTTGTCCTGCTTGGGGAAGGTAAGCGATTCGCATTTTCCCCTTTTTATTTATCACCATTCTTCTGCTTTAATCTTTCTTTCATGCAGGCGAGCGGGACATCCCCGTGCACCATCCTTATGAGAGTGTGCGACCCGCTTCCAGCGAGCTCGCCCGAGCTGAGGTTGCGGCCACTACGCATCGCGAGACCACAGTACCCGCCATTTAGAAGCACCCTAGCCACAAACAGCCTCTGGCGCCGCCGCCGCCCAAGAAGCCAAAAACTGCTGGCGGCGCGCCCCCCTTGAGTCAGAAGAAGGGTAAGGCCCTGACGGATCAACCGGCTGGGGATCTCTCTCCCGCGACTGCCCTGACCAGCGGCTCCCCTGGCGGGGAGGCCGACACTTCCAGGTCGCAGAAAGAGACGCAGCCAGCCGTAAAGCTGGTGTTGAGGGTGCAGCGTAACTTTGGCCTTGGCGAGCGTCCTCTCGAAAAGCTCGGGAACCCCCTCCTCTAGTGGGACAGGGAGTAGAACCAGGCCATCTTCTCCACCCTGTTATCGAGCTTGCTATAGTAGAACTCCATCAGTGGGGAGGCTTACAACTTCTCATTCGGCCTTTACGCGCGGGAGGACGTTGCGGTCTATGATGAGGAGGCCACGCGGGTCTTAGTGCCTGAAAGCGCATGGGCCCAGCTCTGCGGCCTGGTGCTGGCCCACATGACGGAAAGGCGGCTAACCCAGCTGGAGAAGAATGCCCCGTCGCTCAAAAAGCTGGTCGACGAGAAGGATGAAGCTCGCCGGCTCACCCAGGAGGAGGCAGATTTCCAGAGAAAGCGGGCAGTCGCGGCTGATGCTTTCCTTGCCCAGTACCTGGTAGGAGTGATACGTCTCTCGACTCGCACTTATTGCCTACAGGTTGCCTTTTCCCCTTCTCAAGCTCATCCCAATACTGTCCCTTTTCGCAGGACGCAGCAATGGCCAGACGCCTGGGCATCCAGATCGCCTCCCTCGAAAAGGAAAGGGAGGCATTACAGGCGTGGGTGCGCGAATTAGAGGCCGCAGTGGCTCCCCTGCCGCCCTCCAGTAGCATCTGCCAGCTCGCACACTACACCGAGTTCGAGCTAGAGGTTATAATGCATAATAAATCCGCCGGTGCAGCGAAGTACACCCTCTAGACGTTGCGGCGAGCTGACCTTATTAAGTTCGAGGGTGAGGGCCTTTCCGTGTGCAACGTGGTACCGACCTTATTCCTTCCGGTACCGAAGTCAGGCGACGCGTCCTACCATCCCATCTAGGAGGAATCGTCACTCAGGGGTTCGCCTCGCTGATCTCATTATAGTCTTGCTGTAATATGAGCGCGGGCTGAGCCCTAAAACTTGTAATTTCGTTGATCAATAAAGTGTACTTTCTGAAATTATTTTCTAATGTTACTTCTCTGTAATGCAAATGCAAATCCATCTTTTTTCTTTTCTGTGTTCGCGGCCTGTTTTGATTCTTTTATTCGTTGTCCCCCTTCCCGCAGATTGCGATCTAGGTCGCGTGTTTGTTCGGGACTTAGCTTAGGAAATATAGAAGCGCCAGTTAGACGAACCGTTAATCGCGATCCACGTTCTTTGTCCGAATTCTTCACGCCATTCATGAGATAGAGGAGGTGAGCCGACTTGGCTCGCGCCCGAGCCTCCTAACTCCACGCGAGATGGGCTCCATGAGGTCGCAGTGCGATCTCAGCTCTCGCCGTCTAGGCCACTTTCTGGATGCTCGCCGATCCATAGGCTCGAGTCGGCACTTCTGGCTCACCGACCAGCTAAGGTCATCCCGGCAACCCTGTGATTTTTTACTTTCGTAGTTCGAGTGTCTGGGTCCCAGCTTTAGACACCATGTTCATCAAGACTTTCTGTCGTGCTGGTCAGTTGGGGGCCTATGTTGATTCCCACGAGTGACATCCAACCCCGCCAGCTAGGTGGTAGCCTGACAACGGGATCTGCTCGGGGTCTGGGTAGACTCCTCCGAGTGACATCCAGCCCTGCCAGCTAGGTGAGATCCTGCCAGCGGGATCTGCTCGAGGTCTGGGTAGACCCTCCAAGTGGCATCTAGCCCTACCAACTAAATGAGAGCCTGACAGTGGGATTTGCTCGGGGTCTGGGTAGACTCCACTGAGTGACATCCAGTCCTACCAGCTAGGTGAGAGCCTGGTAGCGGGATCTGCTTGGGGTCTAGGTAGACTCCACCGAGTGACATCCAGCCCTGCGAGCAAGGTGAGAGCCTGGCAGCAGGATCTACTCGGGGTCTGGGTAGACTCAGGCGAGTGACATCCAGCCCTGCCAGCTAGGTGGGAGCCTGATAGCGGGATCTGCTCGGGGGGTCTGGGTAGACTCCACCGAGTGACATCCAGCCCTGCTAGCTAGGTGAGAGCCTGACAGCGGGATCTGCTCGGGGTCTGGGTAGACTCCACCAAGTGACATCCAGCCCTGCCAGCTGGGTGAGAGCCTAACAATGGGATTTTCTCGGGGGTCTGGGTAGACTCCACCGAGTGACATCCAACCTTGCCAGCTATGTGAGAGCCTGATAGAGGGATCTGCTTGGGGTCTTGGTAGACTCCACTAAGTGACATCGAGCCCTGCTAGCTAGGTGAGAGCCTGACAGCGAGATCTGCTCTAGGTTTGGGTAGACTCTACCGAGTGATATCCAGCCCTACCAGCTAGGTGAGAGCCTGGCAGCGGGATCTTTTTGGGGTCTGAGTAGACTCCACCGAGTGACATCCATCCCTGCCAGCTAGGTGAGAGCCTGACATCGAGATCTTCTAAGGGTATGGGTAGACTCCACCGAGTGACATCTAGAATTGCCAGCTAGGTGAGAGCCTGGCAGCGGGATCTGCTCGGGTATGGGTAGACTCCTCCGAGTGACATCCAGTCCTGCTAGCTAAGTGAGAGCCTTACAACGGGATCTGCTCAGGGTCTGGATAGACTCCTTTGAGTGACATCTAGCCCTGCTAGCTAGGTGAGAGCCTGACAGCAGGATCTGCTAGGGGTCTGGGTAGACTCCTCCAAGTGACATCCAGCTCTACTAGCTAAGTGAGAGCCTGACAATGGGATCTGCTCGGGGTCTGGGTAGTGAACACTTCTACTTGAAAAAATCATGGCAGGAGCACAGGATATCGAGAAGCTTTTATTAGAAAATGCAACACTACTTACAGGACTCAAGGGTAAAAACGTTTCAAGTCGTCACCGCTCCAGGTGAGACTTAGGGTCTCACCTTCCACATTCCGGAGGCGGTACCCTCCTGATTTTAATGCTTCCTGTACTATGTATGGACCTTCCAAGTTGGGGTTGAGCTTCCCCACAGCGGTCGATCTCCCCGCGGCATCCACCTTTCTAAGGACCAAGTCCCCTTCCACAAACTGTTTGACCCTTACGTGCTTGTCAAAGTACTTGACCATTCTTCTCTTCACTTCTTCTTGTCGGATGGTGGAGAGATCACATAGCTCCTCCACCATGTCCAGAGAGAGCCGCAGTTCCTCTTAATTTTTGGCTCTCCATTCTTCCCTTCCTTCCTCCGCCACAACCACTTGAGGCGTCCGGACCTCGAACTCTACCGGGAGTACTGCCTCGCATCCATGGGAGAGCTTGAAGGGGATTTCTCCCTTGGCGGTGTTGGGGGTAGTTCTAAGCGCCCAAAGGACCGAGGGGAGTTGCTCCACCCAGCTACCCTTCAAGTTCTCAACTTTTTTCTTCAGGGGGTTCACTATGATTTTTTTTGCCGCCTCCACCTTCCCATTGCTCCTGGGGTGATGGACCGAGGAAAATCTGAGATCAATCCCGAGCTGCCAGCAGAAGCTGATGAACTCTGCGCTTGTAAACCAAGGTCCGTTATCTGTGGTAATGGCTTGCGGCAACCCGTGCCGGAAGATGATATCCCCCCAAACAAAATTCCTGATAACCTGGGAGGTCACCTTAGCTAGCGCCTTCACTTCCAACCACTTGGAAAACTAATCTATCATGACGAGTAAGAACCTCCTCTGTCTGTTGGCCTGGGGGAAAGGCCCAACCAAGTCCATTCCCTAGATGGCGAAAGGCCAGGGAGCCGTAATACTTCTGAGACACTAGGCCGGTTGCAACTCGAGGGGGCATATAACTAGTACTTGTGGAACCTTTTTGTAGACTCCGCCGCGTCATGGACAAAGGTGGGCCAAAAATACCCTTGCCTGATAATCATTCCCTCCAGGGTCCGACTCCCGGAGTGGCTCCCACACTCCCCGGAGTGGACCTCCTCCAAGAGCCTCTGGACCTCCCTCTAGGCCACACAACACGCCAACATCCCCGAGAGGGTCTTTCGGTATAGCTGCCAATCTCGCATGAGGTAGTATGATGACTTGTACTTGAATTTCTTCTTGTCCATCCCTTCCAGATACTCTCCTGTGGAAAGGAAGGTTGTGAATGAGTCCATCCACGAGGTGTGTTGATCCACCTCCATCATCTTTCCTTCTTCGATGGAAGGGAAGAATTGGTCAGAAATGGTGCCCCCACCCGGGGACCATGCTTTGCCAGTCGATCCACCCGCTCGCTCTCCTCCCGAGGCACATGCCAGATGGAGAAGGTTTGGAATGTGCTGATGACCCCCTTTACGACTCCCTTGCCTCGAACTCCCCGTTGATCTGGGAAGCCACCACCATGGAGTCAGTAAGGACCTCCACGTCAAATACCCCCAGCACCCTGCCAGGCATATTCCTGCGATCACCATCTCGTACTTGGCTTGGTTGTTTGTGATGGGAAAGTGCACCACCACCGTTTTCTCGATCCTCGTTCCCTGATGGCTCTCCAAGATCACCCCCACCCCAAGGGAATGCCTCCCTGAAGTGCTATCTACCATCACCTTCTAAGGAATTGGGTGAGTGAGTTCCGCCTCCACCACTTTGACCACATAGTCAGCCAGGAAATCGACCATTGCTTCGGCCTTGATCGTGAGACGTGGGACAAAGGAGATATTGAACTTGCTCAACTCCACCGACAACTTAACCAACCTGCCTGAATGCTCCACCCCCTCAAAGATGTTGCGGAGGTGGTGGTCAGTCACCACTCAGATTGAGTGTGCCTGGAAGTAAGGTCAGAGTCTCCGAGCTGAGATGACAAGAGTAAAGGGTAGCTTCTCCAAGATGGGATACCGAAGCTCTGCCTTCCTCAGGACCCAGCTTACATAGTATATGAAGAGTTGTTTCTTCCCCTCCTCCCAAACCAGGATGGAGCTCAAGGCCTCTATTTCGACCCCTAGATACACAGATAAGTACTCTTCCTCCTTTGGCCCTTGGAGTAGGGGGGCCTGAGTTAACTGCCTCTTCAAGGCCTGAAATGCCTCCTCGCACTCCCTAGTCCATTCGAACTTCTGGCCCCCCTCACAGTTTTGAAGAAGGGGAAGCACTTCTCTCCGGCCCGAGAGAGGAATGTGCTAAACCTTTCCAACTTCCCTATTAACTGTTGCACCTCCTTAGTGTTCCGAGGTGATCCCAACTCCATGATTTCCCTTATCTTGTCAGGGTTGGGCTCTACACCTACAGGGGTAAGGAGATGGCCTAGGAACTCACCCCTGCTTGCCCCGAAGACACACTTTAGGGGATTCAACCACATCTTGTACTTGCGTAAGGTGGTGAAGGTCTTCTCTAGGTCCCGGAGATGAGAGTCCACGTCTCGAATCTTGATTATAAGGTCATCAACATACACCTCCAGGTTCCTCCCCTTCTTTTTCTCAGAAGACCCTATCCATCATTTGTTGGTACATCGCCCCTGTATTTTTTAGCCCAAAGGGCATCATTTTATAACAGTAGCACCCATCCCCTGTGATGAAGGAGACATCCTTGATGTCTGGGGGTGCATCTTGATCTGGTGGTAACCTGAAAATGCATCTAGAAAACTCATTACAGGAAAACCAACGGCTGAGTCAACTAGCGCGTCGATCAGAGGTAAAGGATAACAGTCCTTAGGGCTTCTGGACTCTTTGATTGGCCAAATCCTGGAATCCCATGAGCTTGGGAAGCATATTAGGATCTTGTCATTCACCTCTGTGAGAGAGATGTCTTTATCCAAGGTATTCAACTCACTGATGATGGAGCTTAATCTGTTGTACATGTCTCTGATAGATTCAGCTTCATCTTTCTTGAAATTTTCATACTATGAGATGAGAGTTGATCTTCTATCCTTTCTCTCATCCGCTGAGCAAGCAACCATCTGGTTGATATAATCCCAGATTGCTTTTGCAGAGGTGCATTCAGCCACCTTTTGGAAGATGTCATCTGACATGGTTTGAGCTAATATGTTCATGGCCCTTGCATCAACAATCTTTGCCTTTTTCTGTGCATCAGTATAATCTGGAGGAGGAAAATCATTCAAGCTTGTTGATGTTGTTGAAGTAGTTGCCACTGGAGCTGGTGGACCTGTCAAAATAGAGTTAAAAATATCCTCATCAATAGGATTCATATATAGCTTTATTTTTGTCTTCCAGATTGAAAATTTATTTAAATTACAAACTGGAGGTCTGGTGATTGCATAATCCTTGTTCTGTGCCATGCTGTGAAAATAGTCCTAAGAGAAATAAAAGATCAGATCTAACAAAGGATCTTTTGGTTCAAGGGTTATCTTGTATAACCAAAGGAAACTTGCTTTGATACCAATTGAAAGAGAGTTAGACCTAATTTACTCTAGAGGGGGGGGGGGTGAATCGAGTATTTAAAAACTTTTGCTTTTTAAAAAATAATTAGAGTAGAAAGACTAGTGAATACCAAGATTATCAGTAAGCAAGAAAACAACCTAAGTAAAAATAATCTAACACAGAACACAGATCTAAACTATCACAGCCACACCAAGAGCAAAGAGAAAAGAGAAACCAGACAACACAAGAACTTTTATAGTGGTTCCCCAACCTGGGTACATCCACTCTTCTACCACCCTGGTAGGAATCCACTAACAGGTTTTGATCAGGTGACTGCCTCCTTTGTGCTTTTGATCAGGTGCTCAAAAACCAATCTCAAGTCTTTTGATTAGGAGACTTGCTAACCAGGCTAACTTTTGAAGGGAGTTAAAAACCCTGTGGAATGGGGTGGGAAAGAAGATTATGTTCGTCTTCCCATTTCTCAATAACAACTTGAGAAGACTTTGTGGATCCTTGATGGTGCCAAAGCTCCGCCTGAGATGTTGAAGGTTTAGGAAGACTGGAGCTTTGCTTCAGGGTGTTGGTCTTCAATTTTTATTTGTCAATGTTCAGAAATCTAGTAGACAGATGTTGAAAAGAATGTTTCTGAAGATTCCCAAATCTAAAGATGAAGAAGACTCTTGATATTTGATGAATGTTCTTCTTCAGTCTTGAGTATTGATAGGGATGATTGCACTCAGAGAAAACGAGAGCGTTCTGGATGATTGTGAGTTCTCTGTACTGTATATTTGAAAAAGAGAGAGATCTCTTTTAATATTCTCAGTCAATTATTATCCCTTTGAAATGTGAATTACTGCCTTAAATGCTGACTAATCTGGAGATTATAAACGGTTAGAATAAAACATTAATGAGTTTCCCCAACTGTCCTTTATAAAATAAGCAAGTAAATATCCTGATGAATACCATAATTAATGCAACCAATAACGACTATATTCAGAGGAATATATGCATTAATTACTCAGGAATAATACTGCTAATAAATGTGGAAATAAAGGATCAGAAGGAGAGGAAAAACTGATTCTGGAACCGGGACATAAATCGTCGACCTCTGAACAGAATTTGTCGACCTGAGATCCAAGATCGTTGACCTAAGAATGCAAGTTTGTCAACTTGAGAATCTGTCTGGAGAAAACTAAACGTCGACCTGAGCTCGAGTATCGTAGAGCTCGGCTCAAAGAATTAACTCTGAGTTCGTCGATCGGAGATCGACGATCGTCGAGCTGAGTTCGAAGAATTTCGAACTAATCAAATTGTCTTCTGATATCTTCTAAATCTGAGTCTTATGAGGTCCTCTGCTGGTTGGTCCAAGAAGATAGAACTAAAAGGGCTTAGCCTAAACTCTAGGACTACTAATAATGACCCTGGCTATACAAGGTAGATCGAGACCACGTATAACACCTCCACCCGTCGTATGACATATAACAGAAGGTCCAGCTAGAACCCGATGCCATATACCACGGACAGTCGGAAGGGTTACAGAATTATACCAAAAACTCAACTACTCGCCCTAACACAGAGCATTCTAGCGGAAGCTTTTAAACAGTTTAAGAGAACCCAAAATTTTCACAACAACGACATGAATGTCCACTATACACCACAGAAATGAAATACAACAAATACATAAAGAGTACTTGGCCTTATGGCCTTACAAATGTTCACTTGACAATATAATGTTTTACATACATCGGCTCACAGGTTGGCCACAGATGACAAAAGTGAAACAATAGTTCTCTTTGGCCTTCGAGGGCCAGCTCAACAACTTGGGATTCAGCCCGCTATTTGGTGCTTGGTTCCGCAGCACCTCCAAGCAACATTCAACCGCACGGTGGCAAACAAAGCCACGGTCAGCTAAGGCTGACAAAATTATAATGACCCCGCCCCTTACTCGGGACAGCGGTGATCCTTCCCTGCATTTCATTATCCTAGCTAAACAATTAAGTGCATAAGTATAATTCACCACAGGTGTAGGCTCGCTCGGCCAAACACCCCGTGCACTCAGGGGACATTCTTGGTGAATTCGGTCAATTCCATGGCTTCACCACCATCCTCTGTACGACAAACATTGTGAGCATTTTTGAGTCTTTCCGACTGTAGTCCAAGACTCCCGACTATGCCAATGGCCAGTTCCACTTTAGGGCCTCTAGCACTGAACCGCAAAGCCCAGGTCCGTTTCCACCTGCCCGTTGCTAACTCCGCCTAGTCACTTTAAGACGTACGTGCGGGCCAAGCTTAACCCGGATCCTAATTCATTCCCAAACAACACATAACCCAGTTATGTTCAAGGCTGGCTCCCCGACCGCCAAGTTAGCAGAATTATGTTTCCACCCAGTTTTCAGGGTGCGCCTTGGAGTTAATCCCCAAGGATCCCTGCTGCAATCTACCGCATAGAAACCCGAAAACAATCAAAAGCACGGAGTATTCTCCGGCTACTCATGCAATGCAACATCACAGATCCAGACAACCACATCCGGGTAGGCTTCACACGCAATGCTTATGTCCTTACTACGATTCCGTACTCTAAAGAGGGGCACTTTACATATCTACCCTAAGGAACACTGCAAACTCACAGTATACTCGCGTAAGAGGGTTTTCCAATGCAAAGGGAGAAAAGCTTCACATGCTCACATTGAGAATCGTTACCCTTGAAGTCTGCTTCGGCGCTATGAAAAACTAGCTAGATGAAAGGCTTCGCAAGGGAATTCTCTCCACAGATCTGGTCTCGGTTCTCAATTTCGTGCTCCGATGCTCCGCTGGCGGCCGGCTTCCTCCCCTTCCCTCTTCCTTGCTCTCTCCTCTCTCTAACTTCTTAGAAAGAGAAAACTTAAAAGGAAATGAGGAATTAATCCTCTATTCCCGGACATAAGAAAGAAGGAACTCATCTGGGCCGTCGGATCTTGTTTTAAGAAAACGAACGGCTCAGATTTGCCTAAAATCTCTTAATCATGGGTCGAACACGACTTTGCACACGGCTATGTCCCAGGCCATGTGCCTCGATCCAGACACGATTGTTGAGTACAGAAAAGCACACGGGTTAAGACACGCCTGTGTTCCAACCTGACACGCCTGTGTCGGGTCATCGACATGCCCATGACTAGTGGCGTGTCACGAATAACCATCACACCAACTATCATGACCCTTGATGGACACGGGTGGCCACACGCCCATGCCAAATCTGACACGCCCGTGTGAAACAGTACACGCCCGTGTTCCTAGGCCGTGTTCCTAGTTGACACAGGACAAAACTTCCAGATGAGGACACGGCCATGTGACACGCCCGTGTCACATACCGTGTGCCTGACACGCCCTGGGACATGCACGTGTCCCAGGCCGTGTTCGAGCACTCAACGCTCGTCGACCTCAACTCGATGACCCGAGCACGACACGGCCATGTGACACGCCCGTGTCACAGGACGTGTTCACCCTACTAAGACCCGAACTTGGTTAGAACACTGCCCGTTTCACTTTTAAGTTTTGGGGCATTACACCACGTCCTTGAACCCCTGGACGTGTTGGACTGGGTCACCCTTCCCAATGTAGTAGGACATCTCGGGTTCCAATTGAAAGAGAGGAGATAGATCTGTCTTAACTCTAGATGGGGGGGGGGTGAATAGAGTGTTTTAAAACTTTGATTAGTTTTTTTTGCAGAATTAAAATAAGTGATATTAATATATATAAAGAGAAGTAAAAATAAAATTATTACAGCACAGTAAAACAAGAAATGGAACAATCAGACGACACAAGGAAATTATAGTGGTTCCCCAAAATTGGGTATATCCACTCTTCTATCACCCTGGTAGGAATCCACTAACAGGTTTTTGTTCAGGTGCCCTGCCACCACATGTTTTTGCTCTGGTGCCCTGTCACCACAAGATCTATTTCAAGGGAGATCTCACAACCCTTTGAGCTTTTGATCAGGTGCCCAAAAACCAACCCAAGTCTTCTGATAAGGAGACTTGACAACCAATAGTAACTTTTGAAGGGAGTTATAAAAACCCTTTATATAGTGAGGTAAAGAAAAAATTATGTTGTCTTCTCTTTCTCAATAACACTGAGAAGACTAGTGGATTGCTGTAATGTCAAAGCTCCCCCTGAGATGAAGATTTGTTCAGGAAGCTGGAAGCTTTGCACAGGGTGTAGGCCTTCAACTTGGATTGTTGATCTTCAGGATCTTTTTGTCAGATATTGATTGTTGTCTCTTAAAAAGTCCTGAAGCAGAAACTGAAGAAGACTGAAGATGTGTGTAAGTTGCTTTTCTTCAATTTTCTGTATGCACAATAGCAAAAGTCTCTTCTCTGTGTTGTGTATCAGTAGTGGAGTCTCTTTGACTGAAGAGAAAAAGGTCTTTTATATTCTGAGTTGATTTCAGCCTTTGAATTTTTGAACAATATCCTTGATTTACTGCTGAAATCCTAGGAGTAGAATGACTGGAATTTGTCTTTAATGTGTTTCCTCAACTATCCCAGTAAATAAGCCAAGTAATTAACTCTATGAAATCCATAATTAATGCTACCATGAAACAGTTATATTCTTGAGAATATCAGCATTAATTATTAGAGAATTACTGCCTTAGAATAATATAATTTGAAGTCATACTGATAGAAAATATGACAAACTGATTTTGAAAAGGAATTTGTCAAACTCAGGACAAATTTCGTCGACCTAAACTCCAATTTCATCGAGCTGAGAAATCTTCTTCGTCGAGCTGAGCTCAGAGATTATTGTTCTGGAAAATAACTGTCAATAATGAGTTCCAAGATCGTCGAGCTGAGATAGACTATCGTCGACCAGAGAATCTAAGTAGAAGAAGAAAAAAACGTCGACCTGAGCTCGGATATCATCGAGCTTAGCTCAGAGTTGAAACTATGAGTTTGTCGATCTGAGATCGACGATCGTCGAGTTGAGTTCGAAGAACTTCGAACTGATTTCCTGAACTATTTAAAACTATAATTCTTCTAAGTCCGAGTCTCTGAAATCTTCTGAAGGCTGGATCAAAGTAGTCTAACCTAATTAGACTAACCTTAACCTTAGAACTAACAGATGACCCTAGGCTATACATGTTGGGTCAACAAACCTAATAGTGAACCTAGCCCAAATCCAAACTGGGGTTTCAACAATCTCCCCCTATTTGGGTGAGGTCACTATGAACAAAAATAAGAAAAATCACAAAGCATAAGAAATAATACCTGGCAGAATCATAAAATTTCAGCAGATATAAACAATAGTGCCTTGTGACAAATATTACAATAAAAGATGAGTTCAAAACAAAAAATGAGAAATCTATCAAACTCTTTTAGATGATCCCTGAGAAGATCCTATAGAAGGCTTGGTGAAAATGATTTCTCTGTTGGGAAACAACTTGCTGCTTGGACATCTTCAAATCTTCAGCTCCAAGAATTATGATAGAGACAGCTCTTGGAATAACTACTTCAGGATGCAGAGTCATATAAGTATCAACATTAAAAATGTTTTGTTGTACCTAATATTTTTCAAGTTCTTTCTTTCTGAAGGACGACATAGTTGTAAATTGAGAAGAGTCTTATCCTTCTTCTTGAGCTTTCCTGTTCTGAGAAAGTCCAATCAGTTTTTTGAACCTGGCCATCATAGAATTGGGGTCCATTTCTGGATCACATGCTGGGGACAGAGGCCTATCAGGACTAGCTATCAGAACCTTTTGAGCTTGCTACTACTCCTGTTTGCTGCTGTGTTGAGAATTTGATTTGGATGGTCTGTCCTTATTGCTATAGGAAGATCTTGATTGATATGATTGAGATGTAGATCTTTGACTTTGAGAAATATTCCCAGAGGATCCAGCTGCTGGAGGAGGATGAGGAGGACCTCTCCTGAATGGAGGTGGAGGAGATTATCTCCTACTCTTCTTCCTATCTTTCATTTCATTTTTAGAATATCTCATCCAATTTGAAGAATTTGGAGTGAGAGTTACATTATGAAGAATGTAATAAGGGATGTTAGCATTTTGATTGGGCTTAGGAGCAGCCTTAGGAGGGGCCCTTTTCTTAGCTTTTCTCTTTGTTGAGCTTGTAACTTGAGAATCATCAGAATTTTCACAATCATCATCAGAAGAAGAAGAAGAAGAGTTTGCTGGATGATTATAAAGATCATGAATCTCTTGCAGCATGTCTTCAGATAGAAAGGGATGAGCCTGAGATTGTACAACTTTAGCTTGAGGCTGTTCTTGACTAGCTGGCTCTGCAGAAATTTCTATAATAGCCTGGTTACTTTCTTCTTCCATGTCTTCAAATGTAAGATCATCAAGATTTGGCATGGGGGACTCAGCCCACTTAAAATTTGGAGGGGATAAAGCCTTTGGCTCTGAGTCAACTGTAGCCTCTATAACATTATTATAAGCTGATAAGCTTATCCTAATTTGGTCTAAAACTTAAGGATATATTGGGGAGGAGTAACAAACTATTGCTTTAGATATTTCTGGAACTGGAAGTCTGCTGCTTTATAAAGGATCAAAAGAGTGCAGTAAAGAATCCAAATAACCTGTAGGATTTATAATGAAATCACCAATAGTGCTTATCTCATCATCTATATCACAAACCCTTTTAGAATCTAAATCATCAATAATATCAATTATCTCTGCTGCTAGAATGTCTGCCTCTGGAGAAACTACTGCTGCTATTACTGGAGGAGCTGGAACTTCTTTATTGAACATCTCCCCCTGCCTGGTTTCAGAAGGCCCTAAAGCCAGACCCATAGAATAAGGGACAGAAGTGAGAGCAACAATTTGAGTAGAGAGAAGAGATAGAGGCAGAAAGAGGAGCAATAGCCAGAGCTATTAACTACTCTAGAGTTAGAGATATGAATTATAGAAGGTCTTTTACAATATCAGAGAAGTTTAAGTACAAAGGTTCAGGAGTAGAGGGGGTATAAGTGGTGTGATGACCACAGTTAGAACATATAGAAAAAGAATGTGGGAAGTCTGTATTCAAGTATTCTGGGAATGTGGAAGGAGGGTTGGATGGAATTGTAGTAGTGGTTGTAGGAATTGTGGTATTTTCCTGAATGGGGGATTGAGCTGGGGTATGGTATGGAGATGGTGGAGGAGGAGACAGTAAGTTGAAGTTTGGCTGTGTGGAGGTGGATGGAATATAATTTAGATGAGTTTGAAGTGGAGATTGAGGTGGTGGAGATGGAATATCCTCATGGATGATGATTGGTAAATGTGGACGTGATGGTGGTGGAAGAGGTGAAGTAGGAGGGATAATTGAGGATGGTTGTTGTTGTTGAGGAGGTGAAGGAATTCTGATGGAAGGGAGATCTTCTTCTAGTGGTGGCGGAGTGGCTATTACTACCCTGGTGTCCTCTGAAGTCCTGGAAGAGGAGGCCCTGGAGGGCTTAGGGATGGTCCTCTCCCATCTACCAAATAAGGCAGAAGTTAGCCTCTTGGAGGCATTGATGTATATGGTCTGGGAGACCAATAGTTCAGGAACCTTGACCTGTACGAAGATTCCCAAAATCCTCCCAAAATAAACTTTCTTCTTGGAATTCTTCTTCTTGATCAACTCAAATAACAACTTACCCCAATTTACTGCTTTCTTATTAACCAAGTCACACATCACCAAGAATTGGTGCCTTGTAATATAATCATGGGCAGTGTGTTTTCCTAGCAAAACCTTCCCAACAACATCAGCCAGAAATTTATATTCTACAAATAAATTTTTCTTCAGCAGCTTGTTAGGGTTTCCTTCAGAGTGACCCATTTTAATCAACATATTATCATACTCAGAACTATCTATTTCTATGTCGTCTTCTCCAGTAGCCAATTCAAAAATTTCAGTGATTATAACAGGTGTTAGAGAAACCTATTGACCTGCGATGGTGCCAATCATGGTTGTTGCATCTGGGGAGGTTGAGGTATACACCCATTCTCATATCTCTATTGTTGGCAGTTTGATCCTTGTACTCATCAGTTTCTTGAGTTGCTGATCTTCAAAAAGTTTCAGAATATCTGTGAAGACCTGATCAGAATGGCTGAAGGAATCAAAGTATTGTCGAATCCTGTGTCATATTTCATGACGAAGAGAGCAGTCGCCGAAATCGTTATTGTTTTCCTGCAAAAACAAGAGAGAGATCAAGTGCAAGAGAACTAGAAAGCGCGGGATTGAGTTCGATGAAAACCTAGATATAAGGGTTTCATAATATGAAGCGGCGAACTCTGTCCTACGAAAAGAAAAGCTTCGAGCTCAGTTCAACAAAATTACCCATAATGAGATAAGCTTCGTCGACCTAAGTTAGAAGGGCGGGAAAAATAGATCATCGATCTCCGTTCGACGAAATATCTTCAGAAATAAATTCATAGATCTCCGTTCGATGAACAAATTTCACAAGAGATTTCTTCGATCTCCGTTTGACGAAAGTCTCTAGAAGAGTTCACAGATCGTCGATCTCCGTTCGACGAAATGTGACCAATTCTTGAAAACTCGGACAAAAATCAAATTAAGCCTTCCCCATTAATCATACCTAACTGAATTAAGAAGAACAGATGTTTCTTCTCATCCAAAGGTTTAGAGATGATGTCTGCTCTTTGTAAATCAGTAGAGATAAAGAAAAGGTTAATTTTCTTTTTGTCCCCACAATCTCTAATAAAATAATTCCTAATTTTTATATGCTTGGTCCTACTATGATGCACTGGATTTTGTGCAATTGAAATTGCATTGGTACTATCACAAAATATAGTTGAATTATTTAGATTGTAACAATAATCCAGGAGTTGGTTTTGAATCCACAATATTTGTGAACAACAACTACCAGCTGCAATGTATTCAACTTCTGCAGTTGAAGTGGACACAGATGTTTGTTTCTTACAAAACCAAGACACAAGCCAATCACCAAGGAACTGACATGTTCTTGATGTGCTTTTCTTTATAACTCTACATCAAGTAAAGTCAACATCTGAGAATCCAGTCAATTCAAATTCTAACTTAGTTTGATAAAAGAGTCCTAGATTTGGGCAACCCTTTATATATCTCAAAATTCTTTTAAGTAAAATATAGTGAGATTCTTTAGGGTTCACCTGGAACCTAGCACAAAGACATATAGCAAACATTATGTCTTGCCTACTAGCTGTAAGATACAACAAAGACCCAACAATAGCCCTATATATTTTTTGATCAACTGGCTTGCCATGTTCATCAGAATCAATCATAATATTGGAAGCCATGAGTGTTTTCTTGGCTGAGGCATCAATCATCCAAAATCTTTTAATTAGCTCCTTAGCATATTTGGATTGGGAGATGAAAATGCCATCAGGGGATTACTTCACTTGGATACCAAGGAAGTAAGAAATCTTACCCATGTTACTCATTTCAAACTTGGAATGCATCAGGTTAGAAAACCTTTTGCATAGTTTGGAATCAGTAGAGCCAACAATGATGTCATCTACATATATTTGTACTAACAATATGTTATTATTATGATGCCTAGTAAAAAAAGTTCTATCTACAATGTCCCTAGTAAATTTATGCTCTAAAAGATAGCTAGCTAGGGTCTCATACCCAGCTCTTGGAGCTTGCTTTAAACCATAGAGAGCTTTATGCAATTTGAAAACGAAAGAGGGATGAGTTGGAGAAATAAAACCTGGTGGTTGTTAAACATATACTTCCTCTTTGAGTTCACCATTCAAGAAAGCACTCTTGACATCCATTTGGTAGACTTTGAACTTTTTGTAGGCTGCATAGGTAAGAAAAATTCTGTTAGCTTCAAGTCTTGCAATAGGTGCAAAGGTTTGATTATAGTCAATTCTTTCTTCCTATCTGTATCCTTTTGCTACTAACCTTGCTTTGTTCCTTATGATGGCTCCTTGTACATCCAATTTATTTCTAAATACCCATTTAGTTCCAATGACTTGGAAGTCTTTGGGTCTAGGAACTAAATCCCAAACTCTACATCTCTCAAACTGTTTGAGCTCCTCTTGTATTGCAATAATTTAGTGGGGATCTTGCTCTGCATCTTTTATGGATTGGGGCTCAAGTTGAGATATGAAGCAAGCATGCATCAAATCTTGGTTGAGTTGATGCCTTGTTTGTACACCAACTTATATGTCTCTAATCATTTGAGATACAAGGTGATCTATAAGTGTGACAAGATCAGTTGGAGGAGTTTGTTCAACAACAACATTGGGAATTGATTCCTCTTGTGGAAATATGTTTGTTGTTGATGGTTCAGCAATCATTTCACTGAATTCTTCTTCACTATCTATATCAACATGTGGAGAAGGATGTGATATAGTCTCATTGGTGAGGTTTAAATCATCTAATTTCTCACACAGTTGGGTTACCTACAATAAATATTTGGTAGAAAAATCCTTCTCCTTGAAATACATGTTAGCTTCATCAAATGTTATATGTATAGATTCTTCCATTTTTAAAGTAGATTTATTAAAAATCCTATAGGCCTTGCTGACTTGGGAATATCCAAGAAAAATTTCCACTGCAGCTTTGGCTTCAAATTTTCTAAGATGTTTCTTGTTATTATTATGAATGTAACATCTACAACCAAAAATTCTAAAGTAATCTATTTTAGGTTTCCTCCCTTTAAGTAATTCATAGGGAGTCTTACCCTTAAGTTTATGTATTAAACTCCTGTTCAGAACATAATTTGCTGTGCTTACAGCCTCTTCCCAAAAGGATATGGGCAAGTAAGCATCTGCAAGTAATGTTCCTGTAGCTTCAATGAGGGTTCTATTTTTTCCTTTCTGCTACCCCATTTTGTTGAGGAGTTCTAGGAGCAGAGAAGCAATGCCAGATACCTTCCATCTCACAGAATTCTTGCATTAGAAGAGACTCAAGCTCAGTACCATGATCACTTCTGATCAATGCAATTGGAGTAGAGTACTCAATCTTAATGCTCTTAAGAAATTCTTTAAGAACTTTAAAGTTATCTGACTTGTTTCTCAAGAAGAACACCCAAGTAAACCTAGAGAAGTCATCTACAATAACTAAGGTATACAATTTCCTTCCCAAGCTCTATACAACAATGGGTCCAAATATATCCATATGTAGCAAGTATAGAATCCTGGGTGAATCACTTTAATTAATAGATTTAAAACTATTTTTGATTTGCTTGCCTAATTGACAAGCCCTACAGAGGCTTTCCTTCTTATAGGGGCCAGAAGACAATCCTCTAACAAGGTTTTCCCTTAAGAGTTTAGCAATATTTTTGAGATTAACATGTCCTAATCTTTTATGCCATAATTTATTATTATTACTAATTTGATTGAACATGCAAATTTCTGAACTAGCTGACTTAAAATTAACTATATAGATGTTCCCTTGTCTAAGTCCAGTTAAAACAGTTTTGTTATCTATAGAAGTAATAAAATAGGTAGATTGGTTAGAAGATACCTGATAACCTTCATCACATAACTGGCTTATGGATATCAGGTTATGTTTTAGACCACTCACATATACTACCTTCCTGAAGGTGATAGCTCCAATGTTGACATTCCCATAGCCTTCTGTTTGGCCATAGTTGGAGTCTCCAAAAATCACCTTTGGTCCAAGCTTAAGCTTGTAGTTGGTTAAGTTGTCCTTGTTGCCTGTCATGTGCTTTGAACATCCACTATCCATGCACCACTATTCCTCCATGGTATGATAGTCTTTCACCTGATCCTCTTCTTATTCAGAATCTTCATCTTAAGAATCTTCAGCTTCTGAAGGATAGCCTGATGCATTGATAGCCATCAAGCAAATTTCTTTTGCTTTAGCCTCTTCTTCATCTTCACTAGAGCTGGAAGATGAAGTTTCCTCTTCTGTCACCACAAGATCTATTTCAAGGGAGATCTCACAACACTTTGAGATTTTGATCAGGTGCCCAAAAACCAACCCATGTCTTTTGATAAGGAGACTTGACAACCAAAAGTAACTTTTGAAGGGAGTTATAAAAACCCTTTATACAGTGAGGTAAAGAAAAAATTACGTTGTCTTCTCTTTCTCAATAACACTGAGAAGATTAGTGGATTGCTGTGATGTCAAAGCTCCCCCTAAGATAAAGATTTATTAAGGAAGCTGGAAGCTTTGCACAGGGTGTAGGCCTTCAACTTGGATTGTTAATCTTCAGGATCTTTTAGACAGATATTGATTGTTATCTCTTGAAAAGTCCTGAAGTAGAAACTTAAGAAGACTAAAGATGTGTGTAAGCTATTCTTCTTCAATTTCCTGTATGCACAATAGCAAAAGTTTCTTATCTATGTCGTGTATCAGTAGTTGAGTCTCTTTGACTAAAGAGAAAAAGGTCTTTTATATTCTGAGTAGATTTCAGCCTTTGAATTTTTGAATAATATCCTTGATTTACTGCTGAAATCTTGGGAGTAGAACGGCTGGAATTTGTCTTTAATGTGTTTCCTCAACAGTCCCAGTAAATAAGCCAAGTAATTAACTCTATGAAAGCCATAATTAATGTTATCATGAAAAGACAATATTCTTGAGAATATGAACATTAATTATCAGAGAATTACTGCCTTAGAATAATATAATTTGAAGTAATGCTGATAGAAAATATGACAAACTGATTTTGAAAAGGAATTTATCAAACTCAGGACAGATTTCGTCGACCTGAACTCCAAGTTCGTCGAGCTAAGAAATCTTCTTCGTCGAGCTGAGCTCAGAGATTATTATTCTAGAAAATAACTATCAATAATGAGTTCCAAGATCGTCGAGCTGAGATAGACTGTCGTCGACCAGAGAATCTGAGTAGAAGAAGAAAAAAACATCGACCTGAGCTCAAAAATCGTCGAGCTTAGCTCAGAGTTGAAACTCTGAGTTCGTCAATCTGAGATCGACAATCGTCGAGCTGATTTCGAACTGATTTCCTGAAATCTTTAAAACTGTAATTCTTCTAAGTCTGAGTCTCTGAAATCTTCTGAAGGCTGGATCAAAGTAGTCTAACCTAATCAGACTAACCTTAACCTTAGAACTAACAGATGACCCTAAGCTATACATGTTGGGTCAACAAACCTAATAGTAAACCTAGCCCAAATCCAAACTGGGGTTCCAACACCCTGAACACCTTTGGAACCGGAGCTGAAGAAACCAACTTGCTGAATGGGCTGCCTCCCCCTTTTAGGCGAGCTGGAGGGTCTCGCACCTCCATCTCTCCGAACTTGCCACCGCTCGCCGAGATTGGGAAGAGTACTCGCTCGGGGAGCTTTCCGCCTCTCCCTTTCTCTGCAACCTCTTTCCCAGCTCGCCTGTCGGGGGCGTCCTCGCCAAGGGTAGGGACCGCGAGAACTGGCGCCGCTGGAGTCGAGCACTCGGCATGCGCGCCGAGTGCGAACCTGACGAGGCCAAGAAGCTCTCGCCTGAAGTCTTCGAACATCCCCACTATGGCGAGAGGCGGGGGGGGGGGGGGGGTGGGGTGGGGGTGGGGTAGCGAGTCGGACCTATCCGAGCCTTGTCCTTCTCCTCCCGTCATATGGCCTATTGAAGGTTTTCTTTGCTGACCATGCACCGCGCTCACCACACCAGAATGTTGAAACCAAAAAATCAGTCTATGGGGAGTTCACCCTTGGGGAAGGAGTGATTGCACACCTACTTCTCTCCTGCATGCAAAATGATAAGGAAAAAGAACAAGGAACTGACCCAAGGGCTCGGCGCGGAGGTCCCACCACACACCCGTAAGATCTTAGAGCGCTTCCCCTCCCTTAGCCAAATACTGAACTAAGGCTACCTCAGAAAGTGCAAGAAGGTATGGGGGAAAAAAGGGCTTGCCTTCTAAGGTGCCCCTTGGGTCTATTTATAGAATTCAGAAATTGATCTGCAAATAACAAATATCTGCTTTTCTAAATAGCTATGTGTAGCCCAACTGGGTCTTCCAACAACGCCACTCCGATGTTCTGACTAGCTATGGGTAGGCTAGTGAGGGCGAAATGGTAAAAAGGCACATCATAGGAGGCTAAGTGAATGGTCCTTGAGACCTCCACTCGCCTGGGGCGGCAAGTGCTCGATGGAGCTAACACTCACCCCTTTCCCCGGACCTTGGCGGACACGAGCCCGACCAGTCCAGCTCGCATATTGTTTGTTGAGCTCCCTGGGGCGAGTGCGAGATGGAAGATGTCGAGACATTCCTCGGTGCTCGAGGCAGACACGACCTGGTTCTCCCCACACCTTCCTTCTATAGGCAAGCGTGAGCCAGACCGCTCTGAGATTGTTACTTCTGAAGCCTAGAGAAATTGAGGTCTACAAACTCCAGGCGGGCGTGAGGCTTAGGTCGACGATAGCCAAGCTCAGCTCGATGAACTCCAGGTGGGCGTGAGCTGGGTGGAAGAAAAATTGTGTCCGATGAACTCTAGGAGGGTGCGTGCTGGGCGGAAGAGAAATTGAGTTCGACGAACTCCAGGTAAGTGCGAGCTGGGAAGAAGAGAAATTGAGTTCGACGAACTCCTGGCGGGTGTGAGCTGCGCGGACTAGCTCGTGCAGCTTGTCCGCCTAGCTTTGGCGAGAGCGAGTTGGTTGTTCTGAGCCCTCCTGCTTGTTGTTATGATGCGGGCGGGCTCCCCCGGTCTGCTCACCTAGGGTTGTGGGCCCACTCAGCAAACACGAGGTTGTACACAATGAACTTTGAACATATATCAGATACAATCCTGTGTATACCATTGAATTGTGGGTGTTCTTCAAATCTAGGACATTGTGATCAATGGACCCAATAACAAGGTTATACAAAATCCCCTCTCTTTACGAGATTGGCACATGCTCGGAAAGAAACATCTAACCCCAAGTGTTCGATGAGTGCTTGCTGACAAGGCGAGAATCTTTTGGTGGGTACCCCCACTCTACTATATATACCTAGACACAAGTAGGTGATGCTTGCACTTCCCACCCTTCCCGGCCTTCTCTCCCACCTTTAGTGTATAATGCCGCTCTCAAAAGAAGTTTAGAACTGGCTTGCGGCTGTGAGAGAGGACGATAAGTCCACTATCACTGGGTTTGCTCCCGGATTTCTCGAAAAGTTTTGAGCTTAGTCCCAAATCTAAAAAGGCTAAGATGTTCAGGCATGACCTGACGTTGGGTGGGTCCATCCCGCTGACTCCATCGCCACTCCCTGGGACTCCACAGATATTCATATTCGTTCCTCCACTCGCCACCTTTTTTAAAGGAAAGATAATCGACAACACTATGGTTACTCGCAGGAAAATCCTTCGAAGGAGAAAGACTCCGGAAAGGGACAGCAAATGCAAACCTTCACTCGCTCGAAGTCCGAGGAGATCAACTGGCCCCAGAGACTAATACCCAAATTACCCCAAATGATCTCTCGCATAACCCCCCCCCCCCCGGTAAGTCATCTTTTGTGCCCTCCTTTCTTATCCCTTATCTCTCCTTTACTTATACTCCTCGTAGCTCCCACATTTGGGATAATGGGCTTGGGCGGTTTACTGCCCAAGTCCCCAGCCCGCCTGATCCTTTCAGATCTTTCCTCGGGCTCACACCTCCCAGCAAAAAGACCTCTCTCCGCTAGCCAGCAATGTTGTCGTCGAATAGGCGCTTCTCCGCCCAGGGCTCGGGAAGGCGCACATTTCCTTTGACACACCCTTCGAGGGGCGGCCAAGTACCTCTCACTGGCACTCGAGTAGAGGCATTAATACTTTGCCTGGTAAATAAGCGCATTCGCCTCGTTCTTATTGGAGCCTATGGTTCACATCTATTTAGTTTGACAATATCAAATCTAGTGTTGCATTTGATCATACGTGGTTTGAGTTTGGTGTGCAAGTTTACAGGTACAAAAGAACGATAAATCAAGTTCTGGCACCTACCGCCGAGCACTAGCGCTACTGCCTGCGCTAGCTTTAGAATTAATTAAGGACAAGTGCTCTGTGGACTACTGAGTGGCGCTAAACTTACCGCGACATGCTAGCTCTATTAACGTACATCGAGTCATCATGCTACCGCCAGGCGATAGCTTCGTACTGCGTCGCGATAGCTTGAAAAAGCGGAAAAATAATTTATTATGATATTTTTCCAAATCTGCTGGACAACTGTCACATCCATGCACATTGACCTACCGGTGAGCGCTATCTCTACTGTCGGTGGTTGCTTATTTTCATAAGACATATAAAAGCGTGCATCTCCTTTCCTGGAGACACAACAAGGAGAATATTTCATTCTAGGGTTCGGCCGCTATCTGGAGAAGGACGAACTTTTTTCTCCGTTGAAGGAAAAACATTGTTTCCTCCTCTCGCTCGTGATCGAAGAACTTCAGCCAACAAAATCTTCAACGACCATTCGTGGCAGATCGACTACAATAAGAATGATATGAAAGAGCACCGATCGCTTACCATTTGTCGGAGGAGTTCTATGTTTGAGGGAGAAATAATTTCTTAACCTTTTATAATTTACTCTTTAAACTCTATATTTTCTAGTTATTTGTGTGAGGGAAATTGACCGGAGGGTCACCGAAATCCAGGAAGGGTTTTGTTGGAAATTGACTGGAAGGTCTTCAAAATCGGGGAAAGATTTTGTAAGAAATCATATCGGTGAGGGACGTCTAGATCGGGGGATCTAGTGGGGCTCTAAGACACTTCTAGGGAGGAAGTTGAAGAGCCAACTCAAAGAAATTTTCGGGGGGAAAGGGAGGGGGCCAACCGGTCTGGGGATAGGGTCAGTATAGAAACAAAAAGAGAAATTTATATTTCACCGCCTCCGATCTCCGGCGTCATGGAGATCTAGTTGTTCTATATTGTAAACCACTTTCATTACTCTTGAATAAAATTATTGTATGTTCTTTATTCTTATTGCAATTTTATGGATGTATGTTGATATATATCTAAAGAGTGTGTGAGCCTCTGAAAGACAGTGAAACTAATTTTAATTTTGAATTAATTCCTAAAAACCTTATTCCCCCCCTCTAAGGTTGGCCATCTGATCCAACAAGTGGTATCAGAGCGAGGTTACTTCAAAAAGGATTAAAATCCTAAAGTAAGATGGCCAACATAAACCGTGCTTTCCTTGAGGGACAAGGTGTGAGTAGACTTCCATTGTTTATGCAGAGCGACTATAGCCACTGGAGAATGCGCATGAAAATTATCTTGATGACATAGAACATGGACTTGTGGGTCATGATCCAAACGAAATACACTACACCCACTATCACTGTAGGTGATCAAGTTTTGGACAACCACATGAAAAATGGGATGGTTCTGATAAACTAAAATGTGCTAACAATGTGAAAGCTATGAACTCACTTTTCTGTGCGTTAGAAAAAACTGAATTTAATAGAATTTGCAAATGTCAAACTGTTTATGATATATGACGATTACTTGAGCTAACGCATGAAGGTACCTCACAAGTGAAGGAAACAAAGCTATTTCGACTGGAATCAAAATATGAACAGTTTCAGATGGAGATCAACGAGGAGGTGGATATCATGTACACTCGCTTCACGAAGATTTTCAAAGTCTCTAGATCTCTCGAAAAGAACTTTTCAAATGGAGACTTGGTGAGGAAGATCCTGCGATCTCTGCCTCCACGATTCAACCCAAAAGTGACTATTATTGTTGAATCACATGACATCAGCACCCTGGAGATAGAGAGCCTCATTGGGAACCTGAAGACCCATGTTCGATCGTTTAGATGATTCATGAAAAATCCTAAGAGGCAAGTGAGATTCGGAAAATTTATGAAGGAATGTGTAGACGAGAAGAGATGGACCAAACCGTCGAAGGGGTTGGAGAGTGATGAAGAAAAGTTTGTACCTGAGTGCTGCCACTGTCACAAATCTGAGCATATAAAGAGAGAGTGTCCAAAGATCCAAAAAGAAGAGAAAGGGAGACAAAGTGGAGATAAGGGAATGAAGAAAATACTAAAGGTGTCAACATGGGACGATGTTGTTTCTGACGAGTCAAGCACATCAGACTCAAGTAGTGAAGATGAGGCAAATATGTGCTTCATGGAGAAACATCACAGTGAATCTGACAACAAATTAAGTGTCCAGAGTGACACTGAGGTAATCCCTCCTTCTTATGATGAATTATATGAAATCGATTAGCAAATGTATGATAAGCTTGATGTTGTTCTTCGTGAGAAAATTTTTTTTAAATCTGAAAAATAAAAAAGGATTTGGAAAAATTAACTAACCAAGTAATCAAATATGGCAAAGAGAAGATTGATTGCCAAGAGTGCTCTCACTCGATGTCGACGATCAATGAGCTAAAAGAAAGCCTCTTTAAGACTTCCTTGAAAATAAAAAATCTCACCAACGAGAAAAAGTTCTTGGAGAGGAAGCTTCAAGTGTCTCTTGCACAAGTAGAAGAGGGTACAAAATAGTTCGCAAATCGGTGCGTGATGCTCGTCGAGGAAAACATTTCCCTGAAAGAAAGAATCTGTGACCTGAACCTTGCCATCCAGAAATTTGGAGTAGGCGAAAAATCTCTTAATATGTTGCTGGGGTTTCAGTGTCAAGGACCTGGTAAATTCGGGTTGGGATATAAACACTTTAAGCTACCATCTAGCGGTATCCCTACTGCCGGTTATAACTCATCTTCCGTAAAGTAGTAAAGAATTTTATAAAACATAAAGATAATCATAATAAAACATGAAGCCAACATTCGTCTTCTAGCAGGAGCCTAAGTAAAACACAAAAGGCGATATACACCACCTATGTGAAGTGCGCAAAATGTAATAAGTTTGTTCACGCTTCTGGCTTGTGCTAGAAGAGAGGAGTAAGTAAAATGACTCAAGTGTGGATATCGAAGTTGGCTACCTACACTATGTGTAGAACAACTTGGGTAACCAGATCTTTACCCTCATCCTCTTTCTAGGTATGTTGGTAGGCTAAGGACAGGGAGAATGTGTGGTACTTGAACTCTGGATGTTCCAAGCGCATGATGGAAGATAAAGACAAGTTCCTTAGCCAAGAGATGAAGAAAGGGGCACGGTGATGTTTGATGGCAACATCAAAGGGCGCATTTTTGGTGTCGGCACCATAGGTAACAAAGCATTTTATATTTCAAATGTATTGCATGTTGATGGCTTAAAGCACAAACTTATCTCTATTAGTCAACTTTGTGATAAGGGCTTGAATGTGTTGTTTGAAACTTCCACCAATACATGCAATATCTTAGACGCTAAAATAAATACTATATTGCTTACTACGTATAGAAATCATAATGTCTATACTGTTAGGTTTGAGGACATATCCTCCTCTGATTTAAAATGCTTATTGTTTAAAATGATAAATTAGAGCTTTGACATAGGAGACTCAGTCATTCCGGGAGTAAACTAATAGTCAAACTATCAAAACAAAAACTAATTCGTAGACTTCCAAAGTTAAGCGGTCGTTTGACTTCATTATGTGATCCTTGCCAAAAAAAGAAAATTTGTAAAATCCTCATTTAAAAGCAAATTCAACACCTTCAAATTTTAGTTGGGCATGTTGAATCTAGTCTAGCTTCAGTAGCTCTCTACATGTTATTTTTCTTGTGTTGTTGCAGGTAGATCTAATCCCTGCAGGGTTGTAGAGATGAATTCGACTAAGTATAAAAGCGATGAATGCGCTGAGTATATGCTCTCTGGCATTGAGTACGTCGAGATAACCTCAGGCTTCAACAGTGCTGAATCTTTATTCTCTGGCGTCGAGTACATCGAGACAACCTCAGGCTTCGACTGCGCTGAATCAATATTCTCAGGCGTCGAGTGCATCAAATGGACCTATGCATTGAGAGCGTTGAGTTTGTCGAGTTCAGTCAATGCATGCTCCCAGTGGGTCTATTTTGCAACTAAGTGTCAGGATTAAATCCCAGTCGTTGATCAATTCTCGATCAGGAACAGGTACACGCATCTTCCCCTTCTAAAATAAAAATAACTATAAATAGAAGGATGTGTGAATAAGACAAGATACATTATTCCTTTCCTTTCACTCCCCATGCAACGAATCAACGAAAAGCTTCGACAAACTTCAACAATTCATAGAAGCAATTGCGCCAAAAGGATTAGATTTTTTATTCGAAGGCTCAGAGCTGGTTCGTAATGGCTTCAAAGATGCGCCTGAAGAGGTTCAGTTCATTCTCCATTTTATCCAGGTCACTGACCTAGAGTATTTTCTGTCAGAGCCCTTCTTTCTATGGAAGAAAGAAGTACTAGAATTATTCTCCAACGCAAAGGTCGACTCATCTACCAATAAGGTTAGGACAATGATCAGTGGTAACAAGATAAAGATAAGCCCTAAAAGACTAAGCAAAGTGATGCAACTACCAAAGTTCTCAGTATCTAATGAGGAAGAAGAGTTGGATCAGTCTGATATCAAATCAGCACTGAAGTGGTGTGGTCTATCTAAACACACCACTGGATCAATTCTAAGGAAGGAATTAAATCTAAAAGGTAAGTTCCTGGCTGATGTGATTGGAAAGGCTTTGTAGTGCAAGTTAGGCTCACATGATAAGATTTCTAAGAAAATGTTTGAGTTACTGGCAAGGATTATACTTTCTAAGAGGACTGATTGGGGAAGAGTATTGTTTGATATGATGGTGGAGTGTATTAATGAACCTAGCATTGGTAGAATTCTATCCTTGTTTTTGCTAAGAAGTGTTCTAGGGATCCTTAACGCAAGGTTATGAACAACAATCCATCATATAAAAAGGATGGATTCCAAAATGCTTGATAGGTGGGAAAGATTCCTGCAACCTCAACAACAGTCAACTGCAAAGAAGAAGAAAAAGATTGTTATAGCTTCAGAAGAAAGCACAGACAGTAGTTCTTCAGAAAAAGCTGAGGAAGAGCATCAAGATCCTAATCTTTTTGAATCCTCTGATGAGACCAGGAAGGACATGAGTGCCCAAGTCTCAATATCCTCTGACTATTCAGTAAGGACTCTGGTCATTAGGAATCAATCTGAAGTGGCTCCAGCAGATGCTGTGGAGATACCTTCTACTGAAATTGCTGAACAAGTGGCTGAGGACATAGTCACTAAGATTTCTAATATGAGGGAGGGGGAGGCTTCCAAGTCACTAGCTCCAACTAAAGATGCATCTGCACCTTTAATATAAGATCAATAAGGTGCCTTTAGCCCTCAAAGTGAGGGAGAGAATCTTCTGGGTCAAGTTATGGAAGAGGTATTTGTTGATGGGGAGCAATTCCAGATTCCTCTATAGACAAATCTACCTACTCAAAATGTGGAAAAGGATGTTGCTGAAGACCTGCATGTCACTGAGGACATGGCAGTGATTGAGGGGGAGTTTCAACTTGAACTCCCTGCTCAAAGTACATTTTATGAGATAGAATCTTTAGATTCAGACAAGGGAACTGTTGTTGCTGAGAACATGGCACCTCAAGATTCTTCTGAGTTTGAAATGCCTGATTCTATGGAAACAGATGGTCTTAGCCCAGTTCTACAACCTGCTCCAGTCATTGATGAAGGTACATCCACTAATTAGATGTCAGGAACATTCTTGGCTCAACTAAAAGGATTATTTGATGACCAGAGGAGACAAATTGAGAATTTTGTTGATGATTCAATAAAGTACCTCGGGAATGATTTATCAACAAAGATCAAATCCATCAGATTTGAGGTTAATCTTCTGAAGGAACAAATAGTAAAATTCTTCTTGAGAGCTGCTATTACAGTTGACTTCACCTAGGACAAGTTGGTAGAGATTGGCACTCGCCACAATGCAATCATGGAAAATAAAAACATCGCTGCTAAAAACATGCTGGCAATTCATAATGCTGACAAAGTATTATGGGAAGCACAAACGACCACTCTTAATGGATGTCTTACCTAAACAACTGGATGATCACATGCTGGAAATCAAAAACCAGGTTACTACAGGTGTAAATTACCTAGATGTGTAGTTGATCAAAGCCACTTCCTCCCAGACTAAGGCTATTACTGAAGAAGCCAAAAAGTTGGAGAAGGATGTAATTTGAATAAACACAGAGAATGTTGTATGGGTGTCAAATGTTATAAGAGGATCCTTTGGCATGGATCAAGTTCAGTATGACAACATCCCCATGGTCCCTGACCAAGTTCAATAGGCACTAAATTAGGGGCAGATGGCTAAACAAGATGGTCTGTATGATAGTTAATATTATAATCAGAATGTAGAACAAGGTCTTGTCTGTCAGGATGATGTTCAGTACTTGCAAGATGGTGCACATGGGGCTGAATCTTCTATAGTTTCTAACATTCCTACAATCCACGCATTCAGCCCCATTGTTGAGCAAGAATTAAGGGAAAAAGGCAAATCTAATGCTGAGGAGAGGATGCTGCCAGGAGATTTAAGGAAGAGATGGAAGAAAGACCTGACTTTGAACAGTGGAGTCCTCAGTCCAGGGCAATCATTCTATCTTCCTGGGATCTTGTAAAGAACAAAAAGACAGAGAGGGGAAAGCTCTACAGCTCCCTAGAGTGGGCAAAGTTTAAAAAGAATGAAAGGGATAGGAAGAAGTTCAAAAGAACAAATGGCTAGGAACTTTGCCACTAGATGATTTTGAGCCTGTCAAATACTTCCCAAAGACTTATTGTTACTTCTAGATACATAAAGAAAATAGAAACTAAAGCTGAGGATGCAGTCAAGAAGCCTTTGAGCAGGGGCATAGTGATAAGGGAACCTAAAACTTGTAAAGTTTCTTGTTACACTTATAGGGCTCAAAGAATGTGTTAAGTTTTGTATTATGCACACTTGAAAAACATTACTCCTTCTGATGAATGAATATCATATTGTTGTATGTGTGTTCATTATTTTTGTGTTATGCAATGCTTTACTTATTATATTTACTGCATCTATGGTGGTGTATATTATTGTCTAAGGTTTTGGCTTCTTCAAATCGGGGGAGATTGTTGGGTCCATTGATCCCAATGTCCCTGATTTGAAGAAGGCCTACTAGACGATGACATACACATGTGAGTAACTAATAGTTTCATTATGTTCTATGTATGCAGGTGATAACTTATTACAATGATAAGACAGGTTAGGTGGACACAAGGAAGGATGCAGGAAAGACAGAAATTTGTCTAAGTCCACAGGCATTGAGTAAAGGTTGTTCACTCAACGCCAGATGGCAAGAAACATTGAGTAAAGCATGGACAGTCAAAGCCTCAGCATTGGCAAGGCAAAAATCTGCCTAAGTCCACAGGCGTCGAGTGAAGACAATTCACTCAACGCCCAGAAACAAATGTGTTGAGTAAAGCATGGACAGTCAAAGCCTAACTATTTCAAAGGAAGAATTTTGATTAAGTCCAAAAGCATTGAGTGATGGCAGTTCACTTAATGCCTAGAGTCAGAAGCATTGAGTCAAGCTCAAGTAGTCAAAGCATCTGAGAATCAGAATAGGATTCGTGCTAAGTCCAGAAGCGTTGAGTGAAGGCAGTTCACTCAATATCTGAAGAAGAAAGCATCGATAGAACAAAGTTCAGTCAAAGCCTCAGAAGTTGAAGACATAAATTCTGTCTAAGTCCAGATGCATTGAGTGAAGTCTGTTCACTTAACGCCAGCTCAACAAGAAATTCTACTAAGTACAGAAGCGTTGAGTGAAGGTTGTTCACTCAATGCCAGATCAACAAGAAATTCAACTAAGTACAGAAGCGTTGAGTGAAGGAGTTCACTCAATGCCTCATCAAGATGGCAAGCTAAGGCAAAAAGCATTGAGTGCATAAGAATCACTCAACGCCTTCATACAGAAGAAAATCGACAAAGTACAAATGCATTGATTGATGAAGATTCACTCAACTCCTAATAAGTTAGGATAGCTAATGTCTATATTCGTCGAGTAAAGACTGATCAATCGACGCCTAGTGTTGCAGGATAATTGGCTAAGTATTTTGGCACTGAGTGAAGGCTATTCACTTGAAGCCTATGATGAATTGTTTTAAATCGACTAAGTCCACAGGTTCTGATGTCAGCAGAAATTTAAAATATTGCGGGAAGTCTATAGTACACGACAAACGGCGCCACATGCCTCTTGTACAGCATTTAATGCAAAATAAAAGTTATAGCCAACAACTACTGGTGGTCCCAATTCTCAAAGAGTCGTTGGATGGTGGGATAGAAAAGCTATCAGATAAGAAAATTAAACAAAACTTTTGGAAAACTTTTGGGAAGTGATGAACTTCCTCTTCTTCCTCTCGACTTTATTGCAGAGCTAAGAGAAGTTGTTCAAAATACCGATCTGAAAGTTCTAGTAAGTTATTTATTGTCTTTCTCAACCTTAACAACAAGTTTAGAGATACATCTCTAAGAAAGAAGAAGCAGCAAAAGGAAGACCTAGCTGTAGCAACTTCACAACTCTGCTGACCATTCCTGAAGAACTTTTCTTAGAACTATGAAGAAGACTTGACTGAGCTATCTCAGCACAGAAGGAGGAAGACACGGTGAATATTTCTCTAGTGTCTAAACATCATCAACAAACCATTACTCTCTCAGTAGGATCATTTGATCTGAGTGTAAGCCTAATATATAAAGGTTGAGTGTGGGATCTTTAAATAGATCTGAGGGGCAGGATTCGTGTGGTGAATTTGAGGTAGGATCCAGGTTTGGATTTTAGCTGTAAGGTTGTTGGCCAGAGGTAGGAGAGTCATTCTCTCTGAGTGGTAGGGCTATCCTCCTAGCCTGAGTTATAGGACTTAGTGATAAGTCTGAGGTAGGTGGTATGTGGATCACTGAGCTATTGGAGCTTTACTGGCTATGAGTGGTAGGGCTTTGTGCCTGAGGTAGGTCTTAGAGGACACTGAGAGATCTTGAGGGATCTGTGATGTAAGCTCTTTGGAGCCGAGTTTGGAGAAGTGGACTTTTCTAACAAGCTGTTAGAAAGGTGGGAGGGACAGTGGATGCACCCATAATTTGGGGAACCACTATAAATCTCTTGTGTACTTGTTGTGTGATCTTGAAAGCTAACTTAATCTAACTCACAACACACCAAAGTAAGGTGAAAGCTTAAAAAGACCTATAACCTATTCACCCACCCCACTCTAGGTGCTAATTACTCTTGAAACTAAAGAATTTAGAGTAGTATCAGAGCGAGGTTACTCAAAAAGGACTTAACAGTATGAGTTGATCACCAAGAGTAGCGTAAGAATATACTTATGGGTTTAGAAGATAACCATAAGGAGCTCAGTTCTATGAAGCTTCCAATCTACAGGAAGGAGAGCTTTGGGATCTGGAAGGAGAGGGTCAGGCTGTTCATGGAGGCATCTGACATAAGAATCTTTATAACTATCCAAGAGGGACCCTTTTCCCAATAAAGATCTCAGCTCTTGATGAAATAGTCCAGACACCTAAAAGGTATTCTGAAATGACCAAGGATGAGGTCATTCTAGCTATAATGGACAAGAGGTCGCAAAACATAATGTTGGATCCCTAGTTTGGATTTGGGCTAAGGTTCATTATTAGGATGTTTGACCCACCTTATATAGCCATGGTCAAGTTTGTCAGTCCTAGAGTTTAGGCCAGTCTTTAGAATCAAGCTTCTTGGACCAGCTTGTAGTTGACTTTAGGAAACTCAGACTTAGAAGAATTCAATGTTTAGAATATTAGTTCAAAGTTCTTTGAACTCAGCTCGACGATCGTCGATCTTAGATCGACAAACTCAGAGTTCTTTCTCTGAGTTGAGCTCGACGATATTTGACCTCAGATCAATGAACTCACTAGAATTCATCGAACCCAGTTCAAGATAACAAAAATTTTAATTCTTTCAGAACCTTTAATCAACCTAGGGAATATCTCAATCCATTCACCCAGTGGATAATATCACAAAGAAGATATCATCCCCTAGGGTATAAAAATCAACCTGAATGTTCTTTTATTTCCAGTTTTAAGTATGAAAAGCAACAAGGACCCAAGGTAATCTGGGTCAAGAACATTTAATCTGTTCTTATGCAGGTGAACTCCTATCCTTTCATAGAGGAATAGTGGTACTTGGATAGTGGCTGCTCAAGGCACATGACTGGCAGCAAGGAAAATCTAACCAACTATAAGTCCAAGCTAGGTCCAAAAGTGATCTTTGGTGACTCCAACTGTGGAAAGACTAAAGGCTATGGGAAAGTAAATATTGGAGGTGTCACTTTCAAAAAGATGGCTTATGTAAGTGGACTAAAGCACAACCTTATCTCCATAAGTCAATTATGTGATGAAGGGTTTCAGGTATCATTAAATAACACTTTCTGCATTATCACTTCTGTAGAAAATAAAGTAGTTTTAACTGGAACTAGAATAGGAAATATTTACATAGTAAATTTTAAGACTGTTAGGTCTGAGATATGCTTATTCAACCAGGTCAGTAATAATAATGAACTATGGCATAAGAGATTAGGACATGTTAACTTAAATAACATTGCTAAATTATTTATGGACAACCTTGTAAGAGGATTGTATTGATGCAGCGCCACCGCTAACTGATGATGACCCGGTTGCTGAGGCGCTACGGTATAAAGATCTTAGACGCCGTGATGCCGCTGAAGGAAGTGCACGTTACAACCTCCGCCCGCGGCATGCTCGAACCGCCATGAAAAATTAGCTTTAATTATCTTATTTCATGAACTCTATTTTTATATTTTTAGAATATAAAATTATCCAATGTTTAGTGATAATTTTATATTCATAGCATGTTTTTATTTCTTTAATTTAAACAGTTTTATTTTTGGTGTGCACTTAGCCATTCGGGTGAATGAGATTACATCTCCATCATGAAGGGTTAAGGCTTGTTGTAATCTCCTATTTAAGGAGGTGTTTATGAGGAATCAAGTATTGAAGATTGAAAAACCTAATTCCTCTCCCTAGAGAATTCGGCCAAGAGGAGGAACCTCCTTGCCGCCGCCCCCTTGTGTGGTGTGAAGCCGGCGCCCCCTTGCTCCCTCCATCCGTGCGGTGCGACTCCGGCGCGACTTCCTTGGTGAGACTCCGTGGAAGAAGGTTGCAAACCCCTCGGTGTGATGCCGGCGGATCCATGGAGAGAGTGATTCTCCCACCTTATCTTTGTGTGAACGTTCATCCCGGTTGGGTAATCCCTTCCCTCTCCCTTGTGTGATTCTTTTCTTTAGTTGTGGTGGTTTCGCGCTCGTTTTCTCCAGATCTTTAATTTAATCACTGCAAGTTTTGAATCGAGATCGCCGTTGCAAGGCTTTTTAATTCCGGATCGGGTGGATCCTATTTGCTTGAGCGGATCATGGTCTATAGCCTTGGTCTTGCTCTTTAAAAGGAGTGACAACTTTTGTTTTTTCTTGGGGAATACTCCGACTCAAATTTCCGATCGTTGTTTTCGAGTCGACCATTCCTCCTTGTTATTTGCGCTGCGTTCTTGCGACGAGAACTATTGTGGGCGATAGGTGCTGTGTAGGAGCGGTAGATCTACGACGTGTAGTGCGTAGGAAAGCGTTAGTTCGTGGAGATCTCCGATCCCGGGCTTCCCCTCCACCAATTTGGTATCAGAGGCGGTCGTTTCAACTTCCACGTTGCAAACATCCTCTCTGCGTTCTTCGTTGGTTGATCTGAACTTTCAAAGATCTGAAATTTTCGGATTGGTCTGCGTTTAGTAAATCCCCCGGAATTTTAAAACTTTTCAAAAAAATCTGAAAAAAAAACTGTAGCTTCCTGCACTTATTTCCAGCAACTTTAAAACAGAAAATTTTTCGATTCGGCCTCGTTTAGTCAGCCTGCAAATTAGAACATCGTAATTCTGTCTAGTTGGTCTGCAAATAGCGGGCTGAAATCTTTAATTTCAGCAAAATTTCAAAAAAAAAAATTTTTTAACGATCTACGTGTTTCTCACATCAATCTTTTCAAAATTTTTTTTTTACATTCTAGCTACAGCCCTAGGAAAAATCATCTTTCATAATTTTCTGGGTCTTGCATGCGCACTAGGCTAGGCACGGAATATACGGCGCCGTCTACGTCTAGGATGGCTGAGAACGGGAATGAACTTCATAACGCTGAAGCGATAGCAGGTCTACTAATGATATGGCGGAGCTTAGGGACACTTTAGCACAGATTTTACAAAATCAAGTTAGGCCACCACCACCACCCGCTAATGTTGAGTTGCCCCGCCGCGCCAACACATCTCCGATTCGGATTCGGATGGGGACTCCCCACGAGTGCCCCCTCGAGGCCGTCGCCACGAGCGAGAGTTTGACATTACTAGGGTCATCAAGATTGATGCCCCCACTTTCGACGGCATGGGAGATCCACAGAACTTCCTTACGTGGATAGTGGACATGGAATGTTACTACGACTGGCATCATCTCACGGACCCCCAAAAGGTCCAAGTTGCCAGGATGAAATTGACAGGCCGTGCCAAAACTTATTTGCTAAATGAAGAGCGTAGGCTAGGTGCGGGAGACGGAAACCCAATTATTGGGTGGACCGTAATGAAGAATTTGTTGACCGATCAGTACGTTCCCGCGTACCATCGGACACAGATGTTTGACGAGCTTGCCACACTGCGGCAGGGCTCAAATTCAGTAGCGGAGTATATGGGAGAACTGAAGGACCGAATGGTGCGTTGTGATCTGAAGGAAATCCCCGAGGTTACCCTTTCTAGATTCCGTAAGGGGCTTCAACCCGATATTCAGCGGAAGCTCTTACGTTATGACCACACAGATCTAAACACGACATTCAATGCCGCCCTCGACATTGAGAAACACTTAGCATCTAAGGCCCACTCCCGGTATTCCCATACGAAGGGAAAATGCACCACCGGAGCTTCGTCCTCCACATATCAGGACAAAGGGAAATTCCGGTCCGCCGAGTCCAAGTCTGTTGTGATCACTGCTAGGAACACTAAGAACCCTGCGAGCGAACGTATTCCCATCGGAAAGGTTAGCAAGACTAACGCCACATGTTACTCCTGCGACATTCAAGGTCACTACGCCTTCGAATGCCCAACGAAAACTAAAGCCATAGCCTTGTTAGAGTCGACGACCGATTTTGCGGATTATGTTTATGAGGCTGCTGAGGAGAGCGACCCCGAAGGGGTCCCAAGTGACTTAGAGGACGATCACCCCCTTATGGTGATGCGTTGTATCTTGACCACTCCTCGTCCATTAGATGATTGGAAGAGGACGAGCATATTTTCTCTGATTTTTAAGAGTGGCGAGAAGCTTTGCAAGCTGATTATTGATAGTGGTAGTTGTGTGAATGTCGTATCTGAGAACGCCATTGCACGTATGTCCTTGACCACGGAACCACACCCGACCCCATATCAGGTCGCTTGGATCAACAAGATCTCTGTACCCGTTACCAAGCGATGTCTGGTTCCACTCTCATTCAAATCCTACATTGATGAGGTGTGGTGTGATGTCCTTCCGATGGACGCTTGTCATGTGTTGTTAGGCCACCCTTGGCTATATGACCGTGATGTTAGTCATTTTGGTAGAGCCAACACTTATGAATTCAAATTCAATGGCAAAACCATCACCTTGAGACCGACCATCCCAAAGGAGCCCGTAGTCTTGGCTAAGGACACCACTATCCCGGTAGAACGGAAAACATTGAATCTAGTTGGTAGGAAAGAGTTTGAGAGAGATCCGTTCCTCGATGGAATTACGTATGCGCTAGTCCTCCTAAGTGCGAAGCCCGATTCTAGCATTTTGGATGAGTTACCTAGTGAGTTACGGGTACTATTGGAAGATTATAGGGACGTGTACCCGGATGAGTTGCCGCCCACGTTACCCCCGCTTAGGAATATCCAGCATGTGATAGACCTCATCCCGGGGTCTTCCTTGCCAAATCAGCCCCATTATCGACTCCACCCCGCAGCTCACCTGGAGTTGCAGTCCCAAATAGAGGGCTTACTGGAGAAGGGTTTTATTAGGACGAGTATGAGTCCATGTGCTGTACCAGCCCTACTTGCCCCCAAGAAGGATGGTACATGGAGGATGTGCTTTGATAGCCGGGCTATCAACAAAATCACCATCAAGTATAGGTTCCCCATTCCCCGCCTAGATGATTTGTTGGATGTCTTGTCTGGAGCCACCATATTCTCCAAATTAGATCTTCGGAGTGGCTATCACCAGATTAGGATACGAGAGGGCGACGAGTGGAAAACGGCATTTAAGTCGAAGGAGAGACTGTACGAATGGCTTGTGATGCCCTTTGGGTTATCCAATGCCCCTAGTACCTTCTCCCGGATGATGACACATGTCTTTCAGCCATTCATGGGGAAGTTCGTTGTCGTCTACTTTGACGATATACTGATTTATAGCACCTCTACTACCGAGCACATCTCCCACATGAGAGTGATCCTTTCCACCCTGCGGAAGGAGACTTTATTTCTCAATCTTAAGAAATGCACTTTCAATGCCTCGGAGGTAGAGTTCTTAGGTTACATAGTCGGTTCTAAGGGTATTCGAGTTGACCCGAGCAAGGTTCAGGTCATCAAGGACTGGCCCGTGCCAACCACCCTACGTGAGGTACGTAGTTTCCATGGGTTAGCCACGTTTTATCGTCGTTTCATACGAGACTTCAGTAGTATTATGACGCCTATCACCGACTGTATGAAGAAGGGAGAGTTTACATGGACGAAGTCCGCCACCTATGCTTTTGAACGAATAAAGGAGCTTATGACTGAGTCACCTGTCTTACGTCTACCTGACTTTGCTAAAGTCTTTGAGCTCACATGTGATGCGTCTGGGGTAGGGATTGGAGGTGTCTTGAGCCAGGAGGGCCATCCCGTTAGTTATTTTAGCGAGAAATTGTCCGGCCCTAAGTTGAACTATTCAAACTACGATAGGGAATTTTATGCTGTAGTCCGATGTCTACACCATTGGAGGCACTATCTCCTCTCCAAGGAGTTTGTGATCCTCTCCAATCATGAGGCTTTACGTTTTATCAACGGCCAGCATAAGATTAGCCCACAACACGCTAAGTGGGTAGCTTTCTTACAAGGCTACATGTTTAATCTCAAGCACCTTAAGGGAGCTGATAACCGAGTTGCAGACGCCCTTAGTCGTCTTACTATTTTACTCACCTCTATGGAAGTACATGTTGTAGGATTTGAGCGGATTAAGGATGAGTACGCTACGTTTCCTGACTTCCAAGACTTTTATTTATCTGCCCAGGATAGTTCCCCCACTACGATATCTACATACGTTATCAAGGACGGTTACCTGTTTAGGAACGGGAAGCTATGTATCCCGCAGTCATCGTTACGACTACATATCAAATGGGAATTGCATAGCGGAGGGTTGAGTGGCCACTTCGGTAGAGATAAGACCATTACGCTAGTCGAGGACAAATTCTATTGGCCAAAACTGAAGGTTATGGTGGGGCAGGTAGGTAGTAGCTGCCGCACGTGTCAGGTGTCTAAGGGAAGTAAAACCAACGTTGGATTATATACTCCCTTGCCTATTCCCTCCATGCCTTGGGTAGATGTTAGTATGGATTTTGTATTAGGCCTCCCCATTACTCTATGCCGTCACGACTCAGTTTTTGTAGTGGTGGATAGGTTTTCAAAGATGGCTTATTTCATCCCATGTAGTAGGACAAATGATGCGTCTCACGTTGCTAAGATATATTTTAAGGAAGTCGTTAGTTACCGTGGAGTGCCAAAGACCATAGTATCGGATAGGGACGTAAAATTCACTAGTTATTTTTGGAAACTCTTTGGATTTTAATGGGAACGAAATTATTGTTTTCCTCCGCCTATCACCCCCAAACTGATGGGCAGACGGAAGTGGTTAATCGGAGCTTAGGAAATTTGTTACGATGCCTTGTGAGTGATCATAAGAGCACTTGGGATCTTCTCCTTCCCCATGCCCAATTAGCCTACAATAACTCCAAGAATAGGTCTACGGGTCTGTCCCCGAATGAGATTGTCCACGGGTATAAGGCTCCTGTGCCGCTTGACTTGGTGTCGTTGCCCCCAACGTACAAGGCAAGTCAGTTTGCACAATCCTTCGCCCAACACAACCATGATTTACACGCACGTATACATGCCACTTTGACCATGCAATACGACTCTTATCAAGCGCACGCTAATTTACATCGGAGAGTATCAAACTTCAAAATTGGCGATCTAGTTTTAGTCTGTTTGGTTCCCGAACGCTTGCCAACTGGCACCATTAAAAAGTTAACACCAAAGCGCGCCGACCCTTTTCGGATTATTAAAAAGTTAGGTGACAATGCTTTCGTTTTGGACTTGCCTGTTGATTGGGGGATCTCCCCCATTTTTAACGTTTCGGATTTAACGATGTTTGTGTCACCACCACAAAAGTTGATTTCTTTGTCGCCTTCTTCTCCCACTCAAAATTCTGATGGGTTGGGGACTGGTAGTTCGGATGATCTCTCTCTTTCGGTCCCCGTAGGTATAATATCGGATGGTACGTTGCCTTCTTTTACTCCTACTGCTGACATGTTTCCCAGGTTTCCCAGGACATTCCTCACTCCAGATATGATACTTGCTGCGGAACCGTTCACTACTCCGGATGGTACTACTTACCGCTTTCTGGTCCGTTGGCGTGACCGCCCCCCTTCGGACGACTCTTGGGTACTCGCGACAGAGCTTCAACATTTGGATGCTGAGCTTCTCCGCCGCTATCTCTCCACTCACGCATCAGAGATACGTGATTTTGAGTGGGGGAGGATTGATGCAGCGCCACCGCTAACTGATGATGACCCGGTTGCCGAGGCGCTACGGTATAAAGATCTTAGACGCCGTGATGCCGCTGAAGGAAGTGCATGTTACAACCTCTGCCCGCGGCGTGCTCGAACCGCCATGAAAAATTAGCTTTAATTATCTTATTTCATGAACTCTATTTTTATATTTTTAGAATATAAAATTATCCAATGTTTAGTGATAATTTTATATTCATAGCATGTTTTTATTTCTTTTATTTAAACAGTTTTATTTTTGGTGTGCACTTAGCCATTCGGGTGGACGAGATTACATCTCCATCATGAAGGGTTAAGGCTTGTTGTAATCTCCTATTTAAGGAGGTGTTTATGAGGAATCAAGTATTGAAGATTGAAAAACCTAATTCCTCTCCCTAGAGAATTCGGCCAAGAGGAGGAACCTCCTTGTCGCCGCCCCCTTGTGTGGTGTGAAGCCGCCGCCCCCTTGCTCCCTCCATCCGTGCGGTGCGACTCTGGCGCGACTTCCTTGGTGCGACTCCGTGGAATAAGGTTGCAAACCCCTCGGTGTGATGCCGGCGGATCCGTGGAGAGAGTGATTCTCCCACCTTATCTTTGTGTGAACGTTCATCCTGGTTGGGTAATCCCTTCCCTCTCCCTTGTGTGATTCTTTTCTTTAGTTGTGGTGGTTTCGCGCTCATTTTCTCCGGATCTTTAATTTAATCGCTGCAAGTTTTGAATCGAGATCGCCGTTGCAAGGCTTTTTAATTCCGGATCGGGTGGATCCTATTTGCTTGAGCGGATCTTGGTCTATAGCCTTGGTCTTGCTCTCTAAAAGGAGTGGCAACCTTTGTGTTTTCTTGGGGAATACTCCGACTCAAATTTCCGATCGTTGTTTTCGAGTCGACCATTCCTCCTTGTTATTTGCGCTGCGTTCTTGCGACGAGAACTATTGTGGGCGATAGGTGCTGTGTAGGAGCGGTAGATCTACGACGTGTAGTGCGTAGGAAA